>JAHTLZ010000015.1:1564236-1612387 GCA_023846285.1 Phrynocephalus versicolor
TTATTATTATTATTATTATTATTATTATTATTATTATTATTATTATTCTAGACCCTTTCAAGGGTTTTCCAGGTACAGAATGCTCACAAGTATTCCCTTCTGGAGATCACCTGGGACTGTGCAGCTTGTCTTCTGCTACGCCGGCTGGCTCTACTTGCAGGAGACACTGTGGGGAATTGAACTCGCAACCTCTGGCTCTCCAGCTAGATACCCAAACCACTGAGCCAGCCAGCCAGCTGAAGAGCCTATAAACATTTCATTGACAGACCAGTTCCCTGTACAGCCTAAATTTTCTGGCCATTTAAAATGACGCCATCATTAATTAGCTCTGTCAAGACCATTTCCCTTGCAGGTTCTCACATGGTTAGTCGTGTGTGTGTGTTCATGTCCATGAGTATTAGCTCATATATATTTGGGGCTTGTGCTAAAACAGCAGCAGGGGATATCAGCTGTAAAAGACAAAGAAAAAGGCAAGAAGCCCCAGTTGGGTCAATGTATCACCTTCATTTCAACATGTTTTAAGAGGTATCTCTTTAACCGAGGGAAATTTTATTTGTTGTGTTTACATTTTATTTGCAAGATTTCTGTCCTGTCTGTCCTCCAAAGAGCTGGAAGTAGTACATGTGACTCCTCACATTTATCCTCATTGCAGTTTTGTGATGTAGGTTAGGCTAAAAGACAGCTCACAAAAGCTACACAGTAATCTTCCTTGACATGCATGGGGCAGGGTGCTGAAGCCAGAGAGCCCAGCCCAAATGCACTAACAACTACCCAGTTGGTGTTCCATGATGTCCAGTTGCTTCTGAATTATGGCCACCATAACAAGAACTGGGGGGGGAGACAGCGTCGCAGTGCAAGGGGACAGAAGCAGAGGTGGAAGAGGGCAGTGATGGGGGAGGTGCAGCATACCCATTCCCTCCTTTCTCACGTGATGGGAGATTCCAGGAGACCAGTCCATCATGCTCTGGAAGAAACTTATGGCCTAGATAGGCTTGGATCTGATCCATCCTGGCCTTTGTTCTGCCCCTTGGGGAAAGAGAGAACTAATTGGCTGGAACTTCTGTCCCATTGTGAGACAACCAATCTGTTGGAAATGTTTCAGTACCCCCTGAGAGGCTGCTGACTCCCTGCGGGGATTTGGCCTGAGCAGCCACCATTTTTTTGGGAAGCTCCTATTCTTTTCATGGATTAACTGCCCTGCTGGAAACACCTGGTTTAAGTACTCCCTCTTCCAAAGAATGTTTTTTAAGTACTCCCTCTTCTAGAATGACTGCCAGTCAGGCCACCTGACCATCACAGACCCTGATGGGTCATTATGAACCACCTCCCAGGGCCAAGGGGGTTACTTAACTAACAAAAGGGAGGCTGAAAAGGTGCCTCAGCAGCCAAAAACACACCCAGGAAGGCCAAGAAGAATAGCATTGTTTCCCTTTATTGCCTTTTAGGTCAGAAAAAAAAAATAACGGAAATTAGTAAATCTGAAAAGCTACCAGCTTGCCTTATCACCTAAGACAGCTCTGGGTGTTTTAAGTGTCAAGGACACTCTGCTCTGAAACAGGAGTTTTGTGTGCCTAATTTATGGTTTCTAAATGTACAGTGGTACCTTGTATAATGTAATTAATTCGTTCCAAATGAAATTACGTTAAGCAATTTTTCCTTTATACAAATTCCCATAGGAATGCATTGAAAATGGAGTAAACCCATTTTTATGTTGTACGGATTCTCCCCATAGGCAATTATGTTAAGCAAATTTCCCCTATCTCCGGAATTTTTTATGTTATACAGATTTTATGTTATACAAGCTGTTTGTTATACAAGGATCCACTGTATATGTAATCTCTTGGCACCTTCAAGACACATGCGTGGGTTTTGACAACACAGCCCACTTCATCAGTGGCAGAAAGGAGAATGCACTCCATTAAAATTTGTGTCATACAAATTGAGCCCTGCTATCCACCCACGAGAAATATTTGCTCCAAAAGTCCTGGTTTATCTTATATATCAAAAAATCTGTTCTCTTTTGTGCTTGGTCCTGGTGGTAAATGCCATGCTATTCTCGCTCTACTATCACTGCAAGGCATTTTTGCAATGTTTAACATTTTGCTCAAATGAATTGATAACATTTTCAGCCTGCTACGCAGTGTCCAGCTATTACACCTACAACTGGAAAACAAATGTAGGATGCCACTCATATAACTTCATGTAAATGAATGCCTATGAACACGAGGGAAGCAAGTGTTGATATTTCACAGCCTGCAAGCAGTGAGCTGTCCAGGAGACATTACAGGAAGTGTGTGTGCATGTACATTCTATAATTTTAATTATTATTATATGCCTCCTGCAGCTCAGTGGAGGTTAGCAAAATGTAAAAAAGCATTCAATGCAGTCTGCCTTTCATTTTAAAAAGGGGGCCTTCAATCCCACCAAATATAGGTAAAATAATTTTAAACAAATAAATATTGGTCTCTGCTGGCTAGCAGCCTGAGTAATTCTTTTTACAGATTCATCTGGAAGCGTGAGTGCAAGAATATCATCATCCTCGTCATCCTTTTACTGTTGAGGTTTCACTAATCTAACTTGTAAATCTAGAAGATTTCATAGACTGAAAGCAAGGACAGCCCATGTGGAAAATCCTTGGTAAAAGGTATAGTCAAAGCTGACATTAAGATGGAGGACTCGCACTAGCTGTATTCAGACTGATGAAGCGGTTTGGATGAGCAGCGAAACGTTTCTATCTCTCAAGAAAAAGAAGTCCAGTAGCCATGACTCAACTTCCAGATCAACTCACCTGACTGAGAATCTTCACAGACGTAAAGGTAAAGGTTCCCCCCACACATGCGTGCTAGTTGTGTCCGACTCTAGGGGTGGTGCTCATCTCCATATTCAAGCCAAAGAGCCAGTGTTGTGTAAGTCCGTGGCCATGTAGCCGGCATGGCTGCAAGGAAACAGTTTTACCTTCCCGCTTTTTACGCTGGTACCTATTTATTTACTTACATTTACAGTACATGCTTTCAAACTGCTAGGTCGGCAGGAGCTGGGGCTATCAGTGGGAGCTCACTCCGCTGTGTGGCACATGGGATTTGAACTGCCGAGCTGCGACTTTGCAGCTGACAGTTTATGAATTACTCCTGAATGTATGAAGGGAATCTGCCCCCCACCCCCAGAAAGGGCTGAAGAATTATATTCTAGCTGCAGTTGTGTAAAACTGTGGACCTATAAAAAAAAGTGAAGTTCACATCAGTGTTTTGGCTACGCTTCCTTGCTTTTGTGTGCTGTATCCCAATACATCTCAACCGTGCGTGTATTATATAGCAGAGAGCAAAGTTTGCATAGAATTCTGAAAACTAGTGCATGTCCCACTAACAAGAAATGCTTGCCTGTGGGCACTTTTAAGGGGGCCTTTTCTCTAACACCAAACTGATTAACAAATTCCTCCCAAAGGAGGTTAGGTTGATCCCTTCTTTATTATTCTTTAGTCAGGCCATCAAGATTTCTTTGGGATTTTTAAAGGTTCTTAATGTCACTCTCTTTTCATTTTAAGCTGAACTCTTTTGCTCTTCTTTTACTTACAGGTAAGTTTATTGTTTCCATATTACTACTTCCGAATCTGTAAATCATCTCCAGTGAGCAGCATGTGGGAAGGGTATTTGAAAATAAGAAGGTTTCATACCCAGCTGCTACAGATTTAAAACCCAAATTCAGTAATGAGAAATACTGCCAAGTAAGGAGCCTCATGGAGTAGCCTGGATCATTAAACTGTAACTTTATTTATTTATTTGATTTATACACCACAACCATCTAGCAAAAAAACTACTCTGGGATTTTTTGACAAAATAGTGCTTTAAGAGTTACGGAGCTGTATTGAAGCAGTACACTTTGCGTTCTTTGCTTTAACGGCACAGAGGATTTTCAGAACTTTAACCAGAGACAGCTTCAAGGAGAAGAAAATGAATGTTAGAAGGATCTCCCTAATCTTCTTAGAGTTAAAAGAATTTTTAATGTTTTCTAGCTGTTACATTTTCAATAGTATTTTAATTAGCTTATACTGTAGTTTAATTGTTTTTAATGTTTAATTTAATATTTATTTTTAATTCTATTTCTTTTAATATTGCGAACCACCTTTTATCTACTTATTAGGAAAAAAACACAAAATAAAACAAACAACAGCCTCCCACAAGATGGAGTGTCTGGTAAAACCGATCTATTATATTAACCTGAATACACGTGCGCGCACACACACACACACACACACACACACACACACACACACACACAGCAGGACCGCTGTATCCACAAGGGATCAGCTCCAGGACACACATACACACATCCCGCAGATAACGAAATCCACAGATAAGAGCAAGCCCTCTTATCCATGTTGAAGGTGGTGAGAGGGTTGGTGGTGCCAGGGTAAAAGCTTTCGCCTCCACCCACCCACCCCCGGTCAGCCGCTCTCCACACCACCAAACTCAGGGCTGGCCTGTGGGGGGCGTGGGTGAGGAGAAAAAAGAGAAAGAAAAGTTACTTCTGGTCTACACCTGGGATCCCAGCGGGAAGTTCAAAGGTTGGTTGGCTAGGTGGGTCCTCTTAAGTCTCCACCCCACCCCTCCGGAGGGTGGCTGGCTGGCAGCAGCGGCGAGGAAGGTGACTGGCCTGCATCAATGGCAGTGAATTTTCTTTCTTTCCTTTTTCCCTCCTCGTCGCTGGTCGGACCACCCAAGGCACCCACTGATCACTGACCACAGATAACTGAATCCGCGGTTGGTGAATCCGTGGATGCAGGGGGTCATACTGTATTTCCTATACTGTATCTATAAGCATTCCTATGCTCTCTATAACTTTACACATATATACTTTAAACCTTAACCAAAGAGCAGCTTCAAAGAAATATATATATTTCTCTAGAAATATAATATTGTATTATATTACCTTTTCTATTTATCAGTCAGCTGGTAACTATCAGTAAAAAATCCTAGACATGAACAAAGAATGAGGATCATTTTGACACAAAAGCGATTTTGACAGCTTGACTATTTTGTAGATAGCGAGGACCAACATTATGGACAGATAGGTGCCATTTTAACTCAAGGCTTCAAACCTTGCAAACCTGAGTCTAACCGCAAGCATAATTGGAATTTGGGGCGCTGGGGAAAACCAAAGCCCATCTATTATTGATCTTTTCTGCTGAACTATGTTACTTGTAAATCCTATAAAATCTGTCCTTGTAACATAAGAACTGAGTGTGATTCTATATTTTCTCAAGGAATCACCTCCCATCTTGCAAGCACATTACTTTTTCCATATGTTTGTATTTCTTTTGTTTTTAATTCTTTTCTCTCTCCCCCCCTCTCAATAAATCCTCCTATACTAGCATCCATCCTCGTCTCTGTTGGATTTTCACCTTTTTAAAAAGGTTATATACTTGCGGGATTGGTTAAAGCAAATGCAGAGTAGACAAAGCATAAAGCAAAAATTGGGAGAAAATATTTCCTGGTTGAACATCATACAATTGGAAAAATGGACTAAAGAATGGATAACTAAAGTAGGGGAATGTAGAAAACTGACCAGATTTGAAGAAATTATAGATAGAAGAAATGAGACTGAGTATAAAGAACAGAGGAAAGGAATTGTAAGTGAAATATATAAAATATTAATTCAGGAGGATAATAAAAAAGTAATAAGTTAACAGAGATTTGGCAAGAAGATACTAATAAAGAGATAAAAAAGGAAGAATGGGGGGAAATATGGAATAAAAGAATAGTGAAGAATATGTCAGTGAGAATTAAAGAAAACTGTTATAAAGTATATTGGAAATGGTATATAACACCTGCGAAGTTAAATACAATAAATAAAGAAATATCTCCAATATGTTGGAAATGTAAAAAAGATAAAGGGACATATTTACATATGTGGTGGGCATGTGAGAAAAGGAAATTTGAATGGAATTTGGTTTTCAATGAAATGCAAGAAATATTAGGGAAAAAGATTCCAATGTCCCCCCCAGCTGGTATTGTTAAATATAATTGCAGATACACAACTGAAGAAAGAGGAGGGGGAATTGGTAATTATAATGGTTACAGCCACAAGGCTGATTTTTGACAAATATTGGAAATCTAATAATCAATTAGTAGTGTAAGAATGGTATAAAGAGTTATGGAATTTAACTATTAATAATAAACTGACTTGTGAAATTAAAATTAGGAAAGGGCTGAGTAAGTCTAATGACTTTAATCAAATATGAGATAAATTGCTGGTATATGTATTTCAAAAAGGTAAAGGGTACACACCTGGAGAAGACTCAATGTATTTAGGTTGAGGAAAAACTAAATAAGGAAAACTGTGCAAGCAGTAGATATCTTAAAAGGGAGAGACAAGCAATGCTCCAGGCTCAAAACGCTGCCAGTCACACCCCGACTCAATGTATTTCTAGAGAGAAATGGGCTGGTCAATAACCTGAAAGTTGTAATTTTGTTTAAGGGGGGGTGGGTAGCAGTGGGTTTTTGTCTTTATACCTGTTATACTTCTGTTATATTGTTGTGTGTTATTTTTTCTTCCTTATGTTATTTTGCTGTTTATCTGTTCTTTATAAATTTGTAATAAAATATTTTAAAAAATAAAAAAAATTAAAAGGTGCTTACCAGAAGCTCAAAAGAACGAGAATAAAATTATTTTTTATTTTTTATAACATCTGTGTAGCCTAAGCAAGAGAGAAACTTGATGTACAGTATAACTAACTTTATTACATAAAAAGAAATTACAAAATATTTATAAAGGCCATCGAATGGTGGGAGAGGGAATGGATCCCGCAAATGGTCTAAACACAAGGCACTTCACAGTTCTTGTTCAACCCCAGAAGAAAATGGAGGGGTGGCTTCAAAGGCAGGAAAGAAGGGGATAAAACTAGAGAATTAAAATAGCCTCTCCCAGAATGAATTTTAGTCCATATTTAAAACAGGTGGGCAAAACACAGCCCACAGGCCACACAGGAACCTCTGAGCCCCTCAACAAAAAACTGCTCCCTCCCCATAAAAATAAAACCATGCCTGTATTTCCCATTTCAGGCACTTTATCTCCCAGGCTTATTTTAAGCCTAAAAGGACTTTCTTGAAATCGGAAGTGACTAACAGTGGGAGGGATGTCTGATAGAGCTACATGGGCTTTTAAGGGCCAACGTGAGGTAAAAAATATGGCCCACCTTAGAAGTTTCCTACTGTATCTTTAACATAATTCTCCCTCTTCCCAGTTATGAGTGTGACCATCTTTTCAAAGTGTTTTGGCTCCCCTCCTTTGTTCTTTTGCTCGGAAGAGATTTGGGAGTGGGCGGGGGTGGGGAGGAAGATTCAGAGATATATCACCAGGAAAGTAATAAACAGATTTCTCTCGTAGCCTCTAGAGCAGTGGTGGCGAACCTTTGACACTCCAGATGTTTTGGACCACAACTCCCAGAATCCCAAGCCTAGACTGCCAATGACAAAGGACTGTGGGAGTTGTGGCCCAAAACATCGGGAGTGCCAAAGGTTCGCCACCGCTGCTCTAGATGCAGCAATAATTTGCTTGGGAGGAAGGGATGAGCCATTGCAGAACGTGAGGGAGGCCTGCCTGGCTGAAAGATGTTGCATAGATGTGGAAGTCAGTTGACTGAGAGAGCGCATTGAGTGATATGGCATAGCATGGTGGAAACTCTGCACATGCTTCTCTCTCCACCAGAAGGCAGGCGACGTCCACCACGAGACCAGCAGGCTTATACAGCAGCGTCTGAACTGTGTTTAGATTTCCTATGCAGCGTGAGACCGTTCCGGCGCGCAAACCTGCGCCCACAGTCTGAGCACGCGTGGGGTTCTTTCGCGTTGTGGACTCCCAAATGGAGGATGAGGCTGTGGACAAACCAGAAGCTTTTTTGGCACTGCTGGCAAGAATAGGGTCTCCACTGGCTGTGGGTTTTCTGGTGGTGGTTCAGCGCGGAACTCGTGTTGGAACGGAAGTCACACTCAGCGCATTTGAACGGCTTTTCTCCGGTGTGGATTTTCAGGTGAGCTTTAAGGGACTGCACGGTGTAGAAGCTTTTCTCGCACCGAATGCACGGGAAGGGTCTTGTCTCTCTGTGGTTCTTCTCATGTACAAAAAGGTTCTCTCGGCTCCTGAAGGATTTGTTACACTGTCTGCACGTGTATTTATCCTGTATTTCTATGGTCTGCAGTTGACTGGCAATGGCTTTTCTCTGGTGAGCGCCGCTTTGTGGTTCTGTCATGGTTTTTCTTAGGTCTTCAGTGCATCCTCCTCCCGCCTCACGACTACGTGAAAAAGGTTCTCCTGGCAACATTGGCTGTGCTTCCCTTTGCTGCCCGAATGATGCTGTCCTCACTTGCTGAAGACCTCCATCGGAGAGGCCATCTGCCATTTGAATCCTGCTGATATTCTGTTCCACGTCATTTCTTGGCCCCGCTGGCAAAATGTGGGGTTCTGCTTGGTCGCTGGAATTGTATGCCTGGCATTTTTGGGTCCTCTGAGAGTTAGCAATGTCTTCTGGTTCTTTCCCCAACACTTGGGAGTTTGGGGATTTCTTGCAGACTCTGGAGTTTGAGGCTATCTTTCCCGGTGCCATCTTTGATCCCTCCTTCTGGCAGAAGCAAAATCTGACCTGCTGACCCGCTAAACACACCTTTCTCTTAGATTTTCTTCTTGGCAGGGCCCGTGATCTTGACTGCCAACCAACATGGGCCATTTCACTCTGGAGACGGACCTTTTTGGAATTCTTCTGTGGTTCATCCTCTTCTCTTAGCCTTTTGCCCGGCTGCACTGCCTGGCTGGCAGGAACTTCTCTGTCGTTTTGCTGGCTGTGTTTTTTTGATTTTCTAGATAATTTTACTTGCACCTTGGTCTGCATTTTTTGCTGTTCAGAAGCTCCAAGGTTAGATCCTTTACATAATACGGCCTGAGCTTCTGTTTCTGACATCCTGGTGTCCTCTAAAAAATTGTCTTCAGCTATTTTTGATGTTGCCTGTGGTTTTGTTTTTGCAGGCAGGCCTCCACGGCGCTTGCCCTGAGAATAAATACCTTTCATGGAATTGGAGAACACATGGCTTACCTCAGACACAATGGGCTGTTTGAGGCCTCTTTTTTTCAGGTGGGTTTTCACATGTCTCTTCAAATGCCAATTCTGCTTGAAACCTTTTCCACACACGGCACACGTGAAAGGCCCTGGTAGCATCCTGTGGCGTTTTACCTCAGCCACAGTGGACTGTTTCAAGCCACTTCCTTTCAGGTGGATTTTCTCGTGTCTCTTCAGGCCCCACTTTTCAGCGAAACCTTTGTCACATACGGCACATCTAAAGGGCTTTTTCCCTGTGTGGATCGTTTCATGTCTGCTCAGTGTGTAATTATTGTCAAAGCTTTTACCACAGTAACGGCATGGCAGGTTTTTGGTAAGGGGATTCTCAGGCTTGAGAGAGGTTTTTTTAATGGGGCTGCCGCCCTCAGAATCCAAGCCCGCAGAATGCTTTTCTCTCAGATGGCTTCTCTGGTGGGCCATAAGGTGGTTCTTTTGATAAAAGCTTTTCCAACACTTCAAGCACTGATAGATCTTCTTTTTCCTGTGGATTTTCATATGATTTTTGAGAAAGGCTTTTTTCATATACACTCCACAATACTGACATTTATTATACTTGTCCTCTGTGTGGCTTTTCTGGTGTGATTTGCGAGTGATAGACTGCTTGCGGATCCAGCCTTTATACAGGTTTGGTCCTGTATGGATCCCTTCAAGTTCGGCACGGTGATTCGCTCTCTTTCGTCTTCTTAAGGACTTGATATGCTCACAGTATCTTTTATTCTCATGGATCTTCTGGTGTTGGAGCAGGCGGTGTTTCCGGATGAAACTTTCAGGGCATGTATGGCACTTATAGGGTCTCTCTCCTGTATGGAGCATCTCATGATTAGCAAGTGTACCACGCGTACTCAGGTGTTTACCACAATATCGGCAGACTGTTGCTTTCATATGAATCCTCTGGTGTGTTTTCAGATGATATTTAAAATGGAAGCTTTGCTGGCACTGGGAACATTTATAAAGCCTAGGCTCCTTATGGATTTTCTCGTGATCCACAAGCAAAGATTTCGATCTGAGGCATTTCCCACAAAACCGACATTTGTACCGACTTGACTGGACTTCCTGACAGTTAGTACTGCCGAGGTCTGACAAGCTGATTATTTCGCGGGAAAGGGCTGGAGATGGTCTCTTTTCAGTGGCTTCAGGTGAATCTGCCCCTCTCACATTCTTCTTAGGAAGTGTATTGTTTTTTGGACCCAAGTGGAGTTTTTGGTGTCTGCTCAGCTTTTCCTTTTGGGTGAAGCCTTTCCCACACTTTAAGCATTTATGGGACCATTCTCTTGCATGTTTCCTTTGATGTAGTAAGAGGTGGTCCTTCAGCATAAAGCATTTTTTGCACTCTGGACATTTATAAAGCACCATTTCTGGATGGACTTCCAGATCCCTTTTAGCTCTGCTTGAAGGGCTATCATCCTTCTCTTCTGCATGACGTGCCCGATGAGAAATAAGCATCTTCTGTGTTGCAAACCTTTGGCCACAGGAAGAGGATTCATAGGGCTGATCTTTCAAGTGTTTCCTCTGGTGATTGGAAAGGGATATTTTTGACTTGAAGAACCGGCCACAGGTAGGGCAGGGCACCTGCTGTTCCTCTTCGGCCATCATCTCCTTGGTGTTCTCATGGCCAGCTTTCGACAAGTTGTTCTTTGTCTTCCCTGCCTGACTTCCTGGGGATCTCTTGGGCTGGAGTGCTTTATTGAGGGACTCCATTGCCTTCACATTAGGAGATCCATTAGCCCTACAACTGTCTAGTATGCTTCGGCGAAGTATTGTCAACCTGTGACCTCCACGCGGTGGCTTCTCATCTTCTACTTCACTCCTTTGGTCATCATCTAGAAGCAAACAGGAGGAGACACAAGTTGTTGTCATAGCAGCAGAAGAAAAGCAGGGAAGGAATACAGCAGAGGATGGGAGAGAGAACGAGAGAGTCTGTGTGGAAATATATATATATAAATGGGGGGAAATGGAGATACAATTCTTCTTCCTCTTTTAGGAGATCATGCACTGTATTAATTTGTCTTTCATAATCCCTCAGCAACTGCTACTGAGAATAAAGTATACACACCTTGGTTTCCACACGGAACTGAATCCCTGTTGCTTCCAAGAAGTGCAGTTTATATTGCAAGCATGGTGCAAGCTGCATAAACAAAATGCCTTCAAAGAGAAATTATGGATCGCTTTGCCTGTGGCGTCAATAACTCTTGTGGCAAAGCTAGTCTAGGGCAGTCCATACTGGCTATAGGGGAAACGCTCCCTTCAGCAAGATGCCTATTACTGGTTTAACTTAAAGCCTCTCGTGAACCGGCTCTGACCTGAACTGCTGGAATCCGAGCTGGGGTACTTGGCAGGACTTCTGTACCGTTCCCACCATGCCCCTCCCTTCGGCCATCGCTTCAGTGTTGGCTTCACGGGGCCTTCGTCGGCGCTCTCATCCGAGCTGTGGAGTTCTGGGACCCAAGCCACCTCCCCACGGTCCAGGCGGGTCAGGAGTTCAGAGGTGTGGACAGGAAATCCTCCTGCAGTTGGGCATGGAGAGCAAGTGATAGCATCTATACATGACAGATGGCTCCTATGACATAGAACAGTGATGGCGAACCTTTTAGAGAACGAGTGCCCAAACTGCGATTCAAAACCCACTATTTTTTCACAAAGTGCCTATACAGCCATTTAACATGAATGCAGGTGGCTGTGAGCAACCTAGATGCCCTAAGCATTTCACCTGATTTTGGAAGCTAAGCAGGGTTGACCCTGGTTAGTACAGTACTTGGATGGGAGACCACCAGGGAATACCAGGTGCTGTAGGCGTCTGGAGTAGGAACTGGCAAACCACTCCAGTATTCCTGCCAAGAAAACTCCATGGACATGGGGTCACAAAGAGTCAGTCATGACTGTAATGACACAACACACACACACACAGAGACAGACAGACAGACAGACAGACAGACACACACACACACACACACACACACACACACACACACACACAGAGAGAGAGAGAGAGAGAGAGAGGGGTGGCTGAGGAGGGGCGATTTCGGGTGCTCACAGAAAGGGCTCCGAGTGCCACCTTTGGCACCCGTGCGGTCGCCAACACTGACATAGAGACACACAAGGCCGTGCCTGTCCTGGTCCGAATCATCCCTCTACCACAAACTCCTTAGGCAGGCTTAGGCAAAACCCCTGTTCTCAACCTGTCCCTTCTCGTCCGCAACATGGTGGACAGGCTGAGGGCCCATGCAAAACAAAGAACAACACACAAACATACCCAACCTGCAAAAGTAACTGGTAACATCCAGTAGAAACAATTTTGAAAGAGAGATAAAGTCTACAGGTATATAAAAATGGAGATTTATTTTTTTAAAACCTGACCAACGTGTTTTGGCCCAAACAGTCTGATGCTTTCTTCAGAGAGTATACAAAAATAAAAATAAAAATAATAAAAGGGGGAGTTTATGATAAACACGTTCATAGAATCATAGAGTTGAAAGAGACTTCAAGGGCCATCCAGTCCAACCCCCTGCCATGCAAGAACCACCATCAAAGCACTCCCGAGATATGGCCATCCAGACTCTGCTTAAAAACCTCCAAAGAGGGAGACTCCACCACCCTCCTTTGTGGCAGCATATTCCACTACTGGACAGCTCTAAGTTCTTCCTAGTTCAAATCTCTGTGTTATTTTTACATTTTTACCTTACAGGGCCTTCAAAACTTTAAAGTACATTGTTGACAATAAGAACTTGCACAAAGCATATTACAGATCACATTTAATGAATAAAAGTAGACATTTTATTTAATACATCACCAATAATTAGTAGTAGGGTAGCCCTACTACTATAATATGTGACATACTGAGAGGAAGACCTCATATATATGGGTTTTATTTTGGACAGAGAAAGTTGTCCACAGAGGTAATGATAAGGATATACTCCCTTGAACTCACCAAAGGTAACAAAAGGATGTTATTGTAACAAATAAATAATACTACGAACCTAAGTTATAGCACTGTGGTAAGGCTTAAAACTAGGAAATTCACGTTAAACAGTTTGACCATAACGGTGATGATGCCCTTGCCTCAATAGCAACACAATAGCACACACCTCCATCCCATTGCAACAGCACAAACTGCACCAGACAGTTTTCCAAAGTATTCCTAAATAATATTTGGTCTGGATTCTGCCACAGAAGCTATGGCTGGCAAACAATATGGATGCCATAAGATACCGAGAATGTGAGCTCTCATTTCTAAAGCTGGTTTCAAGTTCTCATTAAGCTAAATGAGGAATTCCATCTGAACACACAGTGGTTCAGGATGGACCAGAGACCATCTTTACGTGGCTGGCTATTCTTCAGATCAGGTTGCCTTGCGCAGGGTAGGAACATAAGAACATAAGAAGAGCCATGCTGGACCAGGCCAAAGGCCCATCTAGTCCAGCTTCCTGTATCTCACAGTGATCCCACCAAATGCATCTGGGAGAGCACGAGACTAGATATCTGTCTCTTGATACTACTCTCCTGCATCTGGCCCTTGAAGTACCCTGGTTTTCAGCCTGGAGATTACACATCTCCATCATGGTTTGTAGCCTGTGATGGACTTTTCCTCCAAGAATCTGTCCAATCCCCTTCTGATGGCATCCAGGCCAGATGCCATCACCACATCTTGTGGCAGAGAGTTCCACAGACTAACAACGTGCTGGGTGAAAAAAAATTTTTGTCTGTTCTTACTCTCCCAACCCTCAATTTGAGTGCATGTCCCCTAGTTCTGGTATTTTGTGAGAGGGAGAAGAGTGTCCCTCTATCCACTTTACTCATGCCCTGCATTATTTTGTACGTCTCAATCACAAAGAAAAATTCTGGTTGCAGTGAGAAGCCTGTCATGGATCCCAATAAAAGGCGTTTCAGACACAGTTCCTCTGAAATTATGAGGGAGATTGAGAAGGATTCTCAATCTTTAACTAAAACATCCTGACTGCAGCCCTGCTTGGGCTCTAGGAAAAATACATGGTTATTCTGCCCATTCCTCTTCTTGAGTTTACTTCCTTCTGTTACACCATGCATTTCAGATGGCTAGGAAAGAATGCAGAAATCTGTCCTATACTTTGTGAGACCGCTGGTTCATTCTCTCTGTTTTACACCAACTGCCAGTAGCTCGTTAGGATTCCAGAAAAGACCCTCCCTGGAGATGTCAGGGACCTTGTGCATACACCAGGTAGGGTCCTTGCCTGTCCCATTTCACTCCCAATCCCTGGGGTGTAGGTTTTGGGGGTAAGGAAAGGAAGGCAGTGACTGCCAATGTTTCATCTGTATAAATCAAGGTCATACAGAAACATGGGGACTATATTTGTTATCCCCTTAGGAGGTTCTCCTGAACCCCATAAAGTGAGAACCTTTTTCAGATCATAGGAATGTTTTTGGACATTCCTATGATCTGAAAAATGGCTCTCTTTTTGTACAAAATATATGTTTAAAAATAAAGGTAATAAAAAACAATTTTTGGCGTTCTTCTTATGGGAGTGTTCTTGGCAACCCTGGCAAAAATGCCCCCGGGACCATATGCACTCCATGGGCTCTATTTTGCCCACTACTGGCATTACGCCATAGTGACCATGTATTAATTGTTTGGGGATCCTTACCGAGTGAAGCCTCGACCCTGTGGTCTTCCTGCATCGCACTCTTAGGTAATGTCTTCTGGGCACAATGGCTTCCAAGTGAACGGAGCTCTCCGGTTGAAGACACAGTCACCTCCACAAAGGCTTCTGGCACCTGGAGAGCAGAAAGGGTGAAAAGGGCTCCCATTTAAAGTCTGTGGCTGACAAGGAAGAGTGTGGTGTAATGGTTACAGTACTGTACTAGAACCAGAGAACCAACCTCAGTCCATTTCTTTACCATAAATGGTTGTTATATCACCCTTCAGTAAAACAAAAAATATCCCCATCTTAATTAAAATGTAGTGTTGTTTTTATCACAATTCCCAGAATCTAATAGCCATCCCTAAAATGTATCTGAGTTGTGTGCAAAAGAGTACCTTTTCAAAGACTAGAAACTATTAAACCATTAAAACATTTATCGGCAGGTAATGTTTTAAAATATTTTTCTTTAATTGCATCTAGTTGTCAAATATGTCTGAAATGAACTTTGAAAATGGTATGAAACTCAACTGTAAAACAACATACAAACTAGAACTGCAACTGGATAAAATGGGCAAAAAAAGAGGAAAAAAGAAGCAACCCATTTTCTGGAAAGATTCTGAATAATGTCAAATTAACAGCAAACTCCAGTTTTCAAGAATTCACTTGCTCATTAATGGGTTCTGTTCACCTATACTGAATGTCTCTTCATTTGGCCTTGGTTTAGGTATGAATGCCTACTGAAGACTCCCCCACCCCCTCTCTGGAAAGACACACATTTTGCTAGAGACAAATCAGCTCTTGAATTTGTTGCAGGAAGAGGGATAACAGAACCTTGTATGCCTGTGTTTATTTGCTTTATGCAAACTATTTGGCTTTTTCTTTTTCAAAATCTAAAATCACAGATTCACCTAGAATAGTTTTTTTTAATTTTATACCGTTCTTTACACATACACATACTCAAAAAAGAAGAAAATAACTGAAAAGTGGCTTTAAGAAATAATAAAATATGCTATGATACAAACCAGATCCACGAGACACAGTAAACCACCATGAAACAATATGGGCAATGTAAGAATCAACACATTCAAGAACAAGCAAAACCAAGTAATTATTTTCTCTCCTAAAATAAAAGCACAGACAAGAAGAAAACTGGTTTGGAGAGACTAGCAACTATCAGGGATCCCACTTCCCTTCTGCCCCAGCCTTTCATTGTAACATTTCCATCTCTTCTTTTAAAGTGACTGAGATACAGCCTTTCTTCTACAGAACCATACATCATTTAAAATGTCAACATTGACACGAAAAAATTGAACTGCACAGCCAAATATATGCATAGGGCTTATTGTCTCTGTTTTTCTTGTAAAAAGAAAAACCTAAATACTGAATCCAATTGGTAGTTCCAGATGGGTTAGATCAACTGAATCAATTTTGTACAAACACCACATCCCTGTTTATTTCAAACCCAACAAGATACTAAGGCAGAGATTCGTCCACCCAAAGGACCCGACACCAAAACACAAAAAGAGCAATGTAGTATATGCGGTCCAATGCAGTGAAGAGTGTGTGAAGACCACTATATTGGAGAAACTAAACAGCCACTAAACAAGAGGATGGGCCAACACAGGAGGGGTAACAGCTCAGGAGCAGAGTCAGCAGTACACCTCCACTTGAAGGACAAAAGGGGAATCACTCAAAGATGAGGATGTACACATATTAGACAGAGAAGACAGGTGCTTTGAGAGACGGGTCAGGGAAGCCATTCATGTGTGCATTTAAAACCCCTCTCTCAACAGAGGTGAGCGGCTCAGACACAGTCTATCTGCCACTTATCAGGCAGTGATTTCAAAAATACCCAGACAAATCAAAAACACTTCACACCTCCACCACCAAGGCCATAGCTAACAACAATACTTTATGGGTTTCAGCACCTTAGGCCTTTGCCCACCTAATGGACTATTAAGACTATTGTCTGCCAAACAAGCCTGTTCAGGCCATTGTGCATCCTATAAGCCTATTTCAGACCAGGGTGACAAGAGGTCAAAGTGATTTTTTGCTTTTTATTATATTTTTGTATCTATATTTTGTGATCAGTTTATGTTGTAAATCACCCAGAGTGGCTTCCTGCCAGATGGGCAGTATATAAATAAATAAATAAATCTATCTATTAAAACAACAACAACAGCATGGAAGACTCGCAACTAGCTTTCCTCAGACTGACAAAGCTGTTTGGATGAGCAGCAAAATGTTTCAGTCTCTCAAGGAAAGAAGTCCAGTTGCCATGACTCATCTTCTGGATATGGAATCAATCAGATTTATGTAAGCAACAGATTCAGTTCTATTCTAGCGGAGACCACCAACTGGATTTAAACCTATGAAGATTCATACTTTTGAATCCTAAATCCTAGACACACTGACTTAGGTATGTCCCACTACTAAACAGAACGAACAATGAGACTTTTTCTGAATAAGTACATTTGTAAACTATTCAAAGGTCTTTCCCTTCTCATACAGATAAATTTGGAGTAGGAACTGGCAAACCACTCCAATATTCCTGCCAAGAAAACTCCATGGACATGGGGTCACGAAGAATCGGTCACGACTGTAACAACACAACACCCACCCACACAGATAAATTAAATTTCAGCTATTGGCTAAAAAATGACCCAAAGCAAAAGCTGTCCCAGAATATCAGTGAGCTAAAAGGAAGCAAAGGGAAGGAAATGGCTCATTTGGGTAGCTTAATACCCTAAGGAATGTCCCATCATCACTTTTCTTATGGAGGGAGATACCATGCTTTTAATTGCTGCATAACATCTAAAGCTTTATCCCCATTCACCACCAACTTGAATGCTATGAATTCTGTTCAGTAACCATTTGGGTGCTTTACAGGTGTCTTTAAAACTGCCAAGTGGAAAAAATCTGGACTAAACCACAGTTCCCCTCCAATCTGAGTAACACAGACAGGACAAATGGGATTGCATGTGACTTATTTATCAGGATGTATATTGGCATAAATGCAATTTAAAAATTACATCCTGCATTTTTGCTTTATTTCTCAAGCAGTCAAAGTGTTCCCCAATTCTCCATGATGTTGATGCCATATAAACATTTAATATCATAGTTACAAAACTAATACAACCTGTAGTCCTTCCACAGAACGTGCATGTCTGATTAACCCTCATCCCAAAGCTTTATTAAGTTCAGGGGCATCAGGTTGCTGCTGCTAGGACTACCCAAAAGTCTGAGAAATCTTTGCTGATCTACTGCTAGCACAAGAGGAGTTCTGTTTGTCTACCTCGTTAGAAAGAGAATACATGTAATCGGGTTCTACATACCCACATGTATTCCCAATGTGGTATAATGGATAGAGGACAACGGAAAATAAGGTTTGAATCCCCACTTGGCCATGGAAACGTACTGAAGCAGCGGAACTGCTAATACCACTCCTTATCTTAAGAGGCCTATTAGGTTCACTGTAAGTCAGTTATGACTTAACACTGCATAGAGCACACATACACAAACCCACAAATCTTAGGTTTCTCAGTCTTTGAGGGGGACATTCAGTTTCTCACTATCTCTGATAAAACATTATAAAGAACTTTGAAATCTTCCACAAACCAGTTCAAGACTCATGATTTCCATACTACCATGAAGTCAGTATCTCAACTGATAATCAATCAATCGCCACCTAGTTTTGTCTTGTTTTTCCACCCTGCTGCAGCACCCATCAACAGACTCACTCAGGAATTGTGCGCTTGCAACCACGGCATATCAAGGAGGAATCTTCCATCCCCAGCCTCCCTGTGTTTTCCCTTTGTTTTGTCCACCATTTTTCCTTTTCAAAAGAAAAGATGCTGAATGAAAATGGTGACATTCAAATGTTGTGCCTTTTGAATGCTAGCAGTAGCATCTCCCCCGCCTTGAAGCATCCATAGGTGGAAGGCGACTCGAGAGAACAGTGATTGTAGAAAGACCACTACCTCAACCCCACATCCATGTAAATCACGTGTGAATGAGGAATGATGCTTCTGCACTAACCATCTACTGAGGAAGCAAACCAGGGCTATTGGGTAAGGTATTTTATATTTTGTGACCAACAGAAGCTTCTTTTTCACTCACATTACTTGGCCAAGGAAGAGAGATGCATAATTTCCCACACTAAACTGACATGAAGATAGGAAGGCCTGGCGAGCTCTGGTCCATGGGGTGACGAAGAGTTGGACACAACTGAACGACTGAACAACAAACTGACATACAGGGGTTGGGGAGGGGAAGTAATGTTGTTTATCATACACAAAGGGATTTTAAGGGTGGAGAGAGAGAGAGATAATTGTTCAGTGAAAACCTCAGCATACTAGGCCACTTTCCGTGGCTTATTCCAGCAATTCTTTCAATGTAATATTTGTACATAAATCTTGTGAGGCCACTTGCAGGTTGCCAACTAGAAGACAGAGGGCTAAACATAACTCGGGCAGCTCTTGTCACTTTCGCTGTTAAAACTGGGGTGTTGTATACTGAAGTCAGCAATAAAAAAAACTTTTACCTAATAGCTCAAGATTAAATGGCATCTGGTGAAAACAGAACACGTTTTCCTCAAGTACCAAAATTTAATAATTTTCATCACATAAAAGTGTCTACCCGCCTCCAAACCTGTTTCAATGGGTGGAAGGAAGGAAGGAAGAAGGAAGGAAGGAAGGAAGGATGTAGCAGCTGCCCTAACTTCAAGTTTATGTGCAATCTGAGACTATATCCACCCCACTACACAAGCTCCTATCAAAGCAATATCATAACCACTTCCTTCACTTCTGGCCTAACACTCAAATCTTTAGCTTTTATAGAAAGTTTTAGAGGACAATTCATTCACAAATACTGCACCCATGACTCCTTATGCATACAATAAAACAGATGTGAAAAGCCCTCAGCACTTTTCATTTGGAATTAATTCTTGTTATGAGCCCCACAAGTATTCAATACAGAGCTGCTGAGACATATAAGAAACATGTTAGGCACAGGAAGCTGGATCGTGCCCACTGCGTCCAGTGCAACACATCCAAAGGTCTGGAAAAATTCCACTCAAGTTATCCACATCCCCAATAAGGGCCGTTGGCTTCACAATAAGAGAAGCCAGATAACTGTGAAATGCACGCATGGGTACAGACCATCATTCTTCATGAAGAGTTACTACTAGCTGCAACAGGCTCAGCCCTGCTCCCTGTTGTACATGGGTTCAGACTAACCCCTGAAAAGCACTCCCAATTGTAGAAAAAGTAGTCATACAGAAAGAACGTCAGTATAAATGAATAATACAGTATGCTGTTACAAAGACACCTGAGGAATTAGAAAATGCCAGAGATGTATAATGCATGACAATTAGAGAGGCTGGTAGCCTTCCTAAAACCCAGCTGTGATGGCAATTCACCTGTATCAGCTAAGCGTACCTCATAGGTTGTCTGTGAAGATTCCCAGTCATCCAGGTGAGTGGCAGGAAAACTTTGTGTTTGCCACACTGGGCAACTCCCAGAGAGTGGAATGGAAGTGTAGTAAGAGAGTAAACCAATTCATTTCGCAGGCATTATTTCTGCATACCCAGTAGTACCTTTACTGCCAGTAGACAATATAGAGATGCTGCAGGGAGAACCTTCAATGTATTGACCCAGTGCTGTTCCTGTGTCCCAGTTGCCATCACCGAAACCACTTTTCTCCATGAGGAATCAACAAAATGTATGCAGCACCTGGTCTGCCGATTCCCACGTTGGAAAATGGGTGCCTTCTTTTCCCTGAAAAGCCTGCTGCCATGTTCTTAAAAGTAGGAACTGGCTTGTGCCATTGCACCTGCTTTCGCCTTAATATCCAAACTTTTATTTTTCGCACACACACCCAACAAAATCTTTTTTTTCCTTTCCCGCTTCCTTCCTTCCCTCCCTCCCTCCCTCTCCCTTACCTCAGCCATCTTCACAAGCGCCTTTCCTCCAACACGCGTCCAACACGGGTCATCCTACCACCTGTCAAGGAGCAAGAAAGACGAAGCTCAGCAAAGGCCCACCTTGAGCGGCGCCTCCAAGCAGCAACGCTTCACTCGCCAGTTTTCCTCCATCCCAAACCCACGTGGCCCCGAACCGCACATCTGGAAGCGTCCGGCCACGTGACGAGGCAGCGCCTGGGCCACTCCAACGCCCAGCATCTCCTCGCCGACGCCCGGCCCTTTTCCGTGGCTCTCGTCCAAATAATTTAACTTTGCCCGAAGTCTGTTAACCGATTCAGCGACGCATCTCTCGCCCTACCGACCCTAAAGAACTAGCCAAGCCAACCACCAGACGTGCTTTGTGTGTGTGGGGGGGGGGGAGAGAAGAATTTTTAGAGCCAAACCCACCCAAGTGCAAGTTGTAAAAAATGGGGGAAGCATTAGCATCTTCCAAAATGCCCTTCGTCTCCTGCATCACTACTTCACTCACCTGGGGGCAGCAGCAGGTTCCCACGTCTCCAGGCAGACGGCGCCACACGGGTTGCAAGGGGGACGGTGGTGGTGGTGAGGCTCTCGACGGGAGGGCTCCCAGACACGCGTCGCCTGCCGGTGCGGGCTCCCCACAACCGCCCTCCGTCCCCGGGAGCAGCCGCAAGAGCATCTGACCCAGGGGGCAGGCCGGTGGGGGGGGGGGGGAAGACACCTAGCCGGGCGTGGGCCAAACAAGCATTTAGTTAGTTTAACGAAGCCAGAGCCCTCTAGCGGTTGCCACATTTCTCTCCAAGAGGGGCTACGAGTGACGCTTTCCCGCCAGGTGGACCCGAGTCTACAGAGAAGCCCGCTGCACGTGTGAATCCATGATCTCGCGCGTTCATCCTTGATCCGCTCGCCACTCACACCCTTGGCCGCCGAGAATGGCTCCCAGCGCAGCTGCCCACGCTTTATTAAATCCGGCGCAGGGTCTAGGGAAGAACGTGGAAACGAACCTGGCGGTCACCTCGGAGCTCCTGTGAGCTGTGGGCCACGCCTCGGTTCGGTTGTCCTGAGGGGAGCCTGAAAGGCTTTTTGAGCAGAGGAGTGTGCCCCAAAGCACGGGCGGAAAGGTGTATTTTCTTTTGCGTACCCAACCCCGCTCAAAAGATGCAAAAAGCTTAGCCTGGAGGCCTCTTTTGGGGCGCAAATCTAAGGAGCCCCAGTAACCCCAGAAGGCCTCCCATATTCTGTGAGATTTTGGTGGCTTAACGCGCTGCACGTGGATTTCTGACTTGAAATACAAGCTAAAAAGACATGGAAATCAATAAAGAGACCAAGTGTTCATTTCAAATGCCCAGTGCTTGGGTCTAGGTTATTGGAATGATTTGTTGTTTAAAACATCTGTTGTATTGCCTTATTGTCTGCCATGGCAGACAATGCACTTTATAATTGATTAAAATGATGAGAAACAGATTTTAAATCTTTCTTTAAAAGCAGATCCGAAACATTATCTCACAGTCTGCTTTCAGTCCAAAAGCCCTTTTGCACCAAATGGGTTTTGCACCTTACCAGAAACTCAAAAGAGATAAAGCCAGCCTATGGTCTTTTTGGCTGGTGCTGGGAGCTCTCCATGCTGTTAGAGATAAAGCTCTGTCTTGGGTAGCACCAGCCTGCCCTCTTGTTAAATGAGAACTATTCCTCTTTTGAGGGTTTCAGGCTTGAGGGAATTATATGTGGGACTAAGGCATCTTTCTAATGCCCTGGTTCAAAGCCAGTTGGGAACGGGTGCCTTGTAACCAGGTCAGGAGTGTTATTATGTTGTTACATGCCTCTGGTGTGCCGCTGAACCCATGAACCAGCTAGCTCCAAAATTCCCTGTAGGACAGCCCCAGTTTCACCATTTTCGATTTAATCTAGCATCCATTTGGTTCATCTTTCTGGCAGCCAGGAGAATCCACAAAGCTTCCCTCCAGTACTACATTTCAGATTAGTAAATGTTCTTCCTGTCAGCTTTCTTCACTGTCCAGCTTTCATATTCATATATAGTAATTGAGAATACAATAGTATGGGTGATCATATGGGTGATCCTGGCCTTGGACTCCAGTGACACATCCTTTCACTGGACAATCTTTTCTAGGTCCTTTAGAAAGGAATGCCTTTCAAGTGTCAAGTCTTCTTGGCTGAAGTGCCCGTTTTGGAATGGTGTTTGAACCAAGATGTCCAGTATCATTTAACATTTTCATTTCCTTCGTTGTCTACATTCAACTTGTGCAGGTCTTCAGTAGCCACAACTTGTGTATTTCTAATTTTCAGTTGCAAATCAGGGGTGTGGTGGCTTAGTGGGCTAGAGTGCTGAAACTGTCAGCTGCGAAGTCGGCGGTTCAAATCCCGAGTGCCATGCAGCGGAGTGAGCACCCGCTGATAACCCCACCTCTTGCCAACCTAGCAGTTCAAAAGCATGTAAATACAAGTAGATAAATAGGTACCCACGTTAAAAAGCGGGAAGGTAAAACAGTGTTCCATGTACAGAAAAGTGTTCAGCCATGCCAGCCACATGGCCACAGACTTGCACAACACTGGCTCTTTGGCTTTAAAACAGAGATGAGCACCGCCCCTAGAGTCTGACACAACTAGCATGCATGTGCGGGGGGGGGGGAACCTTTACCTTTTAAATTTTCAGTTGCAGTTCTGCTTTCAAGGGCATACTTCCCATGAAATGTTCAGGTGCCCTCACCTACAAGCCATCCCTATGTTTAGGATTTTTCAGATCAAACACTTTGAGGTGAGCTTGGAAGCATGTGGGAAGCCAGTGCTGTTAGCTTAAGACTGTTGTTCCGGGGCACACATCAAACAACGGCCTGGGCATGCATTCTGCACCAGTGGTAGCTTCTGAGCACTTTTCAAAGGCACTTCTGTGATGAGGACGTCCCGGTATTCTCATCACTTAGAAGACAATTAAGCCCCGGATCGAGGCACCTAAATCCACCTTATAGGTGAGCCTGCCTGAGGGATGAGATTTCTAATGGAAGCCGTCTTTCAGGGCCACCACTCTCCAAAGCATCTTTGATGGGGATCCAGGAGGACCATGCGGGCGGCTGCTCCCAACCGGTGGAATTCCCTTCCAGAGAAGGTTGTAGGACGCCTCTTTTTGTACTGTTTTTCCATGGGTAGACAAAGACCTTTCTCTTCAGTCATGCACTGGCTGCTGGGCGATGGGGCTTCTAAGAGACGGGTGCTCCATTTTTAAATTGATGTTACTTAAATTGATGTTACTGTGTCCTTTTGGGTCTGCTTTGCCCTTTTGTTCACCGCCTGGAGTTCCTTCGGGAAGACGGGCGGTATAAAAATGGGTAAATAAATAATTAATAAATTCTTTAAATTCAACTTTTTTTATATATTATAATTTGTTCAGCTGTGTCTTAACATGAGCAATGTTTGTTTACTTAAATCTGTGTCAGTTTTTTTTTTATTTCCGTTAGTTTTCATCTTGCAAGTCACCAAAGCCTGGGATGCAGGACAGGTAAATGAACAAAGAGGGCTGCTTGTTCCTTATGCTTTCACAGGTCTTGTGTTCTTAACCTAGATCTGGAACTACAGGTTCTTTCTTGATCCGTAGTGCACTGCAGTGCCCCCAGAAAGGAGTGGTAAGCCACTTCCAAACCACTCAGTCCTGTACTTCAGAAACACTTGAAAGGATTGCCATCAGTTGGTGGCATCAACTTGACAGCACATTAGCAATGGGCGCTTCGGATTAGTTTCTATTGCAAGATGAATACAAACCGTGGCACCATAGGTGCCGTGGTAGCCCAATCCCAACTCCCAGGAATAGCAAGGCCACTAACCGGCACCATGCAGTGCCTGCTGTCATCACTTCCACTGGCCCAATGGTGCATGGACCCCAGATGGCCCTGTCCTGCCCCCTCCCCACACCCGCCCACATACAACACAGCCCATCACTTGTTGGCAGTGTGGGGTGTGGGTGTGGAAGGGCCAGCCAAGCTCTGTGGGCAATTGGAGCAAAGGAGGTGATGATGACACGGAAGTGATGATGACGTGCTTAAACAGAGCCCTGGGATTGGCCACCACGGCACATGTGGTGCCACAGTTCGTATTCATGTTGCAAAACCAACACATATGAAGTCCCCATCACTACAGCACAACCGTTAATGAAACTACAACACAAAAGAGGGCAGGCCTTGTGGCTTTTGTTTCAAGCATTTGCAGTGCATCGTGGAGCGGATCCCCTGCAGATTTGGGAGGGGGGGAGGTTGGGTTCGGGGGGGGGGAGTCCTGCTGTATTAGGTTCTGAAAAATGAAAAGAAATCAATTCCGTCAGTAGCAGTTCGTCTCTG
This sequence comes from Phrynocephalus versicolor, assembly GCA_023846285.1. NCBI lineage: Eukaryota > Metazoa > Chordata > Lepidosauria > Squamata > Agamidae > Phrynocephalus > Phrynocephalus versicolor. The sequence goes on from JAHTLZ010000015.1 coordinate 1,589,242, forward strand.
TAACAGCCTCAAACGATCACCTAACTCTACATGCTGCCTACGTGTGCAGGAAAACACAACGGACTCACGAGCCAAGATTTTCAAAATATATTCAGAGAAACTATTGATTTTTCTTGCCCCCTGTTTTCCTCCACTGTTCTACTTGAATCTTCATTTCATCAACGATTTTGAAATAGTGTCTGTTTTTCTTGCACGATACATGGGAGACATAAGAAAAAGCGCACACAAATGTCTGGAATGTTTTAAAACTTAATAAGCTTTAACGAGCGGATAAAGGGAACACAATTGTATGTTTAAAAATTCACTTAAGAATCCAAGTCCTCCCTCACCCTGCCTTGAAAGCGTTTAGAGGTTCAGTTCTGGGTTTTGTGTTAAAACATTACCAAGAGTGGACTACAACTTAATTAAAATGTGGATTGCCAATTTTGGAGGCTCTTTGAAACAGACATTTAATTCCCCCCCCCCTTCCCCTGATGAAACCCATTTGTAGACCAGGGAAATAGAAGTCTAGTTCAGCTTCAAAACCAATCCAGAGCCGGGAGGGGTCCAATGCCAGTATTTTCCCCCCCACCCGTCCTCTAGATGTGATTGGATAGCAGTGCAGGGAGGATCTTTCCCCATGTCTCAAGCTGACGGAGTTTGACAAGCCATCGATACCCGCCCACCCCAGGAATCACACTGATTTCCTTCTTCACAAAATGCTTTCCATGCTGGTTTTTAAGGATTTGGCTTGGGTGACCGAGTGGAAAGGGCCAAATTGCCAACTGCCATCTGTCTGCTTGAATAATAAAAAAAGACCATGAATGAACCCTGTAGCAAAAAAAGGCTGGACAGAACACCAGCTGATGAATAATTCTTACAGGAAGATGCATTAATGGGAGAAAATGATGCCAAATGAATTGGTTCTCTGTAGCGCATCGATGCAACCAATATGGATTTGACCAAACTTCAGGAGGCATTGGAAGACGGGAAGGCCTGATTGAGACATACAAAATAATGCAGGGCTTGAATAAAGTGGATAGAGGGAGGCTCTTCTCCCTCTCACAAAATGCCAGAACGAGGGGACATCCACTCAAATTGAGGGCTGGGAGAGAGAGAACAGACAAAAGAATTTTTTTTCACCCAGCATGTTGTTAGTCTGTGGAACTCCATGCCACAGGATGTGGTGATGGCATCTGGCCTGGATGCCTTCAAAAGGGGATTGGACAGATTCCTGGAGGAAAAAGTCCATCACAGGTTACAAATCATGATGGAGATGTGTAATCTCCAGGCTTAAAACCAGGGTACTTCAAGGGCCAGATGCAGGGGAGTGGTATCAGGAGACAGATATCTAGTCTCGTGCACTTCCAGACGCATTTGGTGGGGTCACTGTGAGATACAGGAAGTGGGACTAGATGGGCCTTTGGCCTGATCCAGCATGGCTACTCTTAAGCGTTGGGGAGCCCTAATCCTCAATGGGCCCACGAAGCAACTCGAGTCTACATTTTTTTAACAAATTGTGTTGATCCATCGTGGAACAAACCCCTTGAAGAGAACAGTGGTTTGCCAAGAGATCATTGCTGCTGCTTGCAAAGGGGCTGTCCTAACGGCTCAAGCTTCAAGACCCTCACAATGTAGGTCTGCCAGCGGTGAGGTTTAATGGATAGAGTGATGGATTAGGACTCAATAGATCTATGTCTGAATCCTTGCTTGGCCAGGGAAACTCCCTGGGAGAAATAGAACGGGTAAAACTACTCCTTAAACTATCTCACTTACTTTGAAAGCCCTGTTAGGGTTGCTATGAGTCAATCCTACTTGACGGCACAGAATACTCTGGTACACCAATCTGTCCTAGTCATCTTAGCGGTGACACCAAGATGGGACAGCTTTGCTAAACTCCCAGAATACCTCACCTTTCTACCTCTCTGGTGAGAATGTATGGCAGAGTCTGTCCAAAATCCGCAGGGCCCCAGTTGCTCAGTCTTCCTTTTTAGGAGTGTTCTGCCCTTAAGGGAGTATCTTATTAATTGATGATATACTGTGAAACTCAAATATTTTTATACTTCACCTTGCGCTTCCCGTGCCCTCTGTTCCTTTTATGCCCATTTTACGCTCTTGGTCCTTCTGAGGTGATTTTGTACCAATTTGGGGGAAAAACATGGAGCTACTTTGAAAGAAGCAAGGACTCTGCTGTTAAACACAAGTCAGACAATTTAAAAAATAAATCTTGATCCACCAAGACATATTTCTAGGTTGTCTGCCATTTCAGGACTTCATTTTCCAGTCTGTTTTCTAGCACTTGGAATTCCACTGATAAGACAGGGATGCCAGGGCTGAGAGGCAAGTCTGGCTTTTAAATCTGCACAAAAAAAACAAGGCAGCAAGGTAGGGTTTGACAATACTGACACTCTGGTGCAGACTAGATGACTCGCCCCATACTTTAGCCCATAGTAGAGCAGAGCATGGAAATCCAAACAGAAGGCCCTGGGTTGATTCTTTACTAAATGTAACCCTTGCCATGGTGAGATCCAGCACCTGCAGTCCTTCCATTTTGCTGAAATCTAGACTTAACACAGGAATATAATTACAGTGGACCCTTGTATATCAAACGGTTTATATAACATAAAATCTGTACAACATAAAAAAATCCAGAGATAGGGGGAATTTGCTTAACAGCATTGCCTATGGGGCGAATCCGTACAACATAAAAATGGTCGCAATTAGGGATTACTCGTTTCAATGCATTCCTATGGGAAATTTGTACAAAGGAAAATTTGCTTAACAGAATTTCATTTGGAACAAATTAATTCCTTTATACAAGATACCACTGTATTTACAGAATGGACGGGGAAACCCTGGCCCTCCTGTGTCTTCATAGCTCTTCACAGTATGGATAGAAAACCCAACGTGGCCAGTTTTATGGGACTCAAGGACCTTTGTGGCAAATGATCTAAAGCAGTGGTTCTCAACCTGTTGGGTCCACAGATGTTCCTGGACTGCAACTCCCAGAAGCCCACCCCCCACTCGCTGTGCTGGAAGGGATTTCTGGGAGTTGTCGTTCAGGAACATCTGGGGACCCACAGTTTGAGAACCACTGGTCTAAAGGTTCCCCACTGTGACCCACAATCAGTCGTTCACTCCCTTCTTGTTTAGATGTGCTGCTGCTTCCACCTGAGCTAGGAACAGCTAAGGCTGCCCCACTTCCCCCACCCCCCACCCCAGGAGTCCTATTTGCCTCCTTTGTATTGTATATAAGGTGCAGAGATAGGCAAATGTTACCCTGCAGAGCTGCAATGCTCAAAACCCCACAGATGGAAAGAGCATAACGATGCTGTCAATGGGATTTTGGGGAGTTGTTAAAAAGTAACACTTGGCAGTGGAAGTCCGTAGTCTAGTGGAGGACCCTGGTACCATTTAGGGATAGTCTAGCTATGTCTTGGCAAACTGTACGACGGGTGCTTATGCCATTCATTTTTATTTTCTTCTCTCTCTCTCTCTTTGAGGGCTAGATATTAGACTTGTCATATGGGAACAAGCTTAAGAACATAAGAACATAAGAGAAGAGCCATGCTGGATCAGGCCAAAGGCCCATCTAGTCCAGCTTCCTGTATCTCACAGTGGCCCCACCAGATGCGTCTGGGAGCGCATGAGACTAGATATCTGTCTCCTGATACCACTCCCCTGCATCTGGCCCTTGAAGTACTCCGGTTTTAAGCCTGGAGATTACACATCCCCATCATGGTTTGTAACCTGTGATGGACTTTTCCTCCAGGAATCTGTCCAATCCCCTTTTGAAGGCACCCAGGCCAGATACCATCACCACATCCTGTGGCAGGAAGTTCCACAGATTAACAACACGATGGGTGAAAAAATATTTTCTTTTGTGTTCTTACTCTCCCAAACCACAATTTGAGTGTATATCCCCTAGTTCTGGTATTTTGTAAGAGGGAGAAGAGCTTCCCTCTATCCACTTTACTCATGCCCTGCATTATTTTGTACGTCTCAATCATATCCCCCCTCAGGCACCTTTTTTCCAGACTAAAGAGCCCCAAATGTTTTAGCCTTTCCTCATAAGGGAGGTGCCCCAGCCCAGTAATCATTTTAGTTGCTCTTCTGCACCTTTTCCAGTTCCACTGTGTCTTTCTTGAGATGCGGTGACCAGAATTGTACACAATACTCCAGGTGGGGCCTTACTGTTGTTTTAGTATAAGGGCATTATAATGTTGGCTGTTTTATTTTCAATCCCCTTTTTGATAACCCCATGGAATTGGCCTTCTCCACTGCTGCCACACATTGGGGAGACACCTTCATGGAGCTGTCCACCAACACACCAAGATCTCTTTCCTGATCCGTCACGGATAACTCGGAGGCCGAGTTGATATATAAAGTTTTGGTTTTTTGCCCCAATATGCATTACTTTACATTTGGTTACATTAAAACATATCTGCCATTTTGCAGCCCATTCCCCCAGTTTGGAGAGATCCTTCTGGAGCTCTTCACAATCTTCTCTGGTTTTTACCACACGGAAAAGTTTTGTCATCTGCAAACTTGGCCACCTCGCTGTTTATCCCTGTCTCCAGGTCATTTATGATGAACAGATTGAAAAGCACCGGTCCCAGGACAGAGCCCTGGGGCACACCGCTTTTCACTTCTCTCTATTGTGAAAATTTCCTATTGACACCTACTCTTTGTTTCCTGGATCTCAACCAGATCTCAATCCATAAGAGGACCTGCCCTCTTATCCCCTGACTGTGGTGAGGAACTCTTTCAAAAGCATTCTGAAAATCCAGATAGACTATGTCCACCGGTTCACCCAAATCCATGTGCCTGTTGACCTTTTCAAAAAATTCTAAAAGATTTGTCAGACGAGACTTACCCTTACAGAAGCCATGCTGATTTTTTCTCAGCAAGGTTTGTTCTTCTATGTGTTTTAAGATTTTCTCTTGGATGAGGCTTTCCACCATCTTCCCTGGGACAGATGTAAGGGTAACCAGTCTGTAGTTTCCAGGGTCCCCCCCCCTCCTTCCTTTTTAAAAAATTGGTGTGACATCTGCTATCCTCCAGTCCTCCGGCACTGTGGCCGTTTTAAGAGACAAGTTGCAATATTACCGTTAAGAGATCTGCAATTTCATTTCTCAGTTCCCTAATAACCCTTGGGTGGATGCCATCTGGGCCCGGTGACTTGTTAAACTTCAATTTATCAATTAGTCCTAAAACATCATTTCTTTTAACCTATATTTGATTTAATTCTTTAGTCAAGAGGAGCCGTTCAGGCAGCGGAATCTGCTCAAGGTCTTCTGTCGTGAAGACAGATGCAAAGAACTCATTTAATTTCTCTGCAATATCCAAGTCCTCCTTAACCTCCTCTTTTCCTCCCTCACCATCCAGAGGGCCAACTGGTTCTCTGGCAGGTTTTCTACTTCTAACATATTTAAAGCTTTTATTATTACCCTTTATATTGCTAGCCATGCGTTCCTCAAAATCTTTCTTTGCTTCTCTTATCATCTTCTTACATTTCTTTTGCCAGAGTTTGTGTTCCTTTTTATTTTCCTCATTTGGGGAGGATTTCCATTTACAGAAAGACCTCTCCTTGCGCTTTAGAGCCTCTCGAACTCCACTCGTTAACCATGCTGGCACCCTCTTGGACTTAGAGGAGCTCTTCTTTCTTTGTGGCATGCACTTGTGCTGGGCCTCTATTACCCTTGTTTTAAACAGGCTCCATGCACTCTGAAGAGATTGGATTCTTCTAACCTTCCCCTTCAATTTCTTTCTAACTAGTCACATCCTTCTCCACCCGCCCCCAGAAGAAAATCCAGCAAAACAGAGGTTGACAACAAAGGCTTTATAAACACTGTTAAGGAGTTAAAACACCTGGTTGCCTCGTTTCCTATAAAACAGGCGAAGACACAAAAGGTCCATGCACGAAGCCTGGGGTCGCTGAATCCTTGCTGAGCACAGAGACGGGATGGCAACTATTCTTAACAATCCTGCAGTCAGGTCCTCCTTGGGTCGTGTAAAAATGTGGGCATTGCAAATACAGCCTCCCTGGTGTTCCGGACGGGGCTTTGCAACAGAAGCTGTGCACGCAAGTCATAACATATTGGTCTTCTGGCTTTCTTTCCCCCTTCCTCCCCGTAGCATCTCTATGTCCCAAAAGATAAAACCAGAGCTCTGAATCAGAGTTTGAACCCTTTCAACATCACATGACGCTTGCCAGAATTAACAGTATTTATCGACATTCCCCCACCTCCTGAGGGGATGTTTTAAGGAGAAACACAGGATGATCCGAGGGCCAAAGAGAGTGCAGGGTATGTAGTAGGGTCTAATGGGAGCCAGGAGTTCAACTCCTCACTGTGCCTCCCAAGAAAAGAGCCAGCCTGGGGTTCTTCAAGCAAGCGGCACAGTCCCAAAGTGCCACCAGACAAAAGGGCTGTCTGTGAAGATTCTCAGTCATCCAGGTGAGTTTATCTGGAAGTTGAGTCATGGCTACTGGACTGGGCTGGTAAACCACCTCTTAGTCTTTATAGCTGCAAAGCTTGACCGTCAGCTCAATGGCACAGGCAGGATCATCATTCCCTTGCCCCCCAGCACCTAGGGGTGTGGTGTGGGGAGGGCAAGCGGGCGGGGCACCCTGGGCACAGCAATTAGGGGACGCCAAATCACCTACTGCCCCCTGAGCCACCCCTCGCTGCCACCGTGTTTGGCCTCGCCTCCCTGAACCTTGCTGCCGTCTTGGCCACAGGGGTGGCCCGGCTCGGCGCCCCGTCCTCCTCGGCGGCATGTGAATGGCCCCGAGGGCGCTGCTGCCACCATGCCCAGTGTGGGGAGCAGAGGGAGGAGGGGATGCCCTCTGGGCAGCTTGGGTGGGCTGAGGGGGAGTGGCGGCGGAGGGGGGGGCTCGCTCTCCTGCGTGTTGACGGGAGGGGGGGGCAAAAACTTACTTTTGCCCCAGGCTCTCTGGAAGCCCTAGCTATGCCTCTGCCAACACCGTCATGCACACGCACAAACACACACACACACATCCAGTTTCCTTTTGACAAAGCAGACTGTGGTCTAGCCAGGGCTCCCTTGGCCACTTTTGTCTTCTGCACCATCCAGCACCCACCTCTCTCCATTCAGGTCCAGTGATTCCAAACCCACGGGGCTAAAACACAGGACTGCCCTGAAGTCCAGCCTTTGAGCTATGGCACGGGAATGGTTAGAGACTGACCGGGGAAGCAAGATTCAAGTTTCTGAGGTAGCTTATCACTATTGGGCATTTACCAAGAACCTGGGCCTTCTGCAGGCCGCGTGCGTAATTAGATCGAGAAGTCCACAGAGCCACCCACAAAGATTGTCCTGTATCAAACCCAAGCAGTTCCTGGGCGGGGAGGGAGGAATGGTGTGTGTGTGGGGGGGGAATCTGTTAAGAAATCTGATCCACCTGATTTGTGCCATGGGAGCCGCGGAGGACTTCGTTTTTAAAATGTGTCTCCAAGTGTTTTTTAAGGGACGACCCTGTCATGTAACCTTTGTCGCACACCCCACACTTATACGGCCTCTCCCCGGTGTGGATCCTCAGGTGGCAACGCAGAATGGAGCTGGTCGTGACCCGTTTGCCGCAGTACGAGCAGCCATAGGGCTTCTCCCCTTTGTGGGCTTTCTGGTGTTTGACGATGGCCGACTTTGTCTTGAAGCCCTTCCCGCATTCGGTGCATAAATACGGCCTGATGTCCGAGTGGGTCGTCTGGTGCCTCGCAAGGTCCTTGGCCAGGCGGAACGTTTTGTGGCAGAGATGGCACGGATACGGCCGCTCCGAGCTGTGGATCCTTTGGTGCCTGGTGAGGGAGTATTTATCTCGGCAGGCTTTCCCACAGTCGGAGCAAATATGTCTTTTTTTGTCCTTGACGGCTCTCAGGCCACCGGGGTAGCCGGGGCCGCTCTTGACGGTTTTCCTCCCGTCCATCCTTCCCATGGAATTTTCTCCTCCACCCGAGCTCTGAGGCTTCGTCAGAAGAGTCAAGTTGGCCATCAAGCTGCCCCCGTTCTCCGAGCAGGCAGGCAGATTTCCTGGCAGGGGGACCTCCTGAGAGGCCGAGCCGCCCATCCACGGGTTCACGTCCCCTCCTGGACAACCAGCTGGCTCTTTCGCCGGCAGTCGGCCGTCGCCGTACGTCTGGTCCCCTGCCATGCCTTTCACATAATTCTCCTTGATGGGGCTGCTGTGAGGGGCGGCCAGGTTTGAGCTGCCCGCGTTCCCCGAGCATCCCGGGGCATCGCCTCCCACGTCAAGTCCTTGAGGCTTGAAGGACACGGATTTCTCAAACCACTTATTGACGTGGTCGTTAATGTGGCTCGCTTGGTCTTTAGGAAGCTTCAAGTGGTCTGCGAAGGCGGTCTCACACCCGGACCTGAGGAGAGCATTATCTTTTGTTTGGGGTTGCTGGGGTCTAGCATAGAGCGGGCCACCCAGATTCTCCAAGAGTCCGGAAGTATTCCCTTCCCTTTGGACTTCTTGAGGTCCAGAAAGAGCCAAATTGCCCGACCAATGATTAGCATTTTTCCCTGCGTCTCCGGAGGGCTCCTTCGCCGGAGTTGAGCTGTCCACGAAATCTCTCCCGGCCGCCGACAAATTAGCGGCGTTTCTTTTTTCGTGCATATCCTGATGTCTAAAGAGGGAATACTTGGTCCCAAAGACCTTCCCGCAGACGGAACACTGGTAAGACCTCGTGTCCATGTGGATGCGCTTGTGTCGGTTGAGAGAATAATTGGTCCGGAAGGACTTCCAACAGAACGTGCATTTGTAGAACTGCCCTTCCACGTGGATTTCCTGGTGGTGAGTCAGGGCGTAACGGTAGCTAAAGGCTTTCCCGCAGACGTTACACGAATAAGGCTTGGTGCCCATGTGCAGCTGCTGGTGCCGGCGAAGGGACGACTGGGTTCGGAACGCTTTCCGGCAGAAGGAGCACTTGTGCTGGTAGAGCCTCTCCTCGATGTGGGATTCCTGGTGATGAGCCAGAGTGTACCGGTGTGCAAACGCTTTCCCGCAGACGCTGCATTTGTAGGGCTTGCCTTTGATGTGGATTTGCTGGTGCCGATAGAGGACGCTTTTCGCTTTGAACACTTTCCCACAGTAGGAGCACTTGTGCTGATGGAGCGGCCCTTTGGCGGGGTTCTTCTGAGCCTCGCCGAAGGACCTTTTGCAGGCATGGCCCTTCCCCTGGCCGCAGCCTTTGTTGGATCTGCATTCCGGGTGGATTTGCTGGTGCCTCCTGAGATTATAGTGGGTGGTGTAGGCTCTCTTGCAGCTGGGACACTCGTAGCCCCTGTCCTTCAGAGAGGCTTCCAGCTGGCCAGCTGGCAGCTCTCCTTCCCCAAAGACCCCCTGGTGGGAGGTGTTTTCTGACCGCTCGTGGGCACAGACCCGCTGATGGTTAGCGAAGCATCCGGAGTCTCGGAAGATCTTCCCGCAATCGGGGCAGGGACGGAGATTCTCCTGCATTTCCTCCTTGGGCTGGAGAGGCAGCTCCGAGTTGATGCAGATGGGCTTTCCACAGTCAAAGCACGTCTCGCACTTCAAATTGACGTGGGCGACCGGGTTCCCGGCGAGTTCCTCTTTGAAGAGGCTCCCGCCGCCTGCCTGCTTACGCAGCTGCTCCTGCAGGTGCATCCTCCGGTGGTTAGCAAAACACTTCTCGTTCCTGAAGCCTCTCCCGCAATCCGGGCACATATAGATGCAGCCCGGCTCCTCTCCTTGAGCCAGAGCGTGAGGCAGGTTCGCCCCGAAATGGGCTTCGTGCTTGAGGTGGTCCAAAAGCTTCCCCGTTTCATCTGCCCCACAAGAGCCGGCGGTTTTGTTCTCCCCGCAGCCCTTGTTGCAGGGGGGGGCTTGGCAAGAAAACTCCCCCTCGTGCAGCCTCAGGTGTTTCGTTGGGGTCCACTTCTCCCGGTCGTCCTCCCCGCTGGGGTCTGGGCCCAAGTACCGATGGTCGTCCACGTGGTTCAAGGACTGGTGCATCACGAGCTCCTTCTCTTTCATGAAGCCTCTCCCGCAATCGGGGCATTTGAAGAGATGGGCTCCCGAGTGGACGGCCATCAGGTGCCTCACCAGGTACCTCTCCTCCGTGTAGCTCTTCTCGCAGTCCGGGCAGGGATAGGTCATTTCGCCCATGTGCATCCTCTGGTGGTCCCCACAGTCCGGGCACTCGCAGGGCTCCCCTTCCAAAGGCAACTTGGCGCCGTGCACCTTCCTGGTGTGGATGGTGAGCCGGGACCTCTCCAGGAAACTTTTGCCGCAGACGGAGCACTTGTAGGGCCGCTCCCCACTGTGGATTTTGAGATGCCGGTTCAAGGACGATTTCCTGCTGAAGCTCTTCCCGCATTCGCCGCAGACGTGCTGCTGGCTTTCTCCCGGTCCGCTCCGGTGCTGGCTGTTCCTGTTTCGAGCCAAGTCTCGGTCGTTCTGCTCTGCTTGCCAGAGGCTGCCCGGCAAGGGACCGTGCCAACTCTTCCCAGCTTCTTCTTTCCAGGGACTGGCGTCACATTTGCCCAACAGAGCCGCCCGGGGCTTGGCCGCTCTGGGGCTTTCCCGCTGAACGTGGCCTTCCTCTTCTTTCTCGCTGGTTGAATCGTCATCTGGCAGGAAAAGGAGAAAGACAATCATTCCCTGAGCTTGGCGGGAAGGAAAGGTGCTAAAGAAAGTTGGCTCACCATCCCTGCATGATTTTGGGTTTCCCTTCTTTGGGGCTTTTCAGATTGATGGTGGTGTTCTTTTGTTTCATTTTGTCTTTAAAATAAGGAGGGAGGAGGACAGGACTGGGCTTTGTAATACAGTGGTACCTTGTATAAAGGAATTAATTCGTTCCAAATGAAATTATGTTAAGCAATTTTTCCTTTATACAAATTTCCCATAGGAATGCATTGAAAATGGAGTAATCCCATTTTTATGTTGTACAGATTCACCCCATAGGCAATTCTGTTAAGCAAGTTTCTCCTATCTCTGGAATTTTTATGTTGTACAAATTTTATGTTATACAAACCATTTGTTATACAAGGGTCCACTGTATTACACAGGCTGCCAGGCATCCTCCTGTTGTCTTTGATTACATCATCAGAGAAAACAGTGGGGACGATCTTGCAGCCTGGTCTCCTCTCCGGTAAGGAAGGGGAGTAGCATGCAAACCTGGTCACTCTCAGTGGCCCTGGAAGATGACCGGCTGAATATGTTTCGCATCTCCTTCCCCTCTCCTTCCCCTTCATGACGCTAGGAAGCCAGAGGAGGAATCTGGTTCTTTCTGTTTCTGGTTATACAATGGGACCCCCATAACCATGGGAGCGATAGCCATGGTGGCCTTTGTCCTGCTCCCTTGTATAGTGTATATAATATATAAAAGTTCCCTCCTATCCACAGTTTCAGGCATCCATGGTAGCAGCTGGAACCAACCTTCCGCAGATATGGGGGTCCTACTGTAGTTATTTTTTTTTGCCAGTAAATAGTTCACATTATTTCTTACACAACAGATTTCCTGGATCAACAGAGTAAGTTGCACATTTGGGAGCCCCTCCCACAGATCTGCAATTCTATGATTACGATATTTTTCCATGTAAAAGACTTTTTTTTTTTGGGTCTACAATTGTTAAGTCTAAAAATTGAGGGTCGCCTTATACACGGAAGTAAGCCAAAGTCACAACTGCACACTTCTGGAACTGTCATTTTGGATTGGAAAAGTGTGTGGGGGGGGGTCGTCTTATACATGGAGGCATCTTATAGAGAGAAAACCACAGTACTTTTTGAGTTGCTTGCTGGTTTCATAGAACAATGAAGTCAGAAGGGGGGCAAACACAGCCATCGAGTCCCAACTCCTTGCTCAAGGCAGGAATAAAAATCCTAGGATATCTGGTTGTCTAAATCTTTCTTGAATGCCTCAAAAATTGGAGCACTCCCCCCTCTCAAGGGAACTGGTTCCACTGCCATTTTTTATTACTTAAAAAAAGAAGAAACCTTAGGTCTGATAAGAACACTGAAAAACACATGAACATTTCCTGTCAAAATGCCTGCAAGAACACTTGAAAAATCTTTTTAAAAATGCAACTTACTTTCAAAGTTATTTTAACTCATCCCCACACATTATTAAATGAGAAAACATCAAACCCTTGTACGCTCACTCCAAAAAGAGGGTAGTTCATTGCAGGCCAATACTGTACAACGTACATCTCACTGCTTCTGAATTCTGCCAGAAATCTAGTGATGTCGAGGGCAGGTAGGGGACACGGCCATCATTCGGGCTGTGGGAGGCTCCCCATCTCCTATGAGTCCCTAATTTTGCTGTAGGAAAGAAAAACCCTTGGCTTTATTCTATCTCTCACAATACTTGGACTCAGTGTCACCCTGTGAAACACTGACCGGCAATAGACAAGAGAGAGGTAAACGAACTAAGGGACTCTGCTGCTAAGCAACGTGGCGACTGCTGCAAATGGTGTTTTAAATACAACAAACAAACTCCGGGAGAAAAAGAGATCTACCCATAGCTATTAGTCAGGACTAGGCCTGGACATTTCGTTTCGGAATGGTCCTGGTTCCGAAATCAATCACGGCAGCCAAGCCTCCGGAACAAAATCACCCATTGACTTGCCTTGCCTTGCCAATCAGGAAGAAGCCTCCGACGTGTCATTGTTCCTTCTCCCTGGTGCTGGCCAATCAGGAACTTTGCAAAGACATGCATCATCCCGCCTCCGTCTGATTGGCCAGCGCCAGGGAGAAGGAACGACGACGCATCATAGGCTTCTTCCTGATTGGAGTTGCGCCCCGCGCAAAGTAAGGTAATGGGCGATTTTGTTCCGGAGGCTGGATCCCAGTTCCGAACGGCACCTATGCTGCCGTGATTCATTTCGGAACCAGACCCATTTCTAAACCAAAGACCCTTGCCTAGTCAGGACAGCAAACAAGAGCCCTCCAGGTTCAGCGGCAGAATCTCGCCAAGTACCAACGCCAGATGCAAGGATGGGGATGCTTGCTCAACGTCACACGTCACCGCAACATGACACAACGTGGCATCCCATGACGTGACCGGCTTGTCGAGTCCAGGAACCACACCATGAAAAACCCTCTAGTTTTTGGAGGGCTTGTCCCCCCCCGGTGGAGCGACGCAGTCTGTGCAATGGGGTCACTCCCTCTCGCATACCTACCATGACTCCCCATATGAGCCTTCTCAACTCCTCTAAGATCTTCAGGGGAGGTCCTTCTCGTGGTCCACTGCCCTCTCAGGCATGTCTGGTGGGACTGCAAGAGAGGGCCTTCTCTGTGGCTGCTCCCAGGTGGTGGCATGCCCTCCTCTGGGAGGCTAGGTTGGTCCCCTCCTTCTTGTCCTTTTGGCAACAAGTAAAGATGTTTCCTTTTAAGCATGCTTTCTTTTTTAAAAAACTACAGTGGACATTTAAGCTGGAATCGCCCTGAGGTCTCAGGTGGTGATGGGGAGGGGGCATAATGTTTATTTTTAAAGGTTATTTTTTTAAAAAAAAGCTGTCTTTTGATTATTGTTTTACCTTTGACTATGTTGGCTTTTTAACAGAATGTTTTATTGTGGCTTGAGAACTTCCCTTGCATTTTATTTACTGCGAACTGCTTTTGAGTCCCTTTTGTGGGAGGAAAAACAGCACAGAAATGATACAAGCATATAAAATAAATACATACGCCTTTCAACTGTACAGTACAGTGGCACCTCTACTTAAGAGCAACCCGGCTTAAGAGCAATTCGACTTAAGAGCGAAAAAACGTTGGTGTTTTAACTGCGGCGTTACAAATTTTAGATGTGGTCTGCTCTACTTACATCCCCCCCCCCGGATTTTTTATTTTTTATTTTATTTTTTAGATAGGGCTGCTCTACTTAAGAGTTGTTCGACTTAAGAGCATGCATTTGGAACGGAGTAAACTTGTAAGAAGAGGTACCACAGTATACGGTAGGTCACATCCTGGAAAAGCAATGTCTATGCAGGGGGTATGTGTATGAATTTAAATGTCGTAGAGCAGGTATGTCCAAACTTCAGCCCTCCTGATGTTTTGGACCACAACTCCCAGAATTCCAAGCCTGTATTGCCATTGACAAAGGACTGTGGGAGTTGTGGTCCAAAACATCTGGAGGGCCGAAGTTTGGACATGCCTGTGGTACAGCTTAATCTCTACAATTGAGCCCACAACAACCCTCAAAACCTTGAGAGATGGGAGAGCTTGGGAATCTTACTGGGGTCTAATGTCACTTTCACCCACTATCATCCCATGTCATTTTTTCATCTTCCCACAAGGGCAAGACTCTAGGTGAGCCACCTGGAAGTCACTTAAACTTCGAAGCAGAGTGGAAAGAGTAAAGAAGAATCAACTAAAATGGCACTCCTTGGATTCAGGAAAGAAATTTCTGTTACTGTGGAGGAATTCTATCAATACAACACTTACGTGCGTGCAGTTGACACCTTCTCCCAAAGAAATTCTAACAAATGGCGGAGATAATGCTACTGAAGTAGCCTGTTTCTGGTCAAAAATAGTTTAATCAACTTCACATTTTAATTCATAAGAACATAAGAAGAGCCAAAGGCCAAAGGCCCATCTAGTCCAGCTTCCTGTATCTCACAGTGGCCCCACCAGATGCATCTGGGAGCGCATGAGACTAAATATCTGTCTCCTGATACCACTTCCCTGCATCTGGCCCTTGAAGTACCCTGGTTTTAAGCCTGGAGATTACACATCTCCACCATGGTTTGTAACCTGTGATGGACCTCCTCCAGGAATCTGTCCAATCCCCACTTGAAAGCATCCAGGCCAGATGCCATCACCACATCCTGTGGCAGGGAATTCATTTTTACTTTTATCTATACAGTATTTCATATTCATTGATCATTTTGAATAATATAATGGTATGATATAAAGAAAGAAAGACTACTACACATTCATTGGGTCATAATTCACCCATTTTAAACCATCGGCATGATGTCAACTGACTGTGCTGAAGACTTCTTATTCTTGCGAGAGATACATAATTGGTTTTTAAAGTCACATTTTAAACTTTTTTTTGTTTTAGTTTGCATAAGAAGTCCTGACCGGGGTTTCCTCCCACCCTGGAAAAACACAGCTACAAAATGTCAAGAATGACTAAATGCACCCTTACGCCTCCAACAGAGGAGGCTTGCTGATATGAATGGGTCTTGTTGTTAATTACAATTAGCAGCAAGTCCTGCTTTTTTCTCCACATCAGGCTAAGATCGGGTTCGACCAACAAAGACATCAGCAAAAAAAAACACGACACGGACCCAGAGGCCAGCCCTAAAGGCGGGCTGCGCTCCGGTGGTGTCAGTGAGAAGATCCAACGTTTCAAGAGGCCACGTTTACCTGAGCTGGAGGAATCGGAACTGGGCACGCTCACGGGGCTCCGGTAGGAATTCCACCAGTTCCCTGTGTCTGTCCAGGTTTTCAGTCCGGTTTGCTTCTCCAGCCCTTCGGCAGCAGGAGCTTCGCCGGAGTTCTGGAGACTGGGATCCCAGGCCTCCTGCCTCCGTTCCAGATGAGCAAGCAGCTCAGATGTCTGGAGAGGAGAGGCTAGGGCAACACAGATTGAGAGAGAGAGAATGAGAGAGAGAGAGAGAGAGAGAGAGAGAAACGAAATGAGTTACAGACACATTCTTGTTTTTCTTAAACTGAGAAAAGAAAAAGGGGAAAAAACCAAAAAGCCATCTTCTTCTGTCCAGTGTTGTACCGTCAGAAGAATGCCCTGCTTAATGTACCAATGTGTCTTCCGGGAGGTGAACCCTCATGATTCTGGAGAACTATTCTATTATCATTAGAACACAAGTGGAGCCATGCTGGATCAGGCCAAAGGCCCATCTAGTCCAGCTTCCTGTATCTCACAGTGGCCCCACCAGATGCGTCTGGGAGAGGACAAAACTAGATATCTGTCTCCTGATAGCACTCCCCTGCATCTGGCCCTTGAAGCACCCTGGTTTTAAGGCTGAAGATTACACATCTCCATCATGGTTTGTAACCTGTGATGGACTTCTCCTCCAGGAATCTGTCCAATCCCCTTTTGAAGGCACCCAGGCCAGATGCCATCACCACATCCTGATAATTTAATAAATTGGTTTTATAATTAATTTCTATTTTCTTCCCTCCCACCACCACTAAATTGTATTAGTATGCGTGAAAAAAACACACAAAGAAAATATACATATGCACTTCCTGCACTCCCCCTCACTGGGACAAATGGAGATGCAATCTTCCGTATCTGTAGGGGATTGGTTCTACCTCCCTCCCTGCAGATACTGAAATCCATGGATAAGAGTAAAATATAATATAGTAAAATAATTCTAGGGGGAAACCTAGAAAAAATATTTTAACATGCATTACCAGAACTGGCCACCATGGTAGTTATAATGGTTTCATACCGCTGATACTGAATCCGTGGATACGGGGGTCCTATTGCAATCTATTTGCTTTCTTTTACGGAGCTGTGTTCCCTTTCCAAAAATACATTTGGCACAGCCCTTCCCCTCTGTTTATACAAAATCAATACATTCTTCCCATATATCTCTAAATTCATTATCATTTAACATTGCTGTACTTATTTTGATTTCACATTCACCATTTTCTTCTCAACCATGTTCTAGTCTAGCACTCCACCTGAATAACATTCAACCATGACAACCTATCCATTCCTACAACTTATGTTATTTGCTTTTTATTAACCCATACTCTCCATTCAATCCTTTACTCTGACAACCTGTTTCCTCCTTAATATCTTTTCCAAACATCTTTTTAAATTCCCTGGAAATTTCTCTGACTCTGTGGGGATCCTGTACATGTTTTTCTGTATCTAGTTCATATTTCTTTCATCTTCTTTAAAAAGGGATTTTCAATCTTATTTACAATACTAGTATTAATTTGTTGACAAAATTTTCTGGGTTGCTACAAATTTCTAGAAATTTCAGCCTTTATTACTTTATTATATTGTGTTAAAATCTCTGCCATATTTGATTAGCTATATAATATAACTTGGTATTAGGTGAACTTATTCCTCCTTGCTATTCATACCAGTAAAGGTCAAGGCCAAGGTTTTCTCTGCACTTGCGTGCTAGTCGTGTCCAGCTCTAGGGGCGGTGCTCATCTCTGTTTTTCAGCCATAGAGCTAGTGTTGTACAAACCTGTGGTTATGTGGCCGGCATGGCTGAATGCATTTCTGTACATGGAAATTAATCCTTGCTTTTCTATCATTTGTTAATTATATTTTGCTAATCTTTCAAATCTTCCTCTAACAGCTTTATTGGTATCATGCTAAATTAAAAAATGAGGTAATATTTTCATTTTATATATTGCTATCCTTCCGAATCATGATACTTCTTAACTATTTTAATTTCTTTAACTTCTTGCTTCAGTTTATGAAAACATTTTACCTCAGTTTTTTTCTTCTACTTATTGATTCCTCATCTTTAACACAAGTAAGCATCATATTTGACTTCTCACAATTTATCTGTAAACCTGTCACCTCCCCAGATTCTTTCACATGTAGCTTAGGCGGATCCATAACCCCAAATGGGTCCTCCGTATTTAATAATTTGTGATCCAAAAGTAAACTACTGTAATCTTTTCTTCTCAACCATGTTCCAGTCTAGCACTCCACCTGAATAACATTCAACCATGACAACCTATCCATAGCCTACTTTTTAGTAAATTATCCTATCCAATAGTGTTCTCTAATATCTCTATAATGGTAAATTATCCTATCCAATAGTAAATTAGTAAATTATCCTATCCAATAGTGTTCTCTAATATCTCTATAACGGGAGTCCTACTGTAATCTATCTCCTTTCTTTTATTGAGCCCCATTCCCTTTCCAAAAATACGTTTGACTCTTGCAACGCTACAACATTGTAGTTATTTACTATTATTTCAGCTTTCAAGTTTGTTTCTTTTAATATTGTAAGCCTCCTTGGATCTTTTAGGATAAAGGCAGCATATAAATAATTTATATCTGTATCTATATATCTGCATAATAAGTAATATTTAAACTATTATATATTATAATATTATATTTAAATATAACATATACTGTATTTTTCCATCTATAAGATGTCCCCATGTATAAGATGATCCCCAATTTTCCAACCCGAAATAACAGTTTCTCTACTGTGTGTTTCTCTCATCGGCTTACCTCCATGGATAAGACGACCCGAAATGTTTAGTCTAACAGTTTTAGTAAAAAAAAGTACTCTTATACATGGAAAAATACAGTAATATAAAACAATATTTTAAATATTGCATACAATTTCTTTTATTAGTAAGTTTAATAATATTCTTATTTGTGTGTTTTCCTTTTCTCCTCTTCTCCTTTTTAAAATTTATATGCCGCCTTTTCCCCCATGGGGGAAAGAGCCCTCCACAAGGCAGTGTGCTTGGCCCTCTCCTCCCTGGCCTTTTGATGAGAAGGTCAGAATGCAAGAAGAATCAGAATAAATGCACCGGATTAGACCAAAGATGCTGATACTGCAACTGTTTTCTTATTTGACTGATACATTTCTCTTCTCCCCGAGGTTGTCCATCATGGTGGCTACACTGTCTTTGTGCATAGCAACTCTAAACCGTGATCCTGTGTTGGATCCAAACTGGCCTTCTAGGTTCTTCAGCCAGTAGGTTCTTTTCCTTCCATTCGTTCCTTGGGCATTCAGCTGTGCCAAGATGTATTTCCCTTGCTTATGACACTGTCCAAATCATCAAGCTCCCTACAATTTATGAAGTCTTGCCAATATTCTTTGCTGTAACACTTTCTTCACCAACCACCTTTCTCATTTTTTTAAAAAAATATCCTAGGATCCTCTGATAAATTCACATTTTAAATGCTTCCATCTGTTTATGGAGGTTCTACACTAAAGCATCTTGGGGGCTCCAGGAAGCCCATCCTTGGTCTTTAAAGTAGATAAAGGAATGGGTACCGAACAAACAACTGGAAGTTGTTCCTATCCCATTTTCACACATTCAAAGCTCTCAAAAAAAGACATAGTGGAACTGGAAAAGGTGCAAAAGAGAGCAACTAAAATGATTACTGGGCTGGGGGATCTCCCTTATGAGGAAAGGCTAAAACATTTGGGGCTCTTTAGTCTGGGGAAAAGGTGCCTGAGGGGGATATGATTGAGATGTACAAAATAATGCAGGGCATGAGTCAAGTGGATAGAGGGACGCTCTTCTCCCTCTCACAAAATACCAGAACTAATGGACATCCACTCAAATTGAGGGCTGGGAGAATGAGAACAGACAAAAGAAAATATTTTTTTACCCAGCGTGTTGTTAGTCTGTGGAACTCCCTGCCACAGGATGTGGTGATGGCATCTGGCCCGGATGCCTTCAAAAGGGGATTGGACAGACTCCTGGAGGAAAAGTCCATTACAAGTTACAAACCATGATGGAGATGTGTAATCTCCAGGCTTAAAACCAGGGTACTTCAAGGGCCAGATGCAGGGGAGTGGTATCAGGAGACAGATATCTAGTCTCGCGCGCTCCCAGAGGCATTTGGTGGGGCCACCGTGAGATACAGAAAACTGGACTAGATGGGCCTTTGGCCTGATCCACCATGGCTCTTCTTATGTTCTTAGGTAGTCATATGCACATCTCTGTGCCATCAAGTCAATTCTGACTTATGATGAGCATTTTCAGGGTTTTATTGGTAACAAGTATTCAGAACGGGTTTCCTATTCCCACCTCTAGGGGGCATCCTGAAGCAGCTTGCATAAGGCCATGCAGGCTGGATGCACAGTGGGGAATTGAACTCTCAACCTCTGGCTCTGCAGCCAAAGACCTAACTCACTGGCCTATCCAGCAGCCGGCTTGAAAAACCTATTAGGGCGACTGTAAGTCCGATGTGACTTGACAGCACACCGCATTATGTAACTGCACAACTCTGACCGCTGATGGGGGCAAGCTCTTCACCTTGGCTGTGCCACTCGCACACAACATCCATGTTTTGCTTCTAAAATATTCAAGTTAAACCACCTCGAGACCCGTGTTAAGTTTGGAGTGCCACAGAAATGCCATCTTGAACTTGACGAGGAACGAGAGACGGGATAGACACCATCTCACCCATAAAAATGGTGTTGTAGCTCTCTTGCATCACTTCTCTGTAGAGGCTTCCTTGGTCAGAGGCCAAGAGATCCTGTTCTATCTGAAAGACAGAGATAACATTCAAAGAATCGTCTCAGGGATAGGCATTGGATACAAGTATTTCCCACCCGCTTCCATGCCCTCCAGCACAATCCCCCAGGATAGGCTGTTACTCATTCACCTGAGCTGATACTGCTTTGGCCATTGTCCTCAAAACTGCTGGTCTTCACATGGAAAATATCTAGATGGGGAAAAGTAGGAGAGTTGAGAAAGAAGAGAAATGAGATTTTCTGAGGGGGCATTTCAAACACCTGCCTCTTTTCTGAGGCAGCATTTCAAACACCGGCCTCTTTTCTGCTGATATGGTCTCTGTCCCAAAGAGTGTTCAGTTAAATCAGTGGTGGCCAAACTTTGGCCCTCCAGCTGTTTTGGACCACAGTTCCCAGAATTCCAAGCCTGTATTGCCAATGACAAAGAACTGTGGGAGTTGTGGTCCAAAACATCTGGAGGGCCAAAGTCTGGACACCACTGAGTTAAATGTTCCAACTGGGCCCTTTTATACAACATCACCCTCCTCTCCCTCAGAGACATATCTTTATATGATTTACCTCAGGCAAAACAGTTCTCGCAAAGGAATCAGAGAAGCTAACAATTTGGGGGGAGGGGCATGCATTCCTCCTACCTAGCAGACATGATTCTCTTCCTCTCCTGCCTTCCCTCCTTATCTTTTCCTTTCTTAAAAACTCAACTGTTCCATAAAAGCCCTTGGCATAACGTTCAGACTTTACCCTCCTCTGAAACACAACCTACACATGCGTAAATAAACTGCTGTGTTGAAAATAAAACTCCAAGATCCAAAATATTTTTGCAAGGGCCAGTGAAAATGCCACAAAACAGTGGGACTTGCCAGTTCTCCAGAACTCTTAGTTTGTTGTTGGGAGATGCAAACTCTGCACTTGGTTGCAACCTTAAGTCAATGCACTGGTAGCAAATGCACTGTTCATTTCTACTGAGAAGTTCTATGGTGTTCAATAGGGTTCACACCCAAGTTAAATGGGTATATAGAGGCAGCCCGTGCTGGAGAATCAATCTGGAGCAGATACTGGATATTTTAGACAAGACATTAGTCAGAGGAGGACGCATGTGGCTCTTGAGATGCAACTGGACTACAGTTTCCATAATTGCACATCACAGCCATAGTTGAGGCTGATGCAAACAGCATCTGGAAGCCACGACTGCTTACACGTGGAGTAGGACAACCATGTTCAATCCCGCTCTTCAGTCATTAAGCTCAATGCATCACTGTGGACGAATCAATATCAGTACAGTATCTCTCTTAGCATAACCCACTTGCTATGGCTGTGAGGGGAAAGGGGATCAGAATGCATCTTTTATGTTTCCTTGAATTCCTTGGAGAAAAGGTGAGGGAGAAAGATGAAGAATTAACGAATGAATGAATATGGTTCTTGTCTGCTAGACATTACACGTTTCACCAGCAGAGTGTATTGAGGCACATTTGGGGCTTGATTCTTTTAAAAAAATGTAAAACAAATGGAAGACTAGTCATTATTTCTCCTTGTTTACACGAATGGTTGCAACCTGAAAATTATGCAACACCTAACAGAGCATCTATTAAATCTAAGAAAGACATGCCTGGAGAAATCCATCTCGCCATTATTATTTTAAATTCTTCACACTAGTACGTGCCTGACAAAGTTTGTAGTCTTGATTGACAAAAGCTTGCAGATTGTATGATGCTTTTTTAAAAAGGGGTCCACTCCATAACGGTATCTCCTACTTTTGCATTTGTGTTCTAGACTGACCACATGGCTCCCTTTCATTTCAATAGGATTATGAGGGTACCTCACAGAACCCAATTGTAATAATTTATCCAGCTCTCCGTCTTACTGTAACTACATGCAGAAGTGGTGTTTCTAGAATCAAGCCAACTTTCCCTCCCACCTTCCTCTCTGTTGGATGTCCAACACTGATGAAGACTTCTGGAGAACTCTAAAGCTTTCCTACTATCTGGCAACATTCTGACATTGTTCTGACCCAAGTTACGGCGGCCTTGACCAACCATGCATTTTGTGAGTGTTTCCTGTTCCTTGGTTTCTGACCGTTCTTCCCTTTTCTGACACCCTGCATTGCATGTGGGGTCTAGCAGAAACCTGCCTTTTGCTTTTAGGGTTCTGTAAAACATATATACAGTACAGGGATCATAACTAATCAAGAGGAAGGGCAATGGCGAACAATAATCAAATGGTTCATATTCAGGGACACTGTGGGCCATTTTGCCCTTCTCCTCTGGATCCCAGGCACTTAAATCTGTATTAGGGCTCTCTGTCTGGAGCAATGGGGTTCCTCTGAACTGAGCAATGGGGGTTCCTCTGAGCATATGCAAAGCATTTTCTCCTCCCATCCAGGAACCACAGCTGATGCCTGGTAGATCTGCGTTTTAGAGGACGGTGGATGTACAGTTTTAAAAACCGGAGCTCAAGGCCTACCCATCCAAGCTGATCCAGAACCTTAGACAAAAATCGACACAATCCTTTTTTTTTCCTCCTCCCCGAACGGCATGAAACCGTGTCACCTCCAAGCGGTACCCATGGACACTAAAAACGATTCATTAAACGATTCACACACACACACACACAAACACACACAAGAGATTGAGGAAGGGCAGGCTTTTCGGGCAGAACCTCCCTCCCTACCCCCTACGGATCAGTCATTGAGCTTGAACCCGCCTCTCCCCCCCCCAAACCCCCAAATCTCTGCAGGAAGAAATCAGAGGCGAATCCCAGGGCAAGTTGAGAGATCCTAAACCCACCCCCACCGCATACAAATCCTCCTTTTCTTTTAAACGAGGGTGCCGATGTCCCCCGCCGCCGCCGCTCCTCACCCCACCGTGATTGCGGGGGGGGGGGGTGGCTTGCAGCAGAAGATCTCTCTCCCGCCTCCGCATCTGGGAGAAAGACAAGCCTTCCGCGCACCCCCCACCCCGCTTCACCCCCACCCCCTCTCCCATTGCTCGGCCGCCCCATTTCCGCCGCCGCCGCC
>JAHTLZ010000015.1:1612397-1627714 GCA_023846285.1 Phrynocephalus versicolor
CACCCCCTCTCCCATTGCTCGGCCGCCCCATTTCCGCCGCCGCCGCCGCCTCCCTCCCATTCATTTCACCCCCCGGGGGGGCAGCGGCGGGAAAAGCAGCGCGCGGGGGGTTGGTGGTGGTGGAGAGAGATGCACGCGGGGGGGGGGCTTCGGCTTCCCAAAGCGCAAATGGCCAGCAGCGCCCGGTTCCCACCGGAGCCTGCCTGCCCCTCACCTTTAAGGGCTGCAGCAAAACTCCCATCGCGGCAGGTCCAGACAAAAGAAAGGGAAATGCCCCCTTTCTCTCCTCTCCTCTCCGCCACCCCCACCCCCCACCCGCTTAAAAGAAAAGGAAAGAGAGAGA
This sequence comes from Phrynocephalus versicolor, assembly GCA_023846285.1. Lineage (NCBI taxonomy): Eukaryota > Metazoa > Chordata > Lepidosauria > Squamata > Agamidae > Phrynocephalus > Phrynocephalus versicolor. Next base: position 1,612,741 of record JAHTLZ010000015.1, read on the forward strand.
GAGAGAGGGAGAGGGAGAGGGAGAGGGAGGGAGGGAAATCAAGCGGGGAAGAGGGCGGCCAGGAGGGAGGAGCTGGATCCCAGATCACAATGGAGGCGGCGGCAGCAGCAGCAGCAGCATCTAAACTTAAAATGCTCAGCCCCCAACATGGGGGCGGCGAAGGAGAAAGAGAGAGAGAGAGAGAGAGAAGGCCAGCCGCCTCGCCTCGCCTCGCCTCGCCTCGCCTCCCCCTCCCTCCGAGGCAACCCGATTACAGGGACCTCTGGCGGCAAAGGAGGAACGGGACAAGCTGGCCGAGCCGCGTAATAATATGCTTTTAGGTTGGGAAACGCTGTGTATATTTTTAGGGCTAAGGAATCGTTCCAGTCGGACTACACTTCCCATGATCCTTTCCCGCTTGCCCTGCTGGCTAGGGCTTCTGGGAAAGCAAGCCCAAAACTTCCGGGAACACCCCCCCCATGGGGTCAAGTAGGCTGAGCGCAAACTCTCGCTTAGCGCCCTCCTCTTCCAAGCTCGGCTGCTATACAGCCTGCTTTGTTTTTTATTCCTTTCTGTGATATTAGTGTTTCCTCAGGGATCCGGGCTTTTTCCAGCCCCAGGAAACTCATGTAACAGAAGGAGCACTAATAGGAATTCGAACAGCCGTGGCACGCCTGCCTTGGCATGCTGTGTGGTCAATATTTCCATTTTTTTAATAATACTTTCCATCGTTTCACACTTCTCCCTTCAACAGCCCTGGGGTTTGCAGGCAGTGGATCCCATGTTGTTCAGAATCTGTGTATAACTCTTATACTACACAAAAACATTAACTATAAAACATAAACGATTAACATACATACATCTCTCTCTCTCTGACCTGTGTCAGCCTTCTGGCATGTGCCAGTACCCTTCCCAGGTGCCAAGTGGAGCTGCCATGACAGGGGAAAGGTGCCAACCAGGTTGCTGCCATCAGACCAGAGGCCACTGTGATACTAACAGCAGAACCCTAGGCCAGTGATGGCAAACCTTTTAGAGACCTAGTGCCCAAACTGCAATTCAAAACTCACTATTTTTTTTTTTTTTTGCAAAGTGCCACTACAGCAATTTAACATGAATCCAGGTGGCTGTGAAGAGGCAATGTTGGGTTCCCACAGAAAGGGCTCCAAGTGCCACCTTTGGCACCCATGCCATAGGTTCGCCAACACTGCCCTAGGTCAACCCAAGACCCACCTTTCTCAGGCTACTTCCTGGAACCAAATAGCAGCACAGTATTTATTGAATTATTTATTTATTTATTGGGAGAAAACAGTTATATCCATGACTGTGCAGCTCAGATCCGTGCAATTCAAGAGATAAAATTTCATTTGTTCCCTGTAATTTGCTGGACATATTGTGATTAAAAACCATCAGATTAGATATGGGTTAATTGATGACAAAAATGGAAGCTTGCTGGATAAAATGTATGACAGAGAAGTCTAGCAGTGGGCAACCGCTCTAGAGAGGGTAAAATTGTTAATCTAAGTCTTGATGGGTGAAGTTATGTCCACAGCCCAGGCAGGAGATGATCTTTTGTGGTCTTCTCACAAAAATATGCAACATGTACCTGTGTACATTCCTCCCTCTGTACCAGAAAAATGAAGATTAGAGCAACAACTATGTTTTAAACATGTCCAGGAAATTACAGGGTACAAATGAAATTTTATCTCTTGCCTGGGCTGTTGTTCTCGTCACCCTCCCTACCTTCAGGACATAACTGAAGTAGTGGCATTAGCACACTGCCCAAAAAAGTGGACATAACTTTAGATTAACAATTTTACCCTCTCTAGAGTGGTTGCCCATTGCTAGACTTCTCTGTCATACATTTAATCCAGCAGGCTTCCACTTCTGTCATCAATTAACCCATATCTAATCGGATAGTTTTTAATCACAAATGTATCTCTGGTGGATCGGATGTTCCCATGGTTGGATTTTGAAAATCTGCAACCGTTCTGAACCCAGGACTGAGAACCACAACAAAGACACCATAATGGGGGCAAAAAGGTTTTGGTGTAGATTTTCCGTGTTCCCACGGATGCGAGTAATGGTTTAAAATCCGCATCGGAACAGCGACAAGGATTTTACTACCTTGAGACCAGGTACTTGTAAAATGCGCTGGGTCGCACTTAAGTAGGCTTGGTTGCACTTTTTTTATAAAAGTCCATAGGAAAATGATTTTATGCTCCGCATCTACGAGCATTTTTCAGTGGGTTTTAGTGGTCATGTGATGGAGAGATGCATGTATGCGTGCATACATTGGGGCCGTTTGTTTGAAGAACTGAGGTGTGAAATCCAACCAACAGCTGCCTCAGTCACAACTTCAAAACAACAAACTTACTGCTTCCTGCCTCATCCAAGACAGACATGCCTGGTAAACTCCATCTTGTCATGAACATTTGGACTTTTGGTATTTGCTTTGAAGCAGTGGCATTCGCACACGAAAACTCACATGTATGATTTTTAATGTTTCATTTGTACCCTATTGAGGCATCACCTATTGCCTGTTTTGTCATTGTATTCACTGCCAATCAGTACTGCCCAAAAACAAATGTTTGTTCTAACTTATTATTTCTTCATGGTTGTATCAAAATGAGAGCAGCATGCAGTAAAAATAATAACAAATATAATTTTGCTCAATCACAACAGTTCCTCAAGGCAGTTTTAAAGATATGTGATCAAAAACATTTACTAACCTGAAGATCCTGCCTGTTCAAACATGTTCTTTTTTGTCATCTTCATCACAGTACATCTCATGATGTTCTTTCATTCAGGCCACCAGGCTTTGCATTTCTTGATGCTCTAATTGTACATTTTGCATGCCTGCCTGCCTTACCCATGGGTAAAGGAGTTTCATTAATATATTCCCACACTAGGTCTCTTTTATGGCTTATTGTCATAATAAACATGGCTAGATCCAAAGAGTAGCAGAGAAGTCTGCTCAAAAGGTTTTTCTTTCAGTTTTTACTGGTTGCTCCTCCCTCCTCGTGCTTCAGTTCTTGTGCTGATCTATTTCATTCCTAACAATCTTCTATTCCAGTGGTTCCCAATGTTGAACTAAAACTCCCAGAAGCGTCCACCATTAGCTATGCTGGTCAGGATTTCTGGGAGTTAAAGTCCAAGAACACTTAGTAATTTTACCTAGTAGAGTACTTAATAGGTAAGAAGTTGACTCTGTGTACATATATTTGCAAAGAAACAATGGGATTAAGTTCTTTTTCCTCAGTTTTGTATGGTTTATTTTGTAATGCCTTTTGCTTTGACGATTTTTGCAGACATAAATTCAGTTTTGAGAACAATAAACTCAAGTATCTGTGATGGTATCTTCTAGACAGAAAAACTGCCCAAGAGTCTTACAGAAACTTGTTCAAGAATGGAATCCTTTCCTTACCCCGTTGGGCAGATAAGAGGCAGACAACGTAAGTTCGATGTACAGTAAATGGTTTTATTGAAGTTTAGGAAAAACCTGTTGATTTTTTACATCTTGATGAACACTTCCTAAGCCTTTGATGAAGTAAACCAAGCAAGGAAAGTAGATGAGGGGGAAATAAAAAAAGAGCCTTCACACAGGTTGCAAAAAGAATCGAATGGTCGTGCCATGATGTTACGAAAATTCCTGCAAAAGCACAAGATTAAATAAAACTTGCAACGTGAAATTATAGATTACTCTAAAAATCATTTAGGTAAAATATATCTCCCACATCTTATAGGATACTGTATAGGCAATGTTCAGAGGACTGGGTAGAAAAGCATCTACAAAATAATTAATTTCCTGAAATTGCTACTGCTAATGAAGGTTGAAACCTAAAACAGAAGGGATGTAAATAGAACAATGGACATGAATACAATTCCAAATGAATTGCATCATGCTAAACAGTATACTATGTATACAAAATTGCAAGGAGAACATTGCATCTAACTTTGCAGAAGTACATAGATCAGAAATTTAAAAACAATTATTTTATTTTTTAATATACTTTCTTAAATTTTATTATACTGGTTAAAATCACTTTACTAAAAAACCCATTTATTTATTTATTTTGAATATTTTTGCACCACCGTTCTCCTTGGAAAAGGACCCAAAGTGGCTTACAATACTGAGGGACAATACTACAGGCTTAGGGAGCTGGGAATGTTTAGGCTAACAAAAAGAAGGTGGAGAGGGGATACGATAGCCATGTTTAAATATTTGAAAGGATGTCATATGGAAGAGGGGGCTGGCTTGTTTTCCATGGCTTCAGGTTGTAACCTTCTGTCTGCCAAGGCATTTAAAGATGCCTTCAATTATTACATAATTTTTCCTAGCTTTTAAAATGTCATATTCAGACATTTTAGTTTCTTAATTACTAGTTACTTGTTACTAATTAATTAATTAGTTATTATTTTGATTATACTTGTGCATTGCCCACGGGCAATGGGTGAATTTAAAATGTTGTAAGAAATAAACAACACATTAACAATTATTTATTTACTTACTTACTTAACCCCCGCCTTTCTCCTTAAAAAGGGCTCATAATAATGTTGCCTTACAGATAAAAAGTACACACAGACAATTCATCTCCAGCACCTTGCATTCTGCAATTCCCTGGACAGGAATATGTGGTATAGCAAATGGGAAGAACTGGTGTTCAAGTTCAACGAAATTTGTTTACACACAATTCTTCCCCTGCTCAAGTGATGTATAGACATTGTTCAGGAGGCCTTCTTGCTTCCCTTATATCAGGGGTATCCAAACTTTTTGCAAGGACAGATTTGGTGAGGTGAAAATGTGTAGGGGCCGACCATTCAGCCTGAAGGGGGGAGAAACAGCGTGGTCCGTGCCGCAAATGCTCCAGTTTCAAGGTGCCCAAGGGCCCAGCGACTGTTGCACAGCCCAGGAATCGTCCCCCACACACCCAAGATGCACCACTGCTCGCATATGCTGCCCTCCCTTGCAACGGGGTGGGGAAGACACTGCAGCAACGGAGCCAGGATTGGGTAGGCAGAGCGGGTGGCTGAGGGGATTGACGGAGGCAAGGAGGACAGGCAAACTATAAAACTGCACAGTGATGTCTCTAGCCAGCACAGGGAAGGGCTGGCCCGCAGGGATGAGTAACAGGCTGAGCTGGCAGGGAGAAGAGGCTGAGGGCAACTCAAAATGTTAAATTGGGCCGGATTTGGCCCCCGGGCCGGACTTTGGACATGCCTGCCTTATATGGTGTCTCAGCCTCTGGAAGAAGGGCTCATAAGAAGCATACGAGCTTATTTGGAACTAGGGTCGTAACAAAGGATAAGGTGAATGCTTCTAATGGATTATATCAGTTTTTAACACAAGTTTCTGTGGAGGCTGCCACCAGCCCTGCTGGATGAAGGGTAGGCACGTATCTCACATTACCTTCAAGCTGCTGGAACTGTGCGAAGCAGCAGCCCCTGGCAGTCTTCCCGGAAGGGATACAACTCGGGACGGGGGAGGAAGTACAACTCGTCATATCTACAAAAATAAGAAGGGAGATGTTGTCACTTCCTAGCGTTTCTGAGTGAACATAAAAGAGTACTAAGCAAAAATGTACTGAGGATGAGAATTGGTGATGTGGACTCAGACAACCTAGTAGTTCACTGCACGGCCTTGACACATTCCATGGGCATGCCTACTGAACTTAAGTAGGAGAATTTGCTGGTGGACTGTACTCAGTCCATTTCCAATCTATGACACTTGAATGTACAACTCCCCATTTTATATTTTAGACTGAAACAGTTGAGACCTCAATCACCTGCATATTCTCAACAACCGAGTAGGCATCTGAAATCTTCCATATTTTATGGGCTGAGGGAGAGGCTTACAAATCTAACAGCACTAAATAGCACAGCCAGTGATAAAGAACTATGGGAATGAGTTGCCCCTCCTTGCCCTACAGGTGGCTCAACCTCTCTGAGAAACAAAAATCTTCTTCTTCTTCTTCTTCTTCTTCTTCTTCTTCTTCTTCTTCTTCTTAGTGTTTGTCCCACTTGGAGATGGGGTCTGCTATTCTTGATTTGACCCTCCATTTGGCACGGTCATGGGTTAGGTCCGGATGAACCCGGAACAACTTAATGTCATTCTTGAGGGTGTTCATCCAGCAATGTTTTGGTTGTCCCCTTGATCGGAATCTGGTGACCTGCAGGGTGAAATCCTCTTTGGCCAGAGTTTCCTCATTGGCATGCAGGACATATCCAAACCAATGCAGTCAGCAATAGGTCCAATACCGTATTTTGCTCTGACATCATCATTGCATACATGAGAAACAAAACTATCATCTTGTAATGTTACTGCTCAGGGTGCACATACAGTGTCTGTGTTCCGGAGAGGCCCAGAGAATCCCACTTGCAACGACCTAGTATTCAGCATCCCTAATTCCTGAACATGCAACACAATGAAGATGGAATTGCTATGTGTACTTTGTTGGCAATCTCAGGACAAAAACACAGGTTGAGGTAAACATATATTATTTTATAAACAATTAAAAACTTGGAGCATAAATATCTTATAAACAGGGATAATAAGAGATATCTTATAATCTCTTATTATCCCTGTTTATAAGATATTTATGCTCCAAGTTTTTAATTACATCTTCTAATTCCTTAATATTCTCCTCTTTCAATCTTTTAAATCTACACGTTTCCTTTATAATTAATCTCATAACTGACTTCATGGTGTCCCATATCAATCCCATTTCACTCCCAGCTGCTTCATTTATAGCCCATATTTCTAACCATTCCTTTTTTACCCTTTCTATTACATCTACATTTTGAAAAATACTAGAGTTCATTCTCCATCTTCTTTATAATCTTTTTTTACCTTCATTCCCATTGCCATTAGAGTATGATCTGTTACTTTTATAGTACTAATATCTGTTTCAATTACTTTAGAAAGTAAATGGGATACAAATATAAAATCTATTCTGGAATAACTTTTATAAACTGAAGAGTAATATGTATATCTCCTTTCATCATAATTTTCCTGGTTTTAAAATAATTTTCATCCTCAGTTAGTAAGAGAAAGCCATTGTTTACATATCAGTGACTCGATCATTCCTATGCCACTCAAGCCTCTGCTTTTAGCATGCTCTCACAACCATACATTTTCCACTCCATAAGATAAGGGAGCACTGTATGTAACTATAGATTCTCTCTCTCTCTTTCTCTCTCTCGCTCCCTCATCTAGTGAAGCCCTCAGAAGCATTAAGAGAAAGCATTAAGATCGTTATGTTCTGCCTATTTTTAACTAACTGAATGTAATGCAGATGGTTTGCTTATAATGGCCCAGCGTTTGCTTACAATAGCCCAACAGCCATCAAATCACAAATTTGAGCAATTGATCCCTGGAAAAGAAGCAAACAATCAACCAACAGAACAATGGAATTTATCCCTGTGTTTTTCATATTGTGATCCATTTTTCTACTCACTAAGCACATCTGATCTCGACTTATTTCAGAAGCTTAAGAACATAAGAACATAAGAAGAGCCATGCTGGATCAGGCCAAAGGCCCATCTAGTCCAGCTTCCTGTATCTCACAGTGGCCCCACCAGATGCGTTTGGGAGCGCATGAGACTAGCTATCTGTCTCCTGATACCACTCCCCTGCATCTGTCCCTTGAAGTACCCCAGTTTTAAGCCTGGAGATTACACATCTCCATCATGGTTTGTAACCTGATGGACTTTTCCTCCAGGAATCTGTCCAATCCCCTTTTGAAGGCATCCAGGCCAGATGCCATCACCACATCCTGTGGCAGGGAGTTCCACAGACTAACATGCCAAGCAGGGTTGGCCCTGGTTAGTACTTGGATGGGTGACCACCAGGGAATACCAGGTGCTGTAGGCGCCTGGAGTAGGAGCTGGCAAACTACTCCAGTATTCCTGTCAAGAAAACTCCATGGACATGGGATCACGAAGAGTCGGTCACGACTGTATTGGCACAACACACACAATAACAACATACTTGAAAATGAATTTGTGGTCATCGATAAAGCCACTCCCCCAGGTGCAGTCCACAACGTGCCACTTTCCATCAAGCCAAACAGTGTTCCAGGCATGACGCTTTTTTTCCTTTACGTCATTTTTTGGTACTTTCTCATTGGAGATACCCGTCAACTTCTGGCACTGGATGCCTGCAATACTGAGAGGAAGCAATGAATCCAGGGCATAGTGCTGGCTTTCATATTTCAATAATTGTTTTATTTAGAGCGGATATCCTTTATGTACTAGTTTTTATGGGAAAGTCATTACAGTGGACCCTTGTATAACAAACAGCTTGTATAACATAAAATTTGTACAACATAAAAAATTCCAGAGATAGGGGAAATTTGCTTAACATAATCGCCTATGGGGAGAATCCGTACAACATAAAAATGGGATGACTCCGTTTTCAATGCATTCCTATGGGAATGTGTATAAAGGAAAATTTGCTTAACATAATTTCATTTGGAACGAATTAATTCCTTTATACAAGGTACCACTGTACATCCTACAGTTTTCTGTATTGTCCTCTCAAGCTTTCTTTCTCCAGCCTTGCTTTGTAGTAAGAACATAATAACATAAGAAGAGCCCTGCTGGATCAGGCCAAAGGCCCATCTAGTCCAGCTTCCTGTATCTCACAGTGGCCCCACCAGATGCGTCTGGGAGTGCATGAGACTAGATATCTGTCTCCTGATACCACTCCCCTGCATCTGGCCCTTGAAGTGATTTTAATCTTAACTTAAAACAGAACTGATGGGCCAGTGTGGACTACCAATGTGCTACTAAGGCCTTTTAGGTCTAATATCTTTCAAACTAATAGCTTTCTAGTTAGTTAATTAATTAATTAATTAATAATTAAATTTATATGCTGCTCATCTAGCGACCAGGCCACTCTGTACAGCTCACAACTATAACGATAAAATAAACACAAACAAAAATCAATCAGACAACAAAAACATTTGCATTAAAATATCTAAGTACTGTAGTTACTTCCAGCTAAAAAAATATTTACTTTAGCTGCCCTTGGTCCATCTATCAGAATCCTGGAATGTATAGGTTGGAGTTACATGTACGTTATGGTCAATGTTTGTCCTTCTTGCCTTTCCATATCGTACCATCCCACTGGCTACATTCCCCCACCCAAATGCAGTGCTTCATTACTTCTAAAATTCCCTAGGATGGAAACCGCCTCTGACATCTCTTCGTAGGTAGTCATGGCTGTTTAAATGTCGCACAGTAGCCAAAATTGATGTTGGGTCTGAGATAGAATCCTTTGGCTGAAAGTCTCCAATTGAGAGTCTCCGTTGACCAAGCCAACATGTTCCTAACTCCTAAAAGATATCACAAAAGCATCTGGAAAATATCAGTAGTGGCCAGTAAAGAAAAAATGACCTGGGTGTGGTGGTAGTGGTGGTGGTGAAAGAAATGCTTATTAGATTTGCAGATGACACATCATTGGGTGGAATAGCGAATACTCTGAGAGGGGGAAACAAAATACAAAAAACTTGACAGGCTCAGGCACTGAGTTGGAAACAACAGGATGAAATTCAACAGGGATAAGTGTAGAGTTGTACCCCAGGGAGGGCAGGACAAAGACACAGTTACAAGATGGGAAATATTTGTCTCGGTGACAAGATGGGGGCTACTACAAAAGAGAAGGATCCTGGAATTGTTTTAGACCACAAGCTGAATATAAGCCAATGGTGTGAGGCAGCTGGAAAGAAAGAAAGAACAAAGAAAGGTATTTTAGGAAGTATACCCTCCAAATCCTGTGAAGTACTGTAGTAGCTTCCCTCTCCTCAGCGCTGAGTAGGCCTCATATTGAGTCCAGTGTCCAGTTCTGGACACCACACTTCAAGAAGTATGTTGAAGAATTGGATCAAGTTCAGAGGAGGGTGACAAGGATGATCAGGGGGCTGGAAACCAAGATTTGTGAGGAAAGATTGAAAGAACTAGGTCTAGCCTAGGGGAAAGAAGACTGAGGGCGACAGGATAGCACTTTTCAAATATTTGAAGGGCTGGCATACAGAGGAGGGGCAGGATCTGTTCTGAATCATCCCAGAGCGCAGGAGACGCAACAATGGGCTCAAGTTAAGAGAACCCAGCTTTCAGCTGAATATTATCTTGGGAGATTGTGAGTGCTCCAATGCAAGAGAAAATTGGACAACTACCTGTTAGATTTGCTTTGATTTGGGTCCCTGCATTGAGCAAAGGGTTGGGCTTGATGGCCTAGATCAGTGTTGGTGAACCTACGGCACAGGTGCCATAGGTGGCCCTCAGAGACCTTTCTGTGGGCACCCAACATTGCCCCTTCTTCACAGCCTCTTGTATTCGGGTTAAATTGCTGTATTGGCACTTTGCGAAAAATTAGTGGGTTTTGAATCACAGTTTGGGCACTCGGTCTCTAAAAGATTCGCCACCACTGAACTAGTAGCCCCCATCCAATGTAATTCTTTGGCATGATTCTATGATTGTATGACTCAAGACACCTTACAATCATTAAAAAAGCTAATATGGACACTAAAAACAGGAAATTATTCAGATATTGAAAAAGAACTAAATAAATATGATTTAATTAGTTTTTAGTTTTTTTAAAAAAATTATCCCACCCAATTAGTGGCAGAGCCACTACTCAGGGCAATGAACAGGTCAGAATAATACATTAAAATTCCCGATAAAATTTTAATAAAACATTCAAATTTAGGCAAAAGCTTTGTTAAAACATTTAAAAGCAACAAAAATACAAAGCTACAAAAGCCCAAACCACCCTGCATTTGAAAAACTATTTTTAGAGACGGTCTTAGAGAATAGTTGTTGTGAGTTTTTCGGGCTGTTCGGCCGTGTTCTGGAAGTTTTTCTTCCTGACATTTCGCCAGACTCTGTGGCCGGCATCTTCAGAGGGCAAGGAGCTCAGGGAACAAGGAGTTTCTCTCTGTGCTCTGGAGGGAAGTCACTGAGGAAAGGCTTTGCCTGCTTGCAGAAGGACAGCAAAGAGGGGGCCAGGCTAGCCTCCTGTGGGAGGGAGTTTCCAAGCCTGGAGACAGCAACAGAGAAGGCCTTCTCCAGTGTCCCTATTAAGACCAGGAGAAAGGCCTCCCAACCAAGCCAGGATCATAAATGGAGGGGAGCAGGTCCATAAATAGGGAAGTTACTACACATTCAGAGCAAATGTGCAGAACAATGACTGTGGGTGATGGATCCATGAGGCTGCCCAATGCACGTGGAGGGTGACTCAGTAACATTAGAAATTACCTGCACATTTCTTTAAAGAGGTTAGCATATCCAGCGCAAATGGTCTTCCTTGAGAGAAGGACATCTGCTGGCTCACAAGATATCTTTTTGGCGTTGTCATAGTAATAGTCCACATCATATGCTGGTGGAATGAAGACAGAAATGACACTTTATCCAAATTCTGAAATACTCGGGGGGGGGGCGGGGGGAGGCACATAGAGCTAAACCCTACATGACCAGCAACGCCGATCTTGAGTTTCGAACCTGAATGATTGCGTATTAATCAATTCAACATATGACTCACTGTTCTGTCAATAATGGTGCTCGTAGCAGCCACCATTTCAGATGGCTTTGTTTTAATCTATTCAAATAAGTATAGACATGCACTCCAGATAAAAATGGATTTTAATTATATATCGTTCTCCTCCCAGACAGTGGAACATAGTGGAATGAACCTATCAGCACATCCAGGATAACAGCAAAACCGAAGTGATAGTCAGTATTTTGATCCCACTCAGGGTTATTTTTCTCCCATTAGGGCAGTGACTCCCAACCTGGGGGTTGGGACCCCTTTGGGGGGGTCAAACGACCATTTTACAGGGGTCGCCATGAGCCAGTGAAGCAAAAGGCACAAATGGCTTGGGTCTGGAGGAGGAGGGGAAGGAAGGGGGGAAACAGGTGAGTTACAGCTTGATAGGTTAGAGGGGATGTCAGTCAATGGTACTAGAGGATGCGATTGGCTGAGGGTGCCTGTAGATGGAAGTTCTGTATGCCACCTGTGGCAGTGGCCTGCCAAATGGGGCTGGTGGCCTCTTCCAAGCAGGGCAAGGGGTCACCACCACAGAAGGAATTGTATTAAAGGGTCGCAGCATTAAGAAGGTTGGGAACCACAGCATTAGGGAGCACTGGCATTCATTGGTGGTAGAAAATATCCCATTATACAAGAATAATGCATTTTGGGGTTTGTTTGTTGGTTGGTTTTTAAATTCCACCTTGTGTTTTCTTGCTCTCAATATTTGGGTAGAACTGAGGAACGCCTTTAAAGTTTTCTCAGAGCAAGTAGGGTTTTTCATTGGACTTGTTTATTTTATAAGCCACTTGAGTCCCAATGCTGGTAGAATATTAGACAGATGTACAGACCGATCAGCTTCTGGAATAGTATCTTTGTAGGTGGAGTGGAAGCTGTTGAGGCCATTTCATGGTGTCGAGCCCTGTCTGCGAGTTGATTTTTTGCTGTACACACTAGCAGGAGCTGCAGATACCAGCGCTACCTTCCCTCCTGATATATCTCCAACCCAGCAAGGAGGAAGAGGTAGCTTTCCAACTCTTGTTGGGTTGCAGGCTCCGTCATCCTGGATTGATGGCCCCTCTGCTTGGAACTGGTTTATGTCACTTTAACATTAATATTATTTTTATTTTATTGTGTTACTCTTTTGTGGTTTTATTGTATGAATTGTTTGAATTTGTTAATTGTTGTAAACCGCCCAGAGTGATCTCACTGCCAGATGGGCGGTATAAAAATCCAATAAATAAATAAATAAATAAATAAATAAATAAATAAATAAACAAACTGACAGGAGTCCAATAAGACAAGGACTGCCATACACATTCTGCATACTTATGGTGGAAAATTCTCTTCAATCAAATTACTTGAAGGGCTCATCCTTCTCTGACCACTACATGACAGGCAGACACATCCATCCATAGGTGAGACTCCTGGAGTTATGGAGGTCTAAGGATAGGGAAGAGCAATGCCTAGGCAATGCCTTTCCCTTGTACGGTAATCAAAGTGATAAAAACTCCAATATATTAAGAGCTGGCACTCCTTCCTTCCTTCCATCCTACATATCTACCTACCTATATGATGTGTAATCCATATCCAGATGGCTCGGACTTTCTCCAGATCACTGTGAGCATTTTGGAGCAAGGCACTCACAAGATTTCTCACACTGCTCGCAGCATTAACCTGTTTTACAAAAAATGAATATATTCCATAAAAGTTAATGTGGCAAAAGGTTGCCCAGATCCCACCTTCTACATAGGTCTACCAGTTAATGAAATGAAATTCCAGCTGTAATTTAGTTTAAGATTGGAATGAAGGTATGAAATTGTTTACCTCCATACCTTGGAGGGTATTATATTGAATGGGACTCCCCCCCCCCCAGGAGACATGTATAAGATTGGATTGCAATGCCTCAGATGTACATGTTCATCCAGTTGCATGAGAAAATGCCCAATTGAACAGGATTCCAGTGTCACTATATGAGTTTTAGGATGCAAATATATAAAGTGACTAACTATGCACTCTGTTCCATTTAAAAATATTTACTTGTAATGGTATAGATCAGGGATGTCGAACCTTTTAGAGACTGAGTGCCCAAACTGTGATTCAAAACCCACTAATTTTTCGCAAAGTGCCAATACAACAATTTAACCTGCATACGGATGGCAGTGAAGGGGGGATGTCGGGTGCCCACAGAAAGGGCTCCTAGTGCCACCTTTGGCACCCGTTCCATAGGTTCGCCAACACTGGTATAGATCAACAGCTGATCAAATTAACTACATTTTGCACACATTTTCCCCAGTATAAATGATCTCTAGAGATGGGCATGAATAGGGGGGGGGGGGAAATGACAATTTGTTTCAATTTGTGATTCATCAAGGTTGGCATACCACAAATGACGAATTTACATTTTTGACACATGCTCAATGAATAAATTGGTTGATGTGTATTGTATATGCTTTTTAAAAGCATCTAGAGACACAAGAATCACAGATAACTTTCCCATGGCTTTCCTTTACAAGCCCTGCAAGTTTCGTGAAGTTTGGGGTTTGGGCCTCCACATGATGTAACCCCCCCAAAAAGCCCCCCACCCCCGGAAAGTGCCAAAAGGTACCCATGGATATCAAACTCATAGAGAAGCTTCTCTTAACTCTCCTGTACAATCCCTCCAAGTTTGGTGAAGACTGGGTTTCAGATATCCCACAAATTGGGACCCAATCTTCACCAAACTTGAAGGGATTGTAGAGCAAGTCAGGCGAAGCTTCTGTGCAATGTTGGCCTCCCTAGTTACCTTGGGATAGGTGGGTTATAGCCCAATGACAAACTAAAAACCACTTAAATTCATTAATTCATATCCATTGGAGAGGAATAAGGCAAAGTGCAAAGTTTGCTGCTCATATACTGCCCCATAGCTTTTAAAACACTCTCTGGGTGGTGTAAAAGGAATTATGCAGGCTACACATTTTCCCTGCAGTAAGCTGGGTACTCATTTTACTGACCTCAGAAGGATGGAAGTCTGAGTAAACCTTGAGCCAGATAGCTGGGACTGAACCCCAGATTGTGAGCACAGTTATGATTCACAGAATGAATAAATTAAAATGCACAGTTTCTACCTGCCTTCATTTTGAGCTACAAATACACCATATCCCTATGCAAAGAAACTAGCTAAAGGACTTCCATACCCAAGTTTATATGGTAATTTTTTCCTCTTGCATTATCTCTGATGTTCTGATGCAAGACATGCTGTGGTTCCCCCCTTAATTGCATGTTTCCATAAAAATTACCCCAAAATAATGAAGTATTTTAATAGATTATTATATTTATTGCATGTAATCTAGGAACTAGGACAGTGATGGCAAACCTATGGCACGGGTGCCAAAGGTGGCACTCGGAGCCCTTTCTGTGGGCACTCAACATTGCCCTTTCATAGCCACCCGTATACAGGTTAAATTACTGTATTGGCACTTTGCAAAAAAA
>JAHTLZ010000015.1:1627724-1645313 GCA_023846285.1 Phrynocephalus versicolor
TTCACGTCTGCTTGTCCTCCACAGACCAGAGGAAGTGTTTAACTTTCCAGTATTCTGAAGTGGGTTACTTATTTTGCTGCTTCACAGTTTCTAAAATTCTAACTGGAAGGCCAGCCGGTCTTGGTCCATTCCCAGTGATCACATGCATTGGTAACATACCAAATCAGATTAAAAATAAAAATAAACAAGCTAATAAAAACATGGCAATGCTTGAGCTGTGAAAGGTGTAAGAATTCCACTTTTTAATGATCTTTCCTTTTTAGGAGATTTTGCAGGCACCTACAAGGGTGTGTGAATTACACCAGGCAATAGATGACCACGAGAACAACATGGCAATGAGTTAAGACTCTCTTGTTACCTTTTCAAAAGTAGGTTAGGTGATACCTTTTTTGGTCACTACTAAAACAATAAATGTGAGCTAAGCTTTTGATAGCAACTTGCTATCTTTATAAAAGCATTGCACCAAACATGCAATCTTGATAGAGGATGTAGTCTATCAGGTGCTGAGAATCTTTTTGGTGAGATGGAATACACCAGATGATGGTATCAGGAGGCAGGGCTGATGTTAAGACTGCTTCAAAGTCCCGGATATGCCTTAAAGGTCTTAGCTTATACTGAGTCCATTGAAATGGAGATCTAGAATTCATATATATTTTATCTCTGTTCTCTCTCTCTCTGGATTCTTGTCTTGCAGCTCCATCCACCCCCAACAGAATTGCTACTTTTAAATCTTGTGTAGAATGTCCTGGTAAGTTAAAATAATGTGAATTGGGTTTCTGAGTGTTGTATAAATACCTGTATACTTATTTCCCTTTCTATCTCTCTCTGTGTGCTATGTCTGAGGAAGTGGACTTTGCCCACGAAAGCTCATAATTAAATATAATAGTTAGTCTTTAAGGTTTTTGTCTTTTTTATTTTAATTAATTTTAAAGCTGTAATGCTTGTGCAGAATAACACAGTTACCTCTCCTCCAATACCAAACTAGAGTGATTCTACATATGGGTAGGAATGCTTGGGGAATGCTTTAGTTCACTCTAGCAATTATATTGTGTGATTGCTGGAAAAAGGGAGGCAACCAACCTGTCCCTGCAGCAGACCAAATGCCTAACACACAAAGCTATACATGATCATAACAAAGAAGAGCTAATATTTACCAGGTAGGATGTTGTCTATCAGGTGCTTCCACTTTTTCATCCATTTTTGCTGACGTTTCATGGATGGAAACAGCAAAAAAAAGTTGAAGAATCAGAAAGAAAATCCAATTATAGCAGGCCTAAAGAGACTTTTTTCTCTTGGGGGGCTTATTTGTCTGAAGGATTAATTCAAAATGCTGGTACAGTGGTACCTTGTATAAAGGAATTAATTCATTCCAAATGAAATTATGTTAAGCAAATTTTCCTTTATACAAATTTCCTATAGGAATGCATTGAAAACAGAGTGATCCCATTTTATGTTGTACTGATTCGCCCCATAGGCAATTCTGTTAAGCAAATTTCCACTATCTCCGGAATTTTTATGTTGTACAAATTTTGTTATACAAACCATTTGTTATACAAGGGTCCATTGTATTAAGCTTTGAAGCTCTTTGAGGTCAACAACTTTAGGGGACCTCCCCCATAAGTATTCCCATGGGTAGAACTTTATGGAAATTACATTGACACAGTGTGGCAGCTTCATAAGGAACAGGGATAACAGTAGTATTTTTAATCCAACAAGAGGGGCAAAAGCAATAATTAAGACAGTAATTTCAAAACTTTGCTCATGTTTTATAAATAATGTATTAAATGAATCTTCACAGATGCATTTTTAATACCAGGCTTATTTATCACTGGTAATGTAGTTGTAAAATCTTGTCTTAGGTTTTCTTTAAAATAGCCATTGTTGGATTTTTAGGAGCAAACTGGGCACACCAATTTGTTCGATCAATTACATAGTTTGGGGCATCTCGGCAGCACGCAGTGTGTGTAGCACAAAATGATGGAAAACATTTGCAAAACCCTGGCATAGATTTTGAGAGGGATTCAAATGTCAGAATTCATTGTTAACAATATAATTTATAATTTGCCATGCAAGACTGACAGGGGCAGAAGCGGGTTATGAGAGAGACACAGGTATATTCCATCTAAAAAGGATGAGAGCAGAGCACTGGAACAGGCCAAGTTAAAGTCTCTAGATTTTTAGAACTTGATGTCTTGTGAGGAATCGGACGCCACCAAGTTTTTAGAACTCACTGTCTAGCAAGTTCTAAAGCAGTGGTTCCCAACCTTCCTAATGCTGCGACCCTTTAATACACTTCCTCATGTTCTGGTGACCCCTTGCCCTGCTTGGAAGAGGCCACAAGTCCCCTTTGACAGGCCATTGCTGCAGGTGCCATAGAGAACTCCCCTCTATACAGGCACCCACAGCCAATTGCAGCCTCTGGTGCCAATCAATCAATCAAAACTGATTGATTGATTGCTTCTGGTGCCATTGACTGACATTCCCTCCAACCTATTAAGCTGTAACTCACTCTTTTCCCGCCATTCCTCCCCCTCCGCCTTCAGACCCAAGCTGTTTGTGCCTTTTTCTTCACTGGCTCATGGTGACCTCTGTGAAATGGTCTTTCGACCCCCAAAGGGGTCCCGACCCCGAAGCTGGGAACCAGTGTTCTAAAGCATAAAGATAACCTGCTGGAGTAAAGCCTTCTCTATGGTTCCCAGCCTAAAGTATGACAAGGCTCTGTTGTTTTTCTTGGAAAATATTGACACCATTCCTCCCAGTTATCAGAAATATATGAGTTTAAAACTACATCTATTGTCCAGCACATTACTATTACTTCTTATTTTGGACTCTACAATCCCTGGATACAATACAGTACATCTCTTCTGACCTTCAGGAAACAGGTGAAAGTTGTACTTTTCAAACAGGTCTTCAGGAACATCCTCCTCTTTTCATATTTTTGCTGACCCATTTGTCTTTAATTTGAGTTTTGTCCACTGTCACTTCTGGAGGCCTTTTCCTCTCTCTGTTTTAACTGGAGGTATTTGGTTGGTAGCTGCTAGATCTTTTAGTACTGTTGATCCCACAGTAGTGGGAGCAAAATGTAATAAACAAACACATTTCTGCAGTTTGCTACAGTCTGAAGAAAAATCTCGGGGTGTACAAGAGTTTAAGGGGAGTTAAAACGTTTCAAACAATAACTGCAGTACAGTATCACCATAAATCAAGGTTAAAATCAATTGCCCCTCTCACCTCTTCATCAAAGAAGCATTTTAGCAAGATAGATTTAATCTCAGCTTCCAGACGTCTTCTGTTGTTCTCCTGTTTCATCAAAGTGAAGAGATTCCACAAAAGTTGGCATAGAGGAAAGTCACACATCTGTTCTATCCTGCCGCTCAACTAAACAAACACACTTGAATAAAAACCCAACCTGATGCTCCAGATGTTCTTAAACTACACTCCCAGACATATTGACCAGCAGAGCTACTAGTGAAGATTTCTGGGAGTTTTAATCCAACAACATCTGAGGGCCCCAAGACTGAGAAACATTGATGTACAGGAAACTAGGACAGTGGTGTAGGTAACTGATAATAATGGAATTTATCTCTGAACAAATCCTCTGAGTTTCCATTATTTCTGATGGAGAAATTTGCTTTGATATACGAGTGATTTGGTTTACGAGCATGCTTCTGGAATGGATTATGTTCATAAACCAAGATGCCACTGTAAATCGGTACCTTCAGCCATTATTTCATTCCTGCTTCTTCTTGTAAGTCAAAATATTATTATTTTTACCCTTTATGAGAGAAAGATAGTATAGGAGGTCTCTTTCATGATGGCACTAATACCCGTTGCTGCCTCGCAAGGAAGCCAAAATAAGGGCTTCTATATCCAAATTTAGGGTATCCTTTTCTTGCACTATGGCTGCTTTCACACAACCACTAAAATCCGCAGCAAACTTTGATCTGGATCACACACACCCTCGGAGCAGTCCCATGGTTGATATTCCAGATTGGATGTTCCCATGGCCACATTTTGAAAATCCACAACCGTTCTGATCCCATGACTGAGAAATGCAGCAAAGGTACCATAACAGGAGCAAAAAGGTTTTGGTGCAGATTTTCCGTGTTCCCATGGACTAGAGTAACGGTTAAAAATCCACATCAGAACAGCGACAAGAAGGATTTTACCACCACGAGACCAGGTACTTGTAAAATGCACTGGGTCGCGCTTAAGTGGGCGTGGTTGCACTTAAAAAAAAAAAAACTCCGCTGCTCATGGGGAAACAATTTTATGCTCCGCATCTGCAAGCCCTTTGCAGCGGATTTTAGTGGTCATGTGAAAGCAGTCTATCTCTACATGGATAATTTCCAGAGCAGCTCATACTAGTTAACAGCTTTTTGCTCAGTAATAACCATGCTATTTATTCTATACAGGCTTATTTATTTATTTATTTATTTATTTATTTATACAGTTGTACACTACCCACCTTCCAGGATGAACTCTGGGCGGTTTACAACAATACAGAATATAGAATATATAACAGTATAAAACAGACTTCCAGTGCTGTTACCCAAAATAATAAAAGACTTGAACAGAAGTTCTATTTTACTGACTGCATGCAAATTAGGGAGTTGCAACACATATTATTTTACGGGCCTAGGGATAGCTAAAAGAAGCTTTCTTTTCTGCAGTGCATCCATAGGAAATGGCAAATTCCAAATTTACGTGAAAAGGCACAACACTATATGCATTGAAAACAGAGCAATCCTTAATCATGACCATTTTTATGCTGTACGGATTAAGCAAATTGTTAAGCAAATTTCCCCTGTCTCCAGATTTTTTTTATGCCGTACAGATTTTATGTTACACAGTTTGTTATACAAGGGTTCACTGTACATATAAAAGTAACAGTGTGGCACACTAGTAGAAACAAAGTGTGAGGATGCACCCTACTTTTATTGAAACAGTCACAACTCAGATGAGCTTCAGGTCCAAAGCAGGGATGTGTCATTCAGATTTTTTAAAATGCAATATCTGTAATTTTCTATTCCAGAAGTTCCACCTGACAGACCTGCCCCTGCAGACACCTAAATGAAACTCGCTTGGAGAAAGGCCCAGCTCAAAGGCTTCCTAGTCCTGCTTTATTGGCTAGCTTTATGTTCAGAAAGGAAATTGGAAGTCCCCCCACTAACACACACCCCAAATCGAATGGCACATCCCTAATCCTTAAGGTCTGCCTGAACCATATCTCTGAACCATTAGTACACTGGCATCCAGTGATGGATATAAGCCTCCCCTTTTTGTTTTTGTAACCCCTATGAGTATGAAATGTTTGTGCAGCCCAAAGGGCAGGACTGAGACTGAAGGACTAAGAAAGAGCAGGGCTGTGAGTAAGAGATTTGGATTGGAAAAAGCAAGAGAGCCAAAGAGGCCAGAGCAGCTGTTGCCACTTAGACTGCTTCAGGCCTTTATTAACTTGGTAAAGGTAAAGGCTCCCCCCGCACATGCGTGCTAGTCGTGTCCAACTCTAGGGGCAGTGCTCATCTCCGTATTCAAGTCGAAGAGCCAGTGTTGTGCAAGTCCGTGGCCACATGGCCGGCATGGGTGCAAGGAAACACTGTTTTACCTTCCTGCTTTTTTTTATAGCGGTACCTATTTATCTACTTGCATAGGTAGATTGGCAGGAGCTGGGGTCATCAGTGGGAACTGATGCGTGGCACCCGGGATTCAAACCGCCTACTGTAAGTAAGAAGAGACTCGTCTTGTGAAACTGTGTTTGCCAAGTTCATCAGTAGATATCTATGTAACCAAATAGCCCCATAAAATCTAAAACTGTCACACGTCCATGCATTCCTGTTTTGCATTACAGTATTTCAGTCCAGGCTAATCGTGCTGATCCTTTAAAATCATCCATCCGCCTAGTTTGTTGTCTTTCTCTATGCCTTCTTCTGATTGAAGGCCACCATTATGATATGTTTCTGTATTCCACCACCCATTTACCTATCACATATTGTGGCTTGCCCATTTCCATTTCCATGGTGGCTGTTTGTTCTTTTATGGCAGTGGTTCTCAGCCTGTGGGTCCCCAGATGTTCCTGGACTGCAACTCCCAGAAGTCTTCATCACTAGCTGAGCTGGCCAGGATTTCTGGGAGTTGCAGTCCAGGAACATCTGGGGACCCACAGGTTGAGAACCACTGTTTTATGGGTTGCCTGGTTTAGGCATCTGGCTGTTGAAAGAAAAGGTTGCAAGCTTGATCTCTCACCATTCCTCTTGCAAGTAGAGCCAGCCTGTGTAGCCTTGAGCCAACTGCAGTCCCAGGGAGCCCCCAGAAGGGAACGATAGAACTCTGTACAGTATCCTGTACTAGAAATGATGGGAAAAGATTCAAAATCAACTTGATGGCACACCATTATTGTTATTTGTTCTTTTACATCTGCTAATTTTGTCTTTTGTCAAATAATCTGATTTATTCTTTTTTTAAAAAACTGATCTTAGGTAACAACCTCTCTTCTAAAGGATCTACAATTCTGTACATATCTCCTTGGGAGAAAGTGTCACTTAACTCAGGACAGCCAAGTTCTGAAGAGGCACACAATGTACTGTACAGGACTTGATAACTGGGCTGCACAATGGCATTGTATGGGTCAAGCTTAAAGATCGCACTTGCTTTCTTTTCCTGTGTTCTCTCTCACCCCACACTCTCAACTAATCTATTTTCTGTTTCTCTTTCTCAGCCTTCTACCCTTTTTGGACTTTGATTTTCTTTCAGAATCTTGTTCTCCTCCCATTTCTTATCTCACCCTTTCAGCTGCAGGAAAACCCCCTGCAGAGTCTATTAAGGGGCTTTCTTCCTTGGGATTCCCCCCCTCCGGGGGGGTGCTTTTTCTAGAGATGTCTGACCCCTAGGTGAGGGTGAGTAGATGGGGTGGGTGCAGGGCCCTAGGAAAGAGTTGGAGAACAAGGCTGCTCATATCAGGCTGCCTGCCCTGTGCCCTGTAAGGCAGGCAAGCGGTCAGGTCTTCTTGAGTCTGATGTCAGGTAGAGGGAAAGGCATTTCGTCAGCTGTGTCAGGCAACATATGTCCTGGGTCAGGACTGGACTTAGTTAGTTAGTTAGTTAGTTAGTTAGTTAGTTAGTTAGTTAGTTAGTTAGTTAGTTAGTTAGTTAGTTAGGGCGCTTTTACACGACCGCTAAAATCCGAGGCAAAGGGTGTTTTCCCACCAGCTCCAGACTTAAAAAAAATTAAGTATGACCACGCCCACCTAAGCGCGTCCCAGCGCACTTTTCAAGTACCTGGCCTCGAGGAGGTAAAAAATCTTCCGATGCGGATTGTAAAGCTGTGAATGCTGGGCTCTCTCGTTGTCTGTTTGGTTTTTTTTTTTGCCCCCACCACCCCTTTAAGAGATAGGAATCACTATGGGGCTGCTCGGGGCTGCTTCGACTGGCAGACAGAGGTGAGCCTGCATTTTGTCTCTCCCTCCCCTCATGCAGACAGGAACAATGGAGTGCGGAGGGGTGGGAACACAGGAAGAGCGACAAACCCCCACGATCTCTGGTCCGAATTTAAGTTGCCACCGGATTTTAGAGATCATGTAAAAGCGCCCTTAGTTAGTTGGTTAGTTAGTTAGTTTATATGTTGCCCACTACTCAAAGGTCTCTGGGTGGCATACAACAATTAAAACATTTAAAAACATTTATTTATTATTTTATTTTAGAGTATTTTTACCCCATCTTTCTCCTTGGAAAAAGGACCCAAGGCACCTGTACATTAAAATTGACATCAGGACCCACAATCTATGTTATGTCGATTAACATAGATTAATAAATAAATGGATTTAATAACTTCTGGAACAGGAAGGTTTTTACCGGGTGCCGAAATGCTATCAGTGTCGGCGCTAGGCAGATCTCACTCGGGGAACTGGGGGCAGCTGCCAACTTGCCCTACTGAGGACCAAACTAAATAATACATGTAATCCATCATTATTTTAAAAAGTCCATGAGTGCTGCAGGTAAGAGATTCTGGCCAAGCCACGGCCTCAGCAATTAGACAATCCCAGAGTTGACTCCTTAAATGCAGGGGTCAACCAGACTGTTTTCAACACTCCAGGAATTACCATTTCTCCTGATCTGCTGCTATCTAGATTGTGTGGTCTGACTTTTATAAGTGTACGGAAAATATCTTGGAAAGACTCCCCACCCCACCCTGACCGTTATTGTGAGAATTTCCTAGGCAGCCGTAGCTTTGAGAATGTAGTCCGGGGGGGGGGGGAGGAATCAAGGTTTCCAGATTCTGCTGCACTGCTACTAATAATCACGGGGCAAAATTGCCCAGGAAAAAAATTACACAAAGTGAGAAACAAGACATTTTGCCAACTGGAGCCACATATAAGATGGCATTGGTCCTCCCCTCCAGTTTATATACAGAAGCAAGCTGAGGCTCCAGTACTTTGGCCACCTCATGAGGAGAGAGGACTCCTTGGAAAAGTCCCTGATGTTGGGAAAGATTGAAGGCAAGAGGAAAAGGGGATGGCAGAGAATGAGATGGTTGGATGGTATCATCGATGCAACCAAGATGGATTTGACCAAACTGCGGGAGGCAGTGGAAGATAGGAAGGCCTGGCGAGCTCTGGTCCATGGGGTCACGAAAAGTCGGACACGAATGAATGACTGAACAACAACAACTGAGCTTAGATTTGAATTTTGCCTTCAGCAGTCTGGGTTGGATGTTGCCCTCCAATTTGCTGGAGGAGAGCAGGCTAATGGGTGGGCTGGTGGCGGTGGGGGAGGCTAGTTCTCCAAAAGATGGGAGCCTTGGGGGCTACAAGAGGACCCTGGGAGCTGCCCTCCAGCACCGGCCACTTGACACTTGTTGCCTCATTCTGCCTACTGGTGGAGTCTGTCCTGACCCAAGCCTGATTTAATGTTGATGAAGTTACAAATAATAAAATAAAATAAACCACGTGTAGTGAGTGTTGAAGAGGTAGTGGGACAGGAGATGTTACCCCCCCCCCAAGTCAGGTGGAAGGGAAAAATAAAAAGACAAAGGCAGAGATGAACTAGGGAATCAAAGTTTGATATCAGCTTACAGTGGTGCCTCTACTTAAGAGCAGCTCAACTTAAGAGCAGAAAACAGTTGGCATTTTAACTGCTGCCTTACAAATTTTAGATGCAGTCTACTCTATTTACAAATGTTTGGTTTTCTGTTTTTTAATTTTTTTTAATTTTCTAGATAGTGCTCCTCTACTTAAGAGTTTTTCGACTTAAGAGCATGCATTCAGAACGGATTAAATTCGCAAGTAGAGGTACCAGTGTATACCTATAGCTCAGGGAGTTAAGTGTCTAGCTGAGGAGCCAGTGGTTGTGTGAGTTCCTTTCCCCACTGTACATCCGAGTGAAGCCAGCCTAGGTGGCCTTGGGGACTAGCCACACAGTCCCAGGATTTTCCCAGGAGAAGGCAACCAAAAAAAAAAACAAAAACCAAAAACACTTTTGAGTACTGGATCCCTCAAAAATCTAGAAAAAGGTCACCATAAATCTGAACTGACTTGATGGCACATCATCACCATCAGGATGAGGTGATCAAAGAGGGGAAAGATGGGTAGCTGGAAGTCCTGAGGGAGAAAAGATGACAGCAAATATCATGGTCAGAAAGCTGCCTAGATGCCCTAAGTACATCCGATCTCACCTGATTTCGGAAGCTAAGCAGGGTCGGCCCTGGTTAGTACTTGGATGGGCGACCACCAGGGAATACCAGGTGCTGTAGGCGCATGGAGTAGGAACTGGCAAACCACTCCAGTATTCCTACCAAGAAAACTCCATGGGCATGGGGTCATGAAGAGTCAGTCACGACTGTAATGACACAACACACACACACAAATCATGGTCAGATCCAGCCAAAGCCTTACAGAGAGGCCTGCCTATGACAGCTATCCCTGCCCGACCTTCTTGTCAGTTAAAAAGGCCCCAAGTGAATGTCCCTGTGATGAAGTCTTCTCTGCTCCTACCTTCCCCTCTGGTTCCTCTTCCGTGCTGCTTGGCGGCCTCTGTTTCTTGTTTCCTTCCCTGGTGAGGATGGGGTGAGCTGTATTTATACTGTTTCCTGATTCACACATGCGTAGCAGTAAAAAGCTCTGGGGCTTTTTTGCTAAGGCTTTCTCCAAGGATGGTGACTCCCCTTTCAGTTTCTCTTTCCTGAAAGCCAGAAGTTTACCGCTGTTCATGTGGAATTACTGTATATGGAGTTGTGGAATTCTCCACCACTACTTTCCAGATCAGAGCATAACCCGGACGTGGGGCAAATTCCACATGCACACAGTCCATGGAAGAACACCACACCACACACAGGACACTAAACAATTCAACTGTTACAAAATTTCATTTTATTTATTTATTTATTTATTTATTTATTTATTTATTTATTTATTTATTTATAGTAAGGATACAGTTTGTAGTGATTTATTACATTGATATTAGACCAGGAGAAAAGATCAGTAACAAAATGCAGAGCTTGGTTTTTTTTAAAAAAAACCTCTTAATTCTAAACTCTTAACTTCAATGTGAAGATTGAGCACAGATTGTATTAACACAGTGGTCCATCTTTGGAAATATGTGGTTGATTAAGCTCAATGACAGATTTTTAGAGTAGAATTAGGGAGCCTGATTTGATTTGTCACTTATGCAGCTGTGGCAGAATAAAAGCCAAGATTTGCATTACAAAAACCCAAGAAACTATTACAAATATTTAATGACAGTATTGAAGGCATTCCAAAATGCTGCATTTGTGGTCAACGCAGCTAGATTAAGAACGTGCTAATACGGAGTGAGCCAGAGTTAAGGTGCAGCTGTTTTAGCATCAAGGAGCAAGCTAATGCTTTGGAATGGATGGGCTTGATTAGAGTGATCTAATCAAATGGAAATCTCTCCTGCAGATATCATTAATTGGCTGAATGAAAGAGACACTTCAGGATACAGTACTGGTAAATTAATTGCTTCCTCTGCTCCTTGGCAGAGGGGCAGGGACAGATATTTGTTTAACTGTATAGTGATCTATCACTGATGCTCTACATCAGTTATTAAATATATACAATATATACATTTTTGTTCAAGAGCCTGATTTTTTTCCTCACTTCCTTTGGCCCCTCCATGGAGTTGAAGAAGTCTTTACTATGACAATACAGTAGCACCCCCATATCCGCTGATTCACCATCTGCGGATTTAGTTATATGCAGTTGGCGATCAGTGGGTGGTAGGGGGTGATGGGATGCCGCATGGTCAAGCTCTTTTGTCCTCAGCACCCCCACCACTCCTACTGGGCAGTGCAACAGACAGGGTGGCACAAAGGCGCGCTCTTGCGCCACCCAGTCCACCGCGCTTCCCAGTGTGAGTGGCAGGTCCTGGGAGCGAAAGCTGCGCCACGCAGCCTGGCTGTTCAAGCTCCCTTGGCAGCAAACTGGGTGGTGCAAAGGTGCACTGCTGGTGGGGGGGGTCAGGGGCAAAAGGGCTGGGGCGCGTGGTATAGCTGTTGCTGTCTAGCACTCCTCCGGCATTTGAATGCCCTGTGCAGTGGACTGGATGGTGCAGCAGTGCGCATTCACACTGCCTGGTCTGCTGCACAGCTTCTGCTGCCAGCACCCCAACGCCCTGGGGGGGGGGGAGTTCCAGGGAGTGAAAGCGGTGCCGTGCAGCCCAGCCCTTTTACCCCTGGCAAACCACCACCCCCTGCTGTGCAGGCTAAGAGACCTGAAGTGAGTCTTAACGTGTTTCCCCGAAAATAAGACACTGTCTTATATTTATTTTTTCTCAAGAAGACACACTAGGGCTTATTTTCAGGGGGTGTCTTACTTTTATTAAGTATAATATGCTTGAAGGTCAGCCCTGCACACAACCATAGCCACGCCCATCACTAGGTCTGATTATCAGGGTAGGGCTTATATTTAAGAAATGCATAGAAATCCTTCTAGGGCTCATTTTTGGGGAGGTCTTATTTTCGGGGAAACAGGGTATTACCTGACCTGTTCCTGTTCAGTGTAACACTTCCCCCGCAATTAACAGCTGAAAGGAATACTCTTTCAAAGAAAGGACCTTACAGGAAAGAGCCTGTCAAATTATGGTCAAAGGGCAAGATACAGATAGCACATGGTGGAAGTTGATCAGAAGCTGTGTGAGCTGTCAGATTTGTACACAAAGTCCATGTTTATCTCTCTGTGGTCAAGGGAGAGCAAGCCAATTAGCAGGGTTAGGAGAGACAACTTTTACCAGTTAGAAGAATTTCACTTCTAACATGTTATTTGTGTCTTAAGAGTTTGCACAATAGCCTTGGGATTGGATAGAAATTCGTCAGAAAGATCATCCCCAACACAGAGAGAAGAATGCCTCCTGCCGCTGTTGTCATGTGTCATCAAGCCTTATGCCAATTCAATGAATCAGTGACCTCCAGAATGTCATATGATTGACAGCCCTGCTTGGGTCTTGCTAATGCAGTGGCTCCTCACCTTGGATCCTCAGACAGTCTTGGAGTGCAATACCCAGAAGCCTCCACCACAAGCTGTGCTAGCAAGGGCTTCTGGGAATTGTAGTCCAGGAATATCTGAGCACCCAAGGTTGGGTACTGTACCATTATCCTAATGAGTCCCACAATACTTGCTAACATATCTTATTCATACATTTTCCTTTCGATTCCTACAGAATTGTGCACTGTTCTTCCTCTTTTCCTCCATAACAGATTTTCTACAGGAAAATACTAGGTCAAAGAATTGGGGAAAGCCAGGAGGGCAATAATTGGGTGGCAACCATGTTATGCCCAAGGCAGTGCGATTATACCCTTGTGTGGAAGCAAGCTCATTGGGAAGACAGGCCCAGAAAGAAATGAGGAGGAAAACAAGCTTATGTTATTTCTGTTTATCTGGAACAATAGAACTTGCCAATGGCATCAAAGAAGGGGAAAATAGAGGAGAGGTCCAACACAGCTCAACTGGTGGAGTACATACTCTGTGTAGCCTGCACAAAATATACCTCGGATAACGAATGCCCCTGATAACGAATTTTTCAGATAACAAATTGCAATTTCCAATTATAGGTCTGCGTCGGATAACAAATTTTCCTATGGGCTGCCTCGGATAATGAATTTTCCCTATGGGCTGCCTTGGATAACAAATTTCCAGCATGCATCGGTAAAAAAGAGTTATCCTGGGCTGCATCACATCTGTACCTTTAAAGTGCACTTTATAAAGAGTTTTGAGCAAAAGAACCAGGTGTCTGTGTCATTTTCCTAGGCTCTGGAACGGATTAATTGGTTTCCCATTCATTCCTATGGGAAACCGTGTTTCGGATAATGAATTTTTTTGGGTTAACAAATTGTCTCGGAGAACAAATTAAATACGTTATCTGAGGTACCACTGTATTGTGAACTGCCCAGAGAATGCTTTAAGAACTATGGGGTGGTATATAAGCAGAATGCTTTGCTTTGTATGGAGAAAGTGCCAGCTAAGATATCCAGTATCTTAGACCTAGGAAAAGCCAGCGGCTGTTTGACTGCCAACACATGGGTGAATGGACCCATGGTCTGGCTCAGCAAAGACAGCTTCCTCCGTTCCAGTGCTTCAGAAGTTGATTCCACAACTACCGTGTTTCCCCAAAAATAAGACACTGTCTTATATTTATTTTTTCTCAAGAAGATACACTAGGGCTTATTTTCAGGGGATGTCTTAACTTTTATTAAGTATAATATGCTTGAATGTCAGCCCTGCACACAACCATAGTCACGCCCATCACTAAGTCTTATTATTAGGGTAGGGCTTATATTTAACAAATGCATAGAAATCCTGCTAGGGCTTATTTTTGGGGGAGGTCTTATTTTCAGGGAAACAGGGTAGCTGTCTTCTCTGCTAATGGTTCTCTACAAGGTACTGCAACAGGTAATGGTAGGTGTTGTCACCAGGCCTTTTCGATGCTCTGACGATCACCTTGGAGGCTCCCGAGGTGTTACAGGATCCCTTCCAAACGCCCTCTCCGTCCCGCGTCAGCGGGTAAACCTTGTCGCCTGCGACAGATGCCTCGCTGACGCCGGGTAACCTGAGCTTAAACTCCACCTGACGGTTGGCGGGCAGTACACCGGCAAGGGGAGTCACCAGCTCGTAGCCTTCCTCCCAGTCCCCATAGGCCTGTGGGAAAACTGGCCACGTCACACTCTTGTTTGGGCAAGAGAGGAGGTAGCTGAGGGCACAATGGTGGCTTCCCGCCACACGGGCTGGCTTGGCCCACACGTGGAAGGCAAAATGCCCCGCGTGGGGGAGGTGGGTCTTGAACTCAACCTGGCTTCCCCGGCAGGTGGTCCAGATGTGGCGCCTCCTAGTATCTTCCGAGAGGGGGCTGGAATCGGAGTCTAGGGTTGCAAAGACCTCCAGGTTTTTACTCCTGGTGATAGTGACCACGCAGCACCCGTCTTGCGTGTGAACCACTGGGCTCCGGGGCGAGGCCTCCAGGATGCCCTTCTCCTCTGAAAGCCAGCTGGGCCCCACTGGTTGAATGAGGGCTTTGGGTAAGAGCAGGCCTTGGCCTACAGCGCTGCACTTCAGGGAGTATTCCAGCACAGAGCTGTAGTTTTCCTCCTTGTCTTTGGAAGCTTTGGCAAAGATGCTCAAGCGGTGAGTCCCTGTGAGTGGAGGATACACCTCCAGGGTCATCCCATTCCTTTGCAGGGTCATTAAGCCATGCTCCATTGCCCCATTAAGATCGAAGATGAAGGTAGTCGGAGCTCGGCCTTCGATAGAAATGGTGGCTTTGCCGTTTTCTATCAAAACCAGAAATGAAAAACACAGAAACAGTTTGGGTTTACTTAACAGCTATCAACCTGATTTTCATTAAACAGTTTTCTTATCTCTGTGTCTCTGCCTCTTGCCATGACAGAAAGGCTGGATACTGTCTAAAATGATTACTGGGCTGGGGGACCTCCCTGATGAGGAAAGGCTAAAACATTTGGGGCTCTTTAGTCTGGAAAAAAGGCACCTGAGGGGGGATATGATTGTGACTTACAAAATAATGCAGGGGATGAGTAAAGTGGATAGAAGGGCGCTCATCTCCCTCTCACAAAATACCAGAACTAGGGGACATCCACTCAAATTGAGGGCTGGGAGACTGAGAAAAGACAAAAGAAATTTTTTTTTTACCCAGCGTGTTCTTAGTCTATGGAACTCCCTGCCACAGGATGTGGTGATGACATCTAGCCTGGATGCCTTCAAAAGGAGATTGGACAGATTCCTGGAGGAAAAGTCCATCACAGGTTACAAACCATGATGGAGATGTGTAATCTCCAGGCTTAAAACCGGGGTACTTCTAGGACCAAATGCAGGGGAGTGGTATCAAGAGACAGATATCTAGTCTTGTGTGCCCCTGGACGCATTTGGTGGAGCCACTGTGAGATACAGGAAGCTGGAATAGATGTGCCTTTGGCCTGATCCAGCATGGCTTATGTTCTTATGTTCTTATCTCTTTGTCTGTCTGTCTTGTCTGTCTATAATATTTAAAGCCCACCTTTCTCTTTAAAAGGACTTAAGGCATCTTACAACAATCAAATAAACACTATCCTAGTCAGTAACAATTAGTATGCAATATTAAATGGATCAATGAATCCGAAGCCAAAAAACATAAGCAACACCAAAATACATTAAATACAGAAAGGAACAACTATCTATTTTAAAAAAACAAGTTAAGCAGCTTTTACTTTGGGCAAGTTTGCCTACAGACTTTGCCTCCTTGTGGAAGGACAATCAACATGGGGCCAGTGGGAGGGAGTTCCAGAGTCTGGGAGCAGCAACAGAGCTCCCATGTCTGCACCAAAGGCACTTGTGAAGGTGGAGTGATGGAGAGGAAGGCCTCCCCTGATTATCTTAATACTTGAGCTGGCACATAAAGGGAGATCGCATGGGCCCAAGCCATTTAAGACTTTATAGGTTAGAACGATCACTTTGAATTCTGCCCAGGAAAAGGCAGACAGACAGTAGAGCTTCTGAAACTGGGGAGTGGGTGGGATGCCAGTTGTATGCGATCCCTGCATTCAGTCCCCATTAACAATCTGGCTTATATGTTTTGGACCCATTGAAGTTTCTCCACACTTTCAGAGGCAGCCCCATGTAGTGTTAATAGTAATCCAGCTGGGTTTGCAAGTAAGACATGGCCAAATCAGACCTCTCCAGGAAGGGGCACCGCTGGCAGCACATTAGTCTTAACTGTGCAAATACACTCCTGCATAACCAACCAAAACCTACCACCCAGACTTGAAGACAGATCCGGGAGTACCCTCAGGCTGTGCACCTAGGTTTTCAGCGGGAGGGCAACCCCATCCAGCATAGGCTGAATTCCTTGTATCTTGATCTGCCTTTCAAATGACCAGCAGCACTTCTGAATATAATTCAGGCACAATCTGGTCTAGAATCTACTTGTTTTCTCTCCATGGTACTGGAAAGCTCTTCTCCAGCTCCAGTTTTTTGAATGAAAAGATTTTCCCTCCCTATTGGCTTTCTTAACTGGCCAACTTTCAAATTTGTACAATTTGGAATACTGTACTATGTTACAGATATTCTGGCCTTGCTCCCCATGTAATGGACCATGGGATGCTTAAACTACCAAGAGTGCTCTGGGGTCAAGTCATGCATTTGATACTGACATTTTCACACTTTCTGTTCAAACCTCAATTTTTAAAGCACCATGTACATTTTCAAGGTCACATTTCATTATACTTAATTATTTTAGCACTCTCTACATGCAAAATATCAAACTTGGACACTCAAAAGACACATCCTTACATACTGAGACCTTTTCTAGTTCTTCCATAGTTGTCATCTCAATCTTCTGATTTCTCATCTGCAGTCTCATCTGTATCTTTAATCTGTACCTCTTTTGAATGTTGCCGTGAACTGCCTTGAGTCACAGTTTTAGGAGGACTATGATGTATTTGTCTGCAATAATAATCACTGTGTCCTGGGAGGTGAATTCCAATGTGTAGCAACCCATTCCAGGTGTTTTTTTTAAAGATATAGACTAGTATTCAGAGGTTTTTACCATTCTCTTCTTCTGGGGTGTTCTGGGACCATTTAGCTTGCCCAAGGCAATGTAATGTACACTATTTTT
Organism: Phrynocephalus versicolor; assembly: GCA_023846285.1. Taxonomy (NCBI): domain Eukaryota; kingdom Metazoa; phylum Chordata; class Lepidosauria; order Squamata; family Agamidae; genus Phrynocephalus; species Phrynocephalus versicolor. The sequence goes on from JAHTLZ010000015.1 coordinate 1,644,833, forward strand.
CCATGTATAAGACTATGTTTTTGTCTAAAATCGTTAGACTAAAAATTGAGGGTCGTCTTATACATGGAGGTAAGACAAGGAGAGAGCTGCACAGTTGCCCAAACTGTCCTTACTTTGTCTCTTCAAACAGTTGTCTTATACATGGGTGTGTCTTATACACAGAAAAATAAAGTGTTTGTTTGTTTGTACGCACACATGCATGCACATGTACATATAAAGCAGGCATGTCCAAACTTCGGCCCTCCAGATGTTTTGGACCACAACTCCCACAGTCCTTTGCCACTGGCAGTCTAAGCTTAGAATTCTGGGAGTTGTGGTCCAAAACATCAGGAGGCCCGAAGTGTGGACATGCCTGATCTAAAGTATATAAAGTATATATACAGTATATTTGTGTGCACACACAAACAAATGTAAAGAAACGTCAACTCCTCATCAATAAGCATGAGGATGCAATTGTAATGATAAAAAGGAGCAGGGCGAG
>JAHTLZ010000015.1:1649813-1670779 GCA_023846285.1 Phrynocephalus versicolor
CCTTTAAGGTCCCATGAGATTTTTATTTTATTTTATATTTTGGAATCTTTCTCTTCTAATTTTCTATTGGAATTGGAAAGGACAACTTGCAACATAACCTGTCCTTACTGAAACCTGATGTTTCCCCAGATAATAGCCCCAAAATTGTGCGCAAACTTCAAGCAGTCACCTGGACGAGGGAACCACATCAACTCAGGAGTGTCTCTGGGTGTGCCATGTGAATGATAGCCTGCTGCCTTCTCACATTCTTACATAAGAATGTAAATAGAGCCATGCTGGATCAGACCAAAGGCCCATCTAGTTCAGCTTCCTGTATCTCACAGTGGCCACACCAAATGCCTCTGGGAGCGCTTGAGATTAGATATCTATCTCCTGAAACCACTCCCCTGCATATGGCCCTTGAAGTACCCCGGTTTTAAGCCTGGAGATTACACATCTCCATGATGGCTTGTAACCTGTGATAGACTTTTCCTCCAGGAATTTGTCCAATCCCCTTTTGAAGGCATCCAGGCCAGATGCCATCACCACATCCTGTGGCAGGGAGTTCCACAGACTAACAACACACTGGGTAAAGAATATATTTTCTTTTGTCTGTTCTCACTCTCCCAACCCTCAATTTGAGTGGATGTCCCCTAGTTCTGGTATTTTGTGAGAGGTAAATACTTCTCTTCCAAAGGTCTACCACAAGACACACACCCCTCACCCCATTGCCATCGTTTTTTCCTGTCACTATTTTAACCTCTATTTTCCCAACAGGTTTATGCCCTATACAGATCTGGCAAGAGGTAGTTTGTGGCACTGACCCAAATCAAGGTGCCTGCCACTTGTAGCATGCAAATAGCTGAGGCTGCAGGGAACCATAGGGTGTGCATGTAGAGGACCAGTAGCCCATTCGTTTCCAAGCACTGTACTTACACAAGTAGCAGAGGTAGAAGGGCAGAAGTGGGAAGCAGAAGATGGCCAGCAGTATCTGTTGGGTGCGAGACAGATCTTCATGGAAAGCCATTCCTCCCCTCGGTGTTCAGCTGAGAGGAGCAGCAGTAAGTAAATCTGTTGTTGCTGTTGTTGTAAATTCATCATCATCATCATCATCATCATCATCATCATCATCATCATCCCAAGGGTGGCAGGGGGCTTAACTGCTCCAGTAGGTCCAACCTTACCAGAGAGGTCTCAACTGAGGAACAGAACTAAGTGCACCCAACCACCCATGAATCATGGTGAAATATAATCAAAAGAAACCTATACCGGCTCGGTCGTCGCCCGGGTTAACAAGGACCATGATGGGTGTTGATGAACCTGGACATCCGTCGATAAATGGGCTACAGGTCATGGGTGCCATTGCTGAGCAACCAGGCCATGGGCCCGTAGAGTTACTGGAAGTTGAACCATCTCAGAAGAGGCAGAAATATACTTTACCAGAGAATCGGGCAATCGTGAAATGCTATTATAGAGCAGAACCTGAAAAACGAGGCTACCAAAAGCGGATGCATCAACTATGGAAACAAGAATATCTGAACTCCAAGATAACTGAATTACAATTAGCTGACCAGCGAAGATATATTATCAGAAACAAGGTGCTTAAAGTTGAACTAGAAGAAATACGGAGGAGTTGTGACATTGGAGGTCAACAAATTATCCAAATAGGAGGAAAAAATAGATTAATAACACCTGGGGACATCAAACAGTCTGAAGTTGAAGAAAATATGGATATTATGCAAAAATTTGAACCAAAAGAAGGTTCAAATAGGATTGGAACACCAGCCAAGCTCACTATTAGGCAGCAAGAATTGAAGAATAAAATACTGACACATGCTGCATTAAATGAAGAGAGGGGAAGGCTCCCGATTTTAAAGACAGTGCCTAGAAAAAAATTGGTACCATTGATGAATGACGTAAACTCTTCACTTGCAACAATCCAGATAATGTCAATTGAACAGATAAATCAGCTTGCTTATAGCGCAGCAGTAATAGTAACGGAAGAACTAGGGATTCCACAATTGAAGCCCCCACCCCCAATGAATTGAGAAACCATGGTGGAAAATCAGGCTGGAGCTTACAATCAAAAGACTCCGAGCAGATGCGAGTAACTTGAAAAACCTGCAGGAGGACAAATTAAAGAATGGTAAGATGAAGAAATATTTGACTAAAAAATACTGGCTAAGTACGAGGAAAATTAGAGAAGCATTGGAAATAGTGAAGCAGCAAATAACAGCAACAGCTAGAAAAATTGAAAGATATGATACTAGATTTACTCAATATAAAGACAACCAGTTGTTTCAATCAGATCAAAGAAAGTTCTATCAGAGTTTAAATCAGAAGATAGGTATAAAAGATGAAGAGCCTGAAAAAATGGCAACCATTCAGTTTTAGAAAGACATATGGGGGATTGAGAAAGACTATAATAGAAATGCTGGATGGCTCCAAGATGTTGAGAAGAAATTCTCCAAGTGCACAATGGACCAACTAGAAATAACAGCTGATATGATCGCCAAAAGAGTACAAAGAGTCAAAAACTGGACATCACCTGGCAATGATCAGCTGCATGGGTTTTGGCTTAAATACCTGACCAGTCTGCATGGAAAAGTGGCCCAACAATTTAATGAAATGTTGAGGACAGGTTATATTAAATAATGGTTAACAACTGGCAAAACCTATTTGATTCAGAAGGATCCAACAAAAGGAGCAATACCTGAAAATTACAGGCCAATGACGTGTTTACTAACTATGTATAAACTGCTAACAGGCATCATAGCTGATAGAGTCCAGGATTATTTGGAAGCAAATAACATCATGCCAGTAGAGCAGAAAGGGAACTATTGCTATTGCCCTGATTCCCCTCTCAATAATTTTGAAGAAGACAACTTTAGGGTACCAAACTGCTAAAAATTCAGGGTAAATCTCTCATCTATTGTATATGGATGACTTAAAGTTGTATGGAAAATCAGAAACTGAAATACACTCACTGACCAACACAGCCCGAATTTTCAGTACTGATGTAAGTACTGAGTTTGGACTAAACAAATGTGCCACAGTGGCACTGAGAAAAGAAAAAATCATTGAGAGTGAAGGAATTGAAATGCCAAATGGACAAGCCATTAAGTATAATCAGTCTGAAGCCTATAAATATCTGGGCATACTGGAATTAGATAATATCAAGCATGGTCAAGTGAAAAATGTGGTCAGTAAAGAATATATCCAAAAGGTTAGAAAAGTATTAAAAAGTAAGTTGAATGGTGGTAACACCATCAAGGCCATTAATGGCTGGGCCATACTGGCCATCAGGTATACCGCTGGCAATATAAACTGGACTCAGATGGAGCTAAATATTCTAGATAGGAAAACAAGAAAACTTATGACCATTCACTATGCATTACATCCATGCAGTAATGTTGACAGCTTGTATTTACCTAGAAAATTAGGTGATAGAGGTTTTCTGCAAGTGAAGCAGACAGTTGAAGAAAAGCATACATTGACAGATTATGTAAAAAATAATACAGAGCCAGCATTATTGGAGGTTAAGAACAAGGAGGTGTTTAAAGTAAAGCAAACAAAGAGTCAATACAGGAAAACAACAATGCAAACACCAGCTGATAGCTGGCATAATAAAGCACTGTATGGGCAGTTCCTCGAAAAAAGTCAAAGGAAAAGTAGATGAGGAAAAGACTTGGTTATGGCTCACCAATGGAACACTGAAAAAAGAGACAGACGCCCTGATTATTGCAGCTCAAGAATAACCTATCAGAACAAATGCAATTAAGGCTAGAATAGAAAAATCAGCTGAGTACCCCAAATGTAGACTCTGCAAAGAGGCAGATGAAACTATCAACCACATATTGAGTTGTTGCAAGAAATTTGCTCAGACTGATTACAGTGTTATAATGTAGTTGCTCAAATGGTCTACTGGAACTTGTGTCAAAACTATCATCTGCCCGTAGCAAAGAACTGGTGGGCTCTTAAGCCTGAAAAAGTGATTGAAAATGAGCATGCAAAATTATTTTGGGACTTCCGAATACAGACATACAGGGTTTTGGAGCATAAAACCTGTATACTGTGGTTGTGGACAAGAAAAAAGTGTAGATCACTGATGTTGCGATACCAGGTGATAGTAGAGTCACCAAGAAACAACTTGAAAAAATTACCCAATATCAGGATCTGAAAATTGAACTTCAGAGACTCTGCCATAAACCAGTACAGGTGGTCCCAGTGGTAATTGTCACGCTGGGTGTGGTGTCTAAAGAGCTCAGCAAGTATTTAGAAGAAATTGGAGTTGACAAAGTCACCATCAGTCAGCTGCAGAAAGCCGCCTTACTGGGATCTGCTCGCATAATTTGCTGATACATCACATAGTCGTAAACGCTTGGGAAGCGTTCAACTAGTGATTGGTAATACAAAATCCAGCGTAGTCTGCTGTGTGGTGATGATGATGATGATGATGATGATGATGATGATGATGATGATGATGATGATGATGATGATGATGATGATGATAATAATAATAATAATAATAATAATAATAATAATAATAATAATAATAATAATAATAATAATAATAATAATAATAATAATAATAATGCCATGTTAAGGATAATTGGGATGTTTCATTTGAAATCTGTTGTAGAACTGAAGAAGCTACAAAATAATTCCAGAAAATGTGGAAAGTCTTGACAAACTAAGACTTGCTCAGACTCTTTTTATGTCAGCAGATCCGCGATGTTGGTGAGTCCAGGCTTAGAATGTCTCCACCTTGTAGTGCGACAGAGGGACAGGTTTGGGATTGTGCTTGTGTACCGAGCTCCCCGCGACCCTGCACTCTCCCTCCCAGAGTTCTCTGAGTTCATCTCGGCGGCACTGGTGAGATCCCCCCGCCTTTTGGTGCTGGGGGATTTCAATGTGCATGCCGAGGCTGAACTGTCGGGAGCAGCTCTGGAGTTCATGGAGTCCATGGCCTCCATGAACCTGTCCCAATTTGTCATCGGTCCCACTCACAAGGGAGGACATACCCTGGACCGGGTTTTTGCCTCCACATCGACGGGCTTCGATCTGGGGGTCGGGAACTTGTTGGCCCGTCCCGTGTCATGGTCAGATCATTATCTGCTGACTTTCTCCCTGTCAATCACCGCCCCTCCCCGCGGGGGGCAGGGCCCTTCCATCTGGGCCCGCCCCCGGGGGCTCCTGGACCCTGTGCGGTTCTCGGAGGCCCTGGGGGTCTTACCAGACGGTCTGGATGACGATCCGGTCGACTCCCTGGTCAAAAGGTGGTTTGAGGAGGTGGCCGGGGCAGCCGACCAGATCGCCCCCAAGCGCCTGATCCAGTGCCGAGCCCGCTCCTCTCCTTGGTTTACCGAGGAGTTGCGGGCAATGAAGCAGGAACGGAGGAGGCTAGAGAGCAGATGGCGGAATGCTCAGACGGCTTTGAATTGGGCTGCAGTTAAGGCGTCGACCAGTCGCTATTCTCGAGCGATAAGGGCAGCTAGGAGATCATTTGTTGCCCTGAGAATTGGTGAGGCCTCGAATAGCCACGCGGAGTTGTTCCGGGTGGTTCGAGACCTCACCAATCCTGGTCCGCCTGGGCCTCCTCCTAGTGATTTCACTAGTGACTCATTCGCAGCCCACTTTAGAACTAAGATAGAGGCCATCCGTTCAGAGCTGGACACCAGTTGCCCTGATCCAGTCCCCGGCGTGGCCGATACTGGGCCGCTTCGGTCGCCCCGGTTTGTTGAGTTCGGGTCTGTTACACCTGAGGATGCCTCCAGGGCTCTGGGACACTGCAGGCCTGCGGCTTCTCCGTTCGACCCTTGCCCGTCCTGGCTGATTAAGATCGCAGGGGGGAGCATGCCAAAATGGGCTTCGCTAATTGCCTCAGCCTCCTTCAGGGACGGGATTTTTCCCAGTCTGCTGAAGGAGACGGTGGTGAAGCCCATTATTAAAAGACCTGGCTTGGCTGTCGACAACATGTCCAACTACCGTCCCATAGCCAATGTTCTCTTTCTGGGCAAGGTAGTCGAGCGAGTCGCCGCCCTGCGTCTCCAGACGTTCGTGGAGGAGAACCACGTATTGGATCCTTTCCAATCTGGGTTCAGGCTGCGTCATGGGATGGAGACGGCCCTGGTCGCTCTGCACGATAATCTGTTGAGGAGGGCCGACAGGGGTTGCTCTACCCTGCTGGTCCTCCTCGACCTGTCAGCTGCTTTTGATACCGTCGACCACGGTATCCTGCTGGGGCGGCTCTCGGAGGTGCGGGTCGGGGGTTTTGGCCTTCGGCTGGCTCCGTTCCTTCCTTGAGGGTCGTACCCAGCGAGTGAGCTTGGGGGATGAGTTGTCGGCTCCCTGGACACTCTCTTGTGGGGTGCCTCAGGGGTCGTCCCTCTCCCCAATGCTCTTTAACATCTATAGAAGCCGCTGGCTGAGATCATCCGGAGTTTTGGAGTCTGCTGTCATCAGTACGCTGATGACATGCAGCTCTATCTCTCCTTTTCCACCTGTGCAGTGGAGGCCGTCCAGACCCTTGATCGTTGCCTGGCTGCAGTTTTGGATTGGACCAGGACTCACAGACTCTGGCTCAACCCTGGAAAGACCGAGGTCATGTTCTTCGGGGGCGGCCCCGATGGGGCCCAACCCACCCGTTCATCATTGGCCCTCTCGCTCCAGACGGTCCCCCCGAGGGAGGCCCGCAAAACGAGTACTCGTGGGTGGGCCTTCTCGGTGGTGGCGCCGTCCATTTGGAATAATCTATCTAGCGAGTTGAGGCAGGCTCTATCGCTGGCGTCCTTTAGGAAGGGTTTGAAGACCCTCCTCTTTAGGGACGCCTTTAAAAATGACTAGAAAGGTTTGTTTTTTTCCCCCTGATATCTTCCTATTTATAGGCCCATATGCTGGAAGTTTGTCCCTGCTGCTGCCACCGTCTCTGTTTTTGTGATTTTATGTGAACTGCCCTGAGTTCCCATCTGGGAAGTAGGAGCGGTATATAAGTGTGAAAAATAAATAAATAAATTATCTATCAGACTTCATACCCAAATGCTTAGATCCTATGTATTCAGTATACTTCTCTATGGGATTGAAATTTGGACCCTTACAGACATATTATGCAGGAAGCTGGAAGCATTTGAGATGTTGATGTACAGATGAATTCTGAAGATACCTTGGTCAGCCAGAGGCACTACTGTGGCCACATTACAGTGCATGAATAAAAAGCTAGAAATTCTCCATACCATAAAGAGAAGAAAAGTATTATGCTTGAATTTTATTTTATTTTATTTTATTTTATTTTATTAAATTGATTTCTGTGTTGTTTTTGTATTGGGGTTCGATTGTTGGGTAGTCACCTTGGTGATGTGCTGTAAACTGCCCAGAGTTCCCTATGGGAAAATGGGGTGGTTAATAAGTTCAATAATAATAAATAATAAGTACAATATTTTGGTCACATGATGCGCAATAACAAATACCATCTGCTACAGGTTATCCTTCAAGGAAAAACAGATTGGAAGCATGGCCAATAGTTCACAATGGGGGCAGCTTCTCTATTTAGAATAGTTTTAGATAAAAAACAGATTATGCTACTAATCACTAACATTCGCCAGCACTTAAATACTACTGCTGCTGCTGCTGCTGCTGCTGCTACTACTGCTACTACTACTACTACTACTACTACTACTACTAATAATAATAATAATAATAATAATAATAATAGAGTATTGATAATTGATATAATAATAGCTATACAGCAATTCATATCCTGCCACTTTGTACAGATGAAGAGATGAACAAGTAGAGTATTTTTATAAGTAGGTACTGCCATGTTATCAATATGTACTGTGAAACACTCTAGACCTTCACAGAGTTAATTTCTGAACAGAGCTATAACACATAATTATATAATACACTCTATTACAGATTATAATAGAGTATTACAATGGTATTTATGATATATAATTGATTATAATAGTATTTATGATATACAATCTGCTGCTCGCAGGTTATGGAATGGCTTCCCTGGAAGGCCCTCATTTTTCTTTGTTCTTTCAGCAAATGGTGAAGACCAGGTTTTTTAGAAAGCTTTTTGACACCTAAATGGGCAGAGATGAATACATTATTGCATGTATATTTCAGCTTAGTGTTGAGGTGTTTTAACATTTAACTGATTGCTTTAATACTTATATATGGTTCATTAAAAAGGCAATAACTTCCTGTGTTTTTAACTGTTTTTTATTTTAATAATGTGTGAGTCACCTTGGTCCTGTAACTGGGTGGAAGGCAGTGCAGAAATAAAATAAATATGTATCATTTGTTATGTCCCCTCAAGTCATTTCTGATTCACAGCAACCTTTATCGAGGTGTTGAGGTTTATGAGATATTCAAGGAGTGGTTTTAGCATTGCCTTATCTTTGTGACCTTTCATGACAGTAAAGGGCTTGAACTCACACTGTTCTCACTGTCTCTTTTGCAAATGGCACACATACAATATTATTCTCTCCCTCTCCCATTCAAACAATCAAGCAAAGTTGGACCATTTTCTTAGTAGTTGAATCTCCTCAGCAAATGATCCAACAAAAAAAGCAAACAACAAATGGTCAGGCATAAAGAAAATTGACTACTACTACTGTATGGGAAAACCAATCTCTGGTGTCTTCCCAAACTATGTCCAGCTTTCTTGTTGCTTTGGGCCACAAACTCGGGTTATGCTAACAGTTTAGAGCAGGCCCGGGGGCCAAATGCGGCCCGTTTTCAAATTTCGAGCGGCCCACAGCCTCTTCTCCCCACTGGCTCAGCCTGTCATGCATCCCTACCAGCTGGCCCCTTCTCATACCAGATAGAGATGTCAACTTGCAGTTTACGGTTTGCCTGCCCTCCATGCCTACGTCTGTCCCCCCAGCCACCTGCCCAGCCTTCTTGCCCCTGACTCCGTTGCTGCAGCATCCTCCCCGCCTCCTTGCATGTCCTAGAGCATTGATGGCAAACCTTCAACACTCCAGATGTTTGGACCACAACTCCCACAGTCCTTTGCCATTGGCAGCACAGGCTTGGAATTCTGGGAGTTGTGGTCCAAACCATCTGAAGTACCAAAGGTTTGCCACCGCTGTCCTAGAGGCTTGTGAAAAGTCCGGCCCGGGGGCCAAAAGCAGCTGAATGGTCAGCCTCCACACATTTTCACCTCACCAGTTCTGGCCCTCCTTGCAAAAAGTTTGGACACCCCTGGTTTAGAGGCATGCAGCCTGTGGATCCGTTCTTAAACCAGTCCTACAGCAACACTGTCAAAATTCCTACAAGGCTTGGTCAAAGATTTGTTCTAGTTACATACTTTGTTCTTTGTCAAAAATCCTTACTTTTTGCTCCCATCTTGTCCCAAACATGAACATGACATACCAGCACACCGAAACCTGCCTTTTGTTCTTTTGTAGTCACACCCACTGTAAAATCCAGTCTACAGAATTGGTAAATCCAACATCTGTAGCCCCAAATAACTCAAAACCAGCATGAATTTTAGATTTGAGGGAATATAGGGCATCGTGGATTTCTAACTAACACACCTACATGACTTTTGCTCTCAAAGTGATTTTTCCAGAGGGGGGTTGTAAGGAGACCATATGGCCATTTTCAGTTTCACTTAATAACTTATCAAAGAGTTCAAGTTATGTAGCTGATAAGAATGTTCAAGTAAGACTCAGGAGGCTTGGATGCAAAATCCTGTTTGGCCATGGAAATTCTTGGGTGGGGTGACCCTGGTAAAACCACTCTTTGAACATTTTATGCATAATAGAAACTCCATTAAAGGTAACATAAATTGCAAGCAACTTGGCAGCACATAACACAACTTTTCGTGTGCTTCCATTTGCCTTTGCTGTTAATTTTTGTTTGTTTGCATCAGTGTTGCTAAATTTCATTTATTATTTATTCAGTTGGTTCATGTGAATTAATCAATCATCATCATTCTTAATACTGCACTGAATGTATGGCACTGGTATATATTTTAACAGAACTGAATATGGCAGCCTATTATTTATGTAGACCACGAACTGGCCAGGGGTAAAACAGACCTGCAAGTAGGCAAAATTCCTCAAGACCTGCTTGCATGTCTCTTAAGCCACCCCTCCTTTAAGAAACAATTCGGGGGGGGGGGGTGTTCTCATCTCTATATGTATATAAATGTCCGCCTACATTTATACACATATAAACAACAAGTTTTAAGTTAAGCTCTGGAGGAGTGTTCTTCTTAAGTTCAGAAGTAGTACAGGGTAGGTTGAGCCCATGGATCGATCCATCATGATTTATTATCCATTCCAGTATTTATCAGCTAATGTTCATATTCCATAATGTACTTTTCCTCTCATCCACTCAAGGTGGCATACATGGTTCTCCTCCTCCCCAGTTTACCCACAACAGCCCTGTGAGGTAGCTCAGACTGATATAATGTGACCCTCCCAAGATTACCTGATGAGATTCATGGCACACTGGGGAGGCTTAAAGATGGATTTCTCAAGTCTGACACACTAACCACAACACTGCAACCGTACGTGACCCATGCATGCATTTGTACAGGAGAAAGCAAGACTCCAACTCCATTTCCAAACTGTTTTTTGTTCCTGGGATGAGCTGTGCGACACAAGACTTGCCTTGCTAGGCCAGATCAAGATTCCTCACAAAGCCTGGAATTATCTTTCCAAACTTTCCAGCGGCTTGCCTCTGGGGATTCAGTGAGCAAGGCACAAAGTTTCCAGCTACACCGTTCCTTGTCTCGGGCACTTGGCATTGAGCAGCCTGCTGCCTGTGTACATGGAGGCGTCATTCTGGAGCAGGGATTAAACTGCAGTATTGCAGCCAAGAATCTGCTCACAACCTTCTGACTCTGAGAGTTTTAGGTCATCCTACCTACTAACTTTTCCAAGATCTGGAAGAGGGATCTGCCTACACAATGTGAGGAGTTGGCAATAAGGCTATGGGAGTGGCTCTCTTATCTTTAAGCCACTAAATGTCAACTGCAGAACCCCCAGCCAGCAATGTTAATGTTCAGGTGACATCCAGAACATCTGGAAGACCCAAGTTGGGAATTACCTTTACTTGTATTTTAAAGTATGCCCTTTTCTTTACTAAAATAAGGGGGAGGGAAGGAGAACATAAGAACATAAGAAGAGCCATGCTGGATCAGGCCAAAGGCCCATCTAGTCCAGGTTCCTGTATCTCACAGTGGCCCCACCAGATGCGTCTGAGAGCGCACAAGACTATATATCTGTCTCCTGATAACACTCCCCTGCATGTGGTCCTTGAAGTAGCCTGGTTTTAAGCCTGGAGATTACACATCTCCATCATAGTTTGTAACCTGTGATGGACATTTCCTCCAGGAATCTGTCCAATCCCTTTTGAAGGCATCCAGGCCAGATGCAATCATCACATCCTGCGGCAGGGAGTTCCACAGACTAACCACACGCTGGGTGAAAAAATATTTTCTTTTGTCTGTTCTTACTTTCCCAGCCCTCAATTTGAGTGCATGTCCCCTAGTTCTGGTATTTTATGAGAGGGAGAAGAGTGTCCCTCAATCCACTTTACTCATGCCTTGCATTATTTTGTACATCTCAATCATATCCCCCCCCCTCAGGCGCCTTTTTTCCAGACTAAAGAGCTCGAAATGTTTTAGCCTTTCCTCATAAGGGAGGTCCCCTCGCAGGCCAGTAATCATTTTAGTCGCTCTCTTCTGCACCTTTTCCAATTCCACTATGTCTTTTTTGAGATGCGGTGACCAGAATTGTACACAATACTCCAGGTTCGGCCTTACTATCATTTTGTACAGTATATTGGTACTCTATTATAATGTTGGCCGTTTTATTTTCAGTCCCCTTTTTGATAATCTTACCCTCTTACCAACACGAGTATTTAGCAGGCTCCAGTGTCATTCAGTGGCTGTTTGTCTCGCCATCCCCCCATCTTTTGTTTGCACACATATATGAACTGGAGCTCTCAGAGAGGATCAAAGAGTGGATGGTTATTCTTGGAGACCTGAGAAGTCTCACTCCCCAGAGTATACCTCAGATTAGCTTCTATGGCCGTTACTTCACGAAGTACTTCGCTTCGCAGCGGGATTGCCTTCGCTTTGAATGCGAAGCCGGTCACGTGGTCTCCCTTCGCCCCCACCCCTCTTTCTCTGTCCTCACCATGCGAAATTTTAGGATCGAATCCATTACTACCTCACGTGCTCCCTTCGCATTCGGAAGCTTACTTGCAACATCCGGTTTCTGCTTTCTTTTATTTTTTAAAAAAAATTACCACGGCGTATCGATGCATCAATACCCGGCTGTCATTTGCGGTCAGAGGCGCACAAGCCAGCGGTCAAGCCCGGCGCTCAAAGGCCCCTGCGGTTGTCCCGAGGACTTGTGGGCGGCCATCGTGTTTCCCTGAAGCAGAGCAGCTGGGTTGGTTTTTTGGGGGGGGGGGGCGGGGCGGGGAGAGGCTTCTCTCAGCTTCATCGCCCTGTGTGCCCCGCCGCCGCTCTCTGGGTGGGCGCGCGCGGGGGTGTCTTGCAGCGGCGGCACTGACACCCCCTCCCCCCTCCCTCTGCGCAGCCCTTCGCCATCCCTTGCCAGCGGAGGGGCTCTGCTCACGTCACCCGGGGACGCTTGCCCCCCCTCTGTTGCCCCTGCCCCGTGTACAGAAGGCAAGATCAAAAGAACGGGTTAACCGAAATATCTATGCATCGGCATTTCGGAGAAAAAGTAAGTTAAAAAAAATAAATATATATATTAACTGGCCACACGTGACTTTGGATGCGAAGCGGGATGCGAAGCGAAGAAGATTCCCGGCCTCCGGCAGGGGAATCTCTCGCCCCGCTTGGAGCACGGTTTAGGGGGCATGGTCGGGGTGGCGCCGAATCCAAAGAGGAGGAGCGTGCGGACTGAAGCGATCGATTCGCACGGAAATTACGGCTCGCTGCGCAGCGAGAGGTTCGTGAAGTAACGGCCTTTGTGCTAACTCTCCAGGGCCACCTGCTTGCAAAGCTGTCCTGTTACTACCCTGTTACTACCCACGTCCATGTAAAAGACCCAAACAGGTGAGGCAGGTACCCGAGTTACCTTTTGGCGAGCTGATGCCGAGCAGATGTTTGGCTAGATTCTTCTTGGAGTAAAAAAATGGGTCACCTCTTTTGGAGACGCTTTGGAGGAACAGACAGGCACTTTTTTATTTCCTTGTTGGGGAAAGGCTGAACTTTGCCTCTAAGCAACAGTATTTATTCATAGAGCTAGAAAGGGAAAACACACCTTGTGCAGCCAGGTGTGTCACGTGGTCACCGAGGCATATATGGAGAAAATGCTTTGTATGCTGTGACGTCAAACATTTAACGAGAGGGATCCGGCTACCAAGAGGCATCTCTGAGCGCTAGTTGACTTCTGATGCTGCCTGTGTAGTAGCAGTGCAACAAAAGGGACATTAAAGTTGTACAGAGTTGGCGATCTGGGGGTCCTGCAGCTTTGCGTGGCCTAGCACATGACTGGACCACTGCCTGACCAAAATTGGTCATAGCAGCCGCAAGTTGTTAGGTGCCGTCAAGTTACTTCAAAGTTATGATGACCTTGATAGGGGTTTTGAAGAGTGTGAGATGGTTAGGGAGTGATTTACCAAGGCCATTCCCCAAAGAATATCTGTGGCTGAAGAGGGATTTTAATCCAAGTCTCCTGGGTTTTAGCGAGGCAATCTGTCCACTACACCGCCCTGTTCACAGCAACAGGAGGACTGCCTGGAAGATCTGGGATTGTAGCAGTGTGGGTAACCTGCCGGATGTGCTTCTGTGCAACCATGAAGATGCCACTGGTCAAAGAAATGGTAAAATAGCAGTCCTGTAGTTAGGTCAAGAAACTGAGAAAGGATTTGTGAGAAAAATGGCTTGTGGGGTTGTTTTCCCCAGTTCCATCTTAGGCCTCACAGATGTAGTATTATCGCTTGAGAAAGAGAGAAGAGATACTGCAGAAGACACAACATCTAAATTCCTGAAGCCAGACTTCATGGGAACTGGAGGCGGGGAGCAAAACTGGAAATGAACTAATAAATATGCTGATTATTGCCCTGTGATTGGTTGACCACCCGAGTGATTGTGAAAGATGGGAGGAGCTGCTGGTAATGAAGTGCTGCTTCATGTTAGTGAGAGAGTGCAACCCAGCCTTGGATTCTGCATATGACTTTATTTTAGGATTTTTCGCTTTTAGAAATTCAAGATAGGTTTTGTAGTTCTGAGTTCTAGCATTACTCAGTTTTCTTATTTTCTTGGACTGTATATTCTAAAACCATGCTACTGAATACTTCTATATTCATTTTTCTTTGTATTTGCCTTTTTAACTGAGATTTTAAATGATTTTGACTTTTGCTTTTTACTTTTCTAATTTTTAATAATAATAATAATATTTTACCAGAGTGTGGTTTTTGCCTAAGAAGAGTGACAGTGGCTAAAGCCCAGTGTCTTGGCCAGAGAAGTAATGTTGGATCTTGGGACATTTTGTCAATATATCCTATCGAGAAGGGTTGGTGTTACTTTTAAAGTACACAACCAGAAGTAAGTCTGTGGAGTCTAGTAACCTGAAAGGCCTCAGAGCACCACCACAGGCACTGGGGTAGCTCAGGGCACAAGAGCGATGTGATTTTAAGGTGAAATTGGCTTTCAGGAACTAGATCCAGAAAGCAGGGCTATCTTTGGAGCCCAGCTTTTCCCGAGCAGCACTTCCATTACTTTCTGGTCAGCCTCCTGAGGATGAGCCTTCCTCTGCTTAGCTAGGCTGCTTCTCAGATGCCAGGCACTCAGTCTGATGCCTGAAGCCTTAACAGCTACACAGAACCGGACAGAACTTCCTTTTCACAGTCGCAGCCATTTCATACCATCAATATACAATTTTATAGAAAACTGGCACATAGGTACAGTTAAAAAAACAATGCGGGACCTCTAGGTTCAGAGCAGAACATGAACAAGAACACGAACAAGTTTGGGGGATGAAAACGCTGAGAATTTTCCACTGGCTGCAGCCATGCTGGTTTGGAGATTCTGGTAGTTGTAGTCCAAAGGCCATCTTTTCAAAACTCTGCCTTTGAGGATACAGGGTTCTTCGTGGCCACAATTGCCCAAGGGCAGAAAAGGAAACCTCTGCAAGGCGTAGGCCTCTCACTGGAGGAATATTGACTTTAGTCTATATTGCCACTTATCATATACAGTAGGACCCCTGTATCCACTGATTCATGATCCACTGATTCAGTTATCCATGAGTGTCAGAGGAAAAAAAATCAAATAAAAATTGAGCAGCCACAAAGCAAGCTACTGTCATAAAAAAGCAGCTGTAAAGCAAGCTACTGTCACAAAACAGCAGCTGTAAAGCAAGCTACTGTCACAAAACAGCAGCTGTAAAGCAAGCTACCGTCACAAACAGCAGTTTTGGGGATCTGGGGGCGTTCTCTCTTATCCACAGTTTTCATTATCCACGGGAAGGCCTGGAACCAATCCCCAGTGGATACCGAGGTCCTACTGTACTATAGGTTTGTTTGTAGGTGGCAACATGAGCTTCTTTCTCCTCATCAATACTGGGCAGGGACTGTTTGGCGGCAGCTACTCTTCATATAGTATGGTCATGTTGAACCGCTTTCACATATTACAAAACAGGATTACAAAATTGCCGCATTACCGTCCCACACAACAACTGCTGAGGCATGACACTGAGTGAGACTCCTCAAAGGGGCTGCATAAGAAGAATCTGCTGCCAGTGAGGCCAGTGGGTTGGAGTGGAAAGTGTTTCTTGTATATCTGAAAAATGTGTCCCTGTTCTTTCCTTCTGTGAACAAAGGTGCAATGTCACATCAGGGAAAGCCTCACTTAAGCAGTTCAGTTTTTAGGGATACATTTCCCAGAATCCTCCAGTGTCCTTGCTTCCAAGAGGATATGGGGAGTTTAAGTCCCAGAAGTAACACCCCCCCCGAGAAACAGTCTGGGAGAATATGAACATACCTTCTCAGCTGAAGTTCCTCCCCCAAATTACTTCCCACATATCCCAGCTAAATGTCTGAGAGAACAAGTCATCTTCTGTTTGCATTTGGCAGATACCTGAGGCTCTGAGTAACAGATCAGAGGCTCAATTACTGCATTTCCTGGGGTGTGACTGAGATCCTCACAGACCCCGTTACTTTGAGAAAATGTAGTACTCATGAGGTTGCCTGTGTCTGTGAAGATTCTCAGTCATCCACGTGAGTTTATCTGGAAGTTGAGTCATGGCAACTGGACTTCTTTTCTTGAGAGACTGAAACGTTTCGCTGCTCATCCAAACAGCTTTGTCAGTTTGAGGAAAGCTAGTTGCGAGTCTTACATTTTATAGTTCACTTTGACCTCATGTCACCCTGATCTGAAATAGGCTCATAAGATGAAAAATGGCCTGAAAGGCTCATGAGGTAGACAATAGTCTCAATAGGCCATTAGGTGAACAATGGCCTAAGATGCTAAAACCAATAAAGTATGGGTTGTTAACTATGGCCTTGGGGTGGAGGTCACCTAATGGCCTATTGAGACTATTGTCTACCTCATGAGCCTTTCAGGCCATTGTTCATCTTATGAGCCTATTTCAGACCAAGGTGACATGAGGTCAAAGTGAACTACAACATGAAGGACTCACAACTAGCTTTCCTCACTGATGAAGCTGTTTGGATGAGCAGCGAAAGTTTCAGTCTCTCAAGAAAAGAAATCCAGTTTCTGTTTGGATGAGCAGTTTCAGTCTCTCAAGAAAAGAAATCCAGTTACCATGACTCAACTTCCAGATGAGGTTGCCTGGTAAAGCAAAGTCTACTGCTAAGCTACCGCCCCATAGCACAATTTAATTGTGCAAGCTGCACACTACCTCTCTCCACCCACCCCCCGTGAGCTGGGCGCTTATTTTACCAACCTCAGAAGGACAGAAAATGGAATCAACCTTGAACCCGCTACCTGAACCTCTCAGGATTAAATTCAGTTTGTGGCAGAGTCTTCTCGACAGCACTGCAGTTTAACTGCTATGCCATGAGGCTTGTCTTTATAGAGACACCAAGCACTTCTCTGTGGCTCCACGGAGCACCTAGGTGCCAGCTACTGTTCAGTCTCAGATGAATACAGTAGTAGGCTTGGTGGTCAACTGACCAGATTGGCAAGACGGTTCTCATGTTCTCAGAGCCAACTGATTTGTCTGGTCTCAAAGGAAAGAAGGACCCTTGTAATACACAGAAACATTAAATTCAATAACCCTCCTTCAGGATTGCTGCTTTTGAGGCATTCACCAACATGGAATGGTTCCCAGAAAGCATAAGGACCTGCGTCCTTTCCTAGCAGAAAACGAGGCCTACTGGCAGTCATGAGGCCTTCCACTCCAGTCTTCCTTCATGTGAACACAATTCATCTTGTGCATGGAACTCCAAGAATGGAGAATTCTGGGATCTGGAGTTAAAACTAGCACCACTACCGCCTTGCATACCCATGCCTATGAGTCATTTGGAGTAAGCTTATGCCACTGTTTGCCTTTGGTAACAGAGTTCTGGCTCAACATTTTATTGTAGCTGTTTCAAATTGCAAAAGAAATGCAGTAAGACTGTATTCTCAAAGGCTTTCATGGCTGGGATCTGATAGCTCTTGTGAGTTGTTGTTTTTTTTTGGCTGTCTGACTGTGTTCTGGAAGTTTTTCTTCCACTCAAACTGAGGGTTGGGAGAGTGAGAACAGAAAAAGAAAATATTTGTTTTACCCAGTGTGTGGTTAGTCTGTGGAACTCCCTGCCACAGGATGTGATGATGGCATCTGGCCTGGATGCCTTCAAAAGGGGATTGGACAGATTCCTGGAGGAAAAGTCCATCACAGGTTACAAACCATGATGGAGATGTGTAATCTCCAGGCTTAAAACCAGGGTACTTCAAGGGCCAGATGCAGAGGAGTGGTATCAGGAGACAGATATCTAGTCTCATGCGCTCCCAAACGCATCTGGTGGGGCCACTGTGAGATACAGGAAGCTGGACTAGATGGGCCTTTGCCCTGATCCAGCATGGCTCTTCTTATGTTCTTATGTTCTTCCTGATGTTTCGCCTGACTCTGTGGCTGGCATCTTCAGAGGGCAAGGAGTTCAGGGAACAAGGAGTTCTCTCTGTGCTCTGGGGGGGGGGGAGCACTCCTAGTTCCCTGAGCTCCTTGCCTTCTGAAGATGCTGGCCACAGAGACTGGAAAAACCTCAGGAAGAAAAACTTCCACAACACAGCCAAACAGTCCTAAAAACAAACAGTTATGTGATAAGATTTTTGCACAGGGGGGGAAACAAATATTTGTCAGTACAGCTGTACTTAGGGAACGGAGTGGCCATACTGATGTTTTGGGTTTCAGCTACCAGCCGCCATGACCAAAGGTAAAATGACCATTGGATTTTCGGATCAAAACATCTTCAGGACCAAAATCTTCCCCATTTCGTATATAAAACATAGGGGTGGGATTCTCTCAAGCTGTTGAAAGTGACTGTCCATTTCTACCTACAGTGAGAGATGTAAAATTTCCAGAAACTTGGGGTGGGTGAACCCCCCTCCCCAATTTTTCTGTTTATCTCCAAAGTGTTTATTTCCCCCATGGCCTCAAAATTTGCAGAAATTTTACATCTCTATCTACACTGATTCAGAACGAATGAATCAATATTATGCTGTTGCAGAGGAATATCAGAACACAATGACCGCAGGACATGCTTTGGAAGCCTTCAGATCTGTGTGAAATGAACGGCAGCAGGATTAGGAGATGAGGGTCCTTGAACTCCTAGCAAGAAGCCTCTAGCTAGGACCAGTGGCCAACCCGTTTTGGCAACTGGTCCAGAACAACTGTGGCTTTAGGTTTGCCTGTCAGATGCCAGCCTGGCTATTGGCAGAGGCAAAAAAGGAGGCCGACTGGAAGGATGAATGTCACTTCAGAATGCTAAAATGGATTTTTTTAAAATACCATGACCAACACTTGCCTGCTACAACTTAGGTATCCCCGTGGTGATTTTTCTGAATACATCTACTAAACCCCCAAATATTGTTACATTGAATGGGAGAAATTTGACTTGACGAAACATGCAGTTGTAATCCCCCAAAATGGTACCTTTGCCCCACTGGCTCCTCAGCGTCTCTGAACCTCAAGCTAGACCAGTGATGGCCAACCTTCAGCACTCCAGATGTTTTGGACCACAACTCCCACAACCCTTTGCCATTGGCAATACAATCTTGGAGTTCTGGGAGTTGTAGTCCAAAACATCTGGAGTGCCGAAGGTTCGCCACTCCTGACCTAGACTAACAGGTGGATCAAGGGATTCTCCGAGACATATCCTCACCGCTGGCAGAGGGGTGAACACCAGCCTTGATGCTAAGGTACATGATTTCTTTTCTCTTCCTTCCAGCGAGGAAAAGCAGATGGTTGGGTTCAAGGGTCCCTTCCAACTCTATGATCGAAACTGTCCCGTTAAGGAAAAGGCAACCAGGAAGGAAGGAAGGAAGGAAGGAAGGAAGGAAGGAAGGAAGTGGGAAGGGAAGGGGAGGGAGGCAAAAGAATGAGCATCTCTTCCTTTCCTTCATCTGTGGTGGTGGCACCTGGCAAGACTCCTATGGAGTCCTTTGCTGCTGTATCTAGCAACCTTTATAGCAGGACTGCTACCCTAAAGTTATTTCTTGTATTACTATCCCCACCGTTTCCCACCCACCATAGCTGGGGATTCTACTTCAAACTCTTTCCCCCGGGGCTCTGCTGATCTCACAGGAAACATTCCCATGCTTCCCGAGACCACAGGCACGAATTCTTGGAGAATCTGAAGATGTTGAGCAAAGCAGAGGAAGGCTACATTCTTTAACATGCTTGCTAACAAAAAAAAAAGGCATATTGCATGCTCAGTGCAGTCGTGTCCATTATATATATATATATATATATATATATAATATAAGAAGATCATACAGTCATACAGCAGTGCTGCTTATTCCAGGGCAACATGTCTGTCCACTGAGGTTTTTTCCCCCTGTCATTTCAAGAGTCAATGCCCATCCAGTAAAGCAGAGTGCTTAGCTACTGCTCTGGGCAGGGCAGGAATCCTTGCAAAAGAAAAGCCCAGACAAGAGTGTCCCATCCATATCTGCCTCGCGACTCCAGCTGGATTTAGGACTTGAGGAGCTGGAGGGAAGAGTCTACCTTTGCTTGCTTGCTCTTCCACCAATGCACACGCTAGTGATCTTGGACACCTCCTCTTTCCTCCTGCCAGGACACAGAAAAGCACTCAGCCCACTGAAATGGAGCAAGTGCCTGATGTGAAGGCACTGGAGGATTGGGGAGTAGAGGCTTCCATGGAGACTGGAGGAGCGACACCCATGCGTGCCACACTCAGTACACTTGGTTAGGGTAAGGCCAGAGGGGCAGGAAAGAGGCGGGGTTCTCTCCGGCATGGATCCGCTGGTGCCGCTTGTGGTGGGAGCTCCGGCTGAAGCTTTTCCCGCAGTAGGTGCAGGTGTAGGGCTTCTCCCCCGTGTGGATGCGGTGGTGCTGCGTGAGGGTGGACTTGTCGGTGAAGCTCTTCCCGCAGTCCGAGCAGGTGTAGGGCTTCTCCCCCGTGTGGATCCGCTGGTGCCGGATCAGGTTGGAGCTGACGTTGAAGCACTTGCCGCAGTGGTTGCACTCGAAGGGCTTCTCCCCCGTGTGGATGCGCATGTGCTTGACCAGGTCGGAGGTCTGGTTGAAGCTCTGCCAGCACTCGGCGCACGTGTGGGGGATTTCAAAGGGGGAGCTGGGCTTCTTCGGGGCTCTGGCTTTTTTGGCTTTGCCGGGAGGCGGCGGGGTGGCCGAGAGGCTCTCTGGGTGAGTGCACGTGCCTGGCCGTTTCCCCGGCGGCGTCTTCAGGTGGCGCTTGTGGTGGGAGCTGCGGCTGAAGGTTTTCCCGCAGTCGATGCACTGGTAGGGTTTCTCCCCCGTGTGGGTCCGGACGTGCTGCACCAAAGTCGACTTGTC
>JAHTLZ010000015.1:1673152-1704140 GCA_023846285.1 Phrynocephalus versicolor
TATTATTATTATTATTATTATTATTATTATTATTATTATTATTATTATTAACCACACAGCTAACTACACTGGATTTTGTAATACAAATCAGTAGTCGAACGCTTCCCAAGCGTTTAGGACTATGTGAATTATGTGAGCAGATTCCAGTAAGGCGGCTTTCTGCAGCTGACTGAGGGTGACTAATTTCTTCTAAGTACTTGCTTAGCTCTTTAGGTACCGCACCCAGCGTGCCGATTATCATTGGGACCACCTATACCAGTTTATGCCAGAGTCTCTGAAGTTCAATTTTCAGATCCTGATATCAGGTAATTTTTTCAAGTTGTTTCTCGGTGACTCTGCTATCACCTGGTATAGCAACATCAATGAGCCACACTTTTTTCTTCTCCACAATCACAATATCCGGGGTATTGTGCTCCAAAACCCTGTCTGTCTGTATTCGGAAATCCCAAAGTAATTTTTTTCCATGCTCATTTTCAGTCACATTTTCAGGCTTATGATCCCACCAGTTCTTTGCTACAGGCAGATGATAGTTCTGATACAAATTCCAGTGGACCATTTGAGCAACTACATCCAGCACTGTTTGTAATCAGTCTGAGCAATTTTCTTGCCACAACTCAATATATGGTTGATAGTTTCATCCGTGTCTTTACAGACTCTACATGTGGGGTACTCAGCTGATTTTTCTATTCTAGCCTTAACTGCATTTGTTCTTGAGCTGCAAAAATCAGGGCTTCTGTCTCTTTTTTTCAGTGTTCCATTGGTGAGCCATAACCAGGTCTTTTTCTCATCTACTTTTCCTTTAATTTTTTTCAAGGAACTGCCCAGTGCTTTGTTGTTGTTGCTGCTGCTGCTGTTCTTGTTGTTGTTGTTGTTCTTGTTGTTGTTGTTATTGTTGTTGTTGTTGTTAGTAGTAGTAGTAGTAGTAGTAGTAGTAGTAGTAGTAGTAGTAGTCGTGCCCTGCCTTTCTCATAAAAAGGTTCCAAAATTGCTACGCTTCAATGTAGCTATTCTTAGCTGTTTGTTATGAAGATTAACCGGATTCTGGATTCTCTTGCTGAGGAGGAATTAGATAATTTTTAAAACTGCAGAGTAAAAGAGAGGACCTTCTATTTCCTTGGATTAGGAGAAAGAGGGCATGTGTGTGTGTGTTGTGTCGTTACAGTCGTGACCGACTCTTCGTGAACCCATGACCATGGAGTTTTCTTGGCAGGAATACTGGAGTGGCTTGCCAGTTCCTACTCCAGGGCATAGAAATGCAATGAATAAATACAGTAATACCTTGGTTTACAAGTGCCCCGGTCTACAAGTGTTTCGCAAGATGAGGAAACGTTTTTTGTTCCAGTTAACGAGCTCTGTCTTAGATAATGAGCACCAGGGCACCAAGCGGCGGCAAGGAGCCAGTGGCTGCAGAGCCCACTGTGCCACAGGCCCACCACTGGTCCTTCACCTGCCACCAGCCCTTCACCTATAACAAAGTGTTCTGCTTATATATCGCCCCATAGCACTTCAAGTACTCTCTGGGTGGTTTACAATTTAACTATGCAGGCTACACATTGCCCCCCCCCCCCCAAGCAAGCTGGGTACTCACTTTACCAACCTCAGAAGGATGGAAGGCTGAGTGAACCACACTGAGAGGGTGACAGTGACCACCACAGCTGTGGCAGCGAGGGAGCAACAGGAGCGGCGAGAGGCAATGGGGCGGATCAGGTAAGGTTTAATTATTTCTCATGGTTTTTTTTTTAATTTATGAGAATTTTGGTTTACAAGTATGTTTCTGGAATGAATTATGCTCATGAACCAAGGTACTACTGTAAATAAATGGTTGCTTTGGGAGCTGAATATGGAGTATTATTTAGGGAATGTTATTTAGACCACCTCAACCACACAGCCCCCTGGCTCCATAAGGTTCAAAACAGAACCTGTTGCAGTGGAATTGCTGACCCAAGAAGCTCAGACTTGGAAGGCTGGAGAAAAAACATGAAGTGGAGAAAAGGGGGATCATGCAGCAACCACCATGATCCCTCTGATGAAAGCAAGGGATGATTCCCATCTCCCTTTTGCTACAGCTCCGTTCCCACAAAACCACTTCAACTGGAGAAAGGCTGTGGTCGTGGTAGGGACTGGGGGTGGGAGGTAACAAGGGCCAGAGTCACTTAGATCAGTGGCTCCCAACCTTCCTAATGCCGCACAACCCTTTAATACAGTTCCTCATGGTGTGGTGACCCCTTGCCCTGCTGGAAGAGGCCACCAGCCCCCTTGGGCAAGCCACTGCCGCAGGGGCCATAGAGAACTTCCTTCTATACAGACACCCTCAGCCAATCGCACCCTCCAGTGCCGTTGACTGACATCCCCTCCAACCTATCAAGCTGTAACCCACTCTTTCCCCCCTTTCTCCCCCCCCTCCTCCAGACCCAAGCCGTTTGTGCCTTTTTCTTCACTGGCTCATGGCGACCCCTGTGAAATGGTCATTCTACCCCCAAAGGGGTCCTGATCCCCAAGTTGGGAACCACTGCCTTAGAAGAAGCTCTCCAGCTGCAATTACAACTCCCTAAACAGCCTAAATCTGTGTTGAGGGATCACAAGCGTTTTAGTCCAGCAACATCCAGAAGCCTACATAGTCCGCATTTTTGCCTTATGGGGTTGCCTTTTCACTCTTAAAACCAGAGGACCACCTAGGCTGGAGTGACACATTTCACCACCACAACCACCGCTGCCACCGCTGCCACCAAATCAATGGCAAGAGAAGCATTGCCTCCCATGACCTCAGCCTTACTGCACTTTAATAAGAGCACCCACTGGGTGCCATTTTAAAATGCAGTGAGTAAGGCTTCCGTTGGGCAAAAGAGACCTTCCCCGATCCACCAGGCTTGATTTGCCCAGTGGGTGGCTGGATGGCTGTGGCACAGTAGCAGCTGTGAGGACATCTTCCAAGGCTGAGGAGCCTGCCACTGCCACTATCAGGCACTCCCTGCTGTGAAAATGGAGCCGCTGAAGTGGACTTTTCCCAGGCAAAGACCATGTTGCTGGGCAGCCAGAGTTGGCAGGTGAGCGTTACATAAGAACATAAGAAGAGCCATGCTGGATCAGGCCAAAGGTCCATCTAGTCCCGCTTCCTGTATCTCACAGTGGCCCCACCAGATGCCTCTGGGAGCACACGAGACTAGATATCTGTCTCTTGATACCCCTCCCCTGCGTCTGGTTCTTGAAGTACCCTGGTTTTAAGATTGGAGATTACACATCTCCTTCATGGTTTGTAACCTGTGATGGCCTTTTCCTCCAGGGATCTGTCCAATCCCCTTTTGAAGGCATCCAGGCCAGATGCCATCACCACCTCCTGTGGCAGGGAGTTCCAAAGACTAACAACACGCTGGGTAAAAACATATTTCCTTTTGTCTGTTCTCTCTCTGCCAACCCTCAGTTTGAGTGGATGTCCCCTAGTTCTGGTATTTTGTGAAAGGGAGAAGAGTTCTCTCTATCCACTTTACTCATGCACTGCATAATTTTGTATGTCTCAATCATCTCCCCCCTCAGGCGTTGTTCTTGCCTGGGCCGCAAGGGAGCCAGCAGCTCCATTTGACCTGCATTAAACCATGTGCGTCACAAGAGTAACTGTGCGCCAAACTGCAGATGAAAAAGTTAAAAACAAAACAAACAAACAAACAAACCACATTACTGTGGTTTATCTGCAATGGGTAGTTGCAGCCCAGGTGAAGAACAATGGCCCAGGTCAGGACATCAGACCTTCAAAACAAGATGCCCTGGAGCACAAGTTCAGCCCAGGAATTCACTGTTGGTACCAGAGCGGGCATACAAAACAGGTTCTCTTACACAAACTTGTCATAAACAAACTAGGATTTTCTTTGCCAAACCTACCCACCCAGGAAACTGGGTCCCCATTCTACCCACTTTGGAAGGATAGAAGTCTGAGTGAACCTCGACCCTGCTACCTGGGATTGAACCCTGGATCTTGAGTTGAGTTTAGCTGCAGTACAGTTGAACCACTGCGCCACGAAGCTCTAAGAAATGGCTTTAAACGGCATGTAACTCTGGTCACTGAATTTTGAAATGTATCCGATTCAGGATAGATGTGTTGCAGGATGGACGGCCATGCTGATACCATCCCATTTTCCCTCTAAGCGTATGTGCCCAAGTTATGGCAAGAAAAAGTGACTTCCCAGGGCATCCAGCCTGTCCTATGGATCTCCTCTGAAACCCACATGTTGACCCATTCAACTATACTGCCCTCCATTGCTCTTCACCATTTTAAATGCTTTTAATATACAGTAATTGCATAGCTCATAATGCTTAATAAGGTTTTGTCTAATTTTGTTATTAATTTTATTTGCCCATTCTGATATTGTCTATAGTTAATGTATTTTCCCTGCATCTTATCATTGGTGTAACCCCCCCCCCACGAGTGGCATTGATACCAGACACGTGGTCTAGATGTCAAATACTGTAATATGAAATACATGTTTTTGCGGCTACAGATAAGGGAGCCAAAGTATTCTTTGCCTTCCCACTAGAGGCCAGTATTGCCCCATCCCTGCTGTCTTTCCAGAAACAGGCAAAGATCTTCCTTTTCAGGCAAACTTTCCTTCAAGGATGGACTACCTATTATGTAACTTTTATATGAATCTACTATACATGATGGTGTTCATAACCACTTATAACTTTGTGTTTATATCTCCCCTTGTGTGACTGCATTGACACTATGTTTTCAATGTTAGTTTCCACCCCTTATAACGTTCAGATGGTCTACCGTACATGATTACAGTGGTGCCCCGACTTAAGAGCAATTCGACTTAAGAGCGGAAAACTGTTGGCATGTTAGCTGCGGCCTTACAAATTTTAGATACGGCCTGCTCGACTTACAATTTTTTTTCATTTGTTTGATTTTTTAACTTATTTTTTCAAATTTTTAGATAGGTACCCCGACTTAATAATTCGACTTAAGAGCATGCATTCGGAACGGATTAAATTTGTAAGTTGAGGTACCACTGTACATGAAATTCTTACTGTCTCTTTAATTGCTCACATTCTCTTGTTGCTTTAATGTTGTATTTTAATGTTGTAAGATGTCCCTCAATTCCATTCTCAAATTCAAATCTCTCTTATTTGTACTGGACTGTATATTGTCCCTCATTACTGTAAGCCACCTTGGGTCCTTTTCCAAGGAGAAAGGCGGGGTAAAAAAATACTCTAATAAATAAATATAAATTATTGTTTAGTTAGTTTTTGCTGGCTCCACCCTGTCCTGGACCAGGGATGGACAATGTGAACCAATTAAATGAATGAAGGGCAGCACAGATGAATGAAACCCTGCTTCTTACCTTGAACATTATCAAAGAAGGCCCAGCTTGATCTTCCTAGGATGGTGTGTTCCAATGTGTTTGGGCTGTGTCCTTCCCTGCTGACTGGGGTTGGTGTGAGATGCACCTTCGAAACAGACAGAAACCCAGCCTTTGGCCCTCTCTCCACTAAAGCTGCAAGAACTCTCATCCTCCCTTATACCAGATGAAAGCAGAGTTAGAGGCAAAAAGCATTTTTGCTTTATTATCTAGGTGCCTATTGGGGAAAAGTCGGAATGACCCTGAGAGGTAAGTGGCAGGGCCACCATTGCAGACATCAGAACATAAAAGCTTCCAAGAAGGCAGACCCACAATAGTAAATTGTAATAGATTTATTTTTAAGGATTCTGTTCACCAGCGAAAATGCTTAGATACTAGGTTGATTAAGTTATTATAATTCTCCGTTCACTTCAACAGCAAGGCTTGCTTTAAAATCATTACATCACATCGCCTCCCCCCCCCCTTCTCCAAAGGAAATGATGTGACTTGACACATGATTGTGCTTTATAAATGAATTGCTGTAACTTGGGAGTGGGAGGAGAACAGTTCACCCCCACTACACACATACGCACACATATAGATTCCTGATTCAGAGTTGCAGGTCCCCCACAAAGCATATTTTAAAGCTGCTGCTACTGCGGCTTGACCTGGGCTCCCATTTCGTTCATTCGAAGGGGGGGGGAGCTTTTTTGGTGTCTGGATCTCTACCTGTCACTGAAATAAATGGGGCAGGGTGGGGGGAATCTTTGCCCTGGGAAGCAGGAGGGATGAACAAGGAGGGGAGGGTCTATGCATCAGGTACAAAGTACAGGTAAAACACCATGGAAGGCAGGCAATGTACTTCACCTGTGCTCATTGTTAAACTTCAAGAAAGCCAACATGGTGGGAATCTGGAAGTTGAGTCATGGCTACTGGACTTCTTTTTTTGAGAGACAGAACCGATGAAGCTGTTTGGATGAGCATCGAAACGTTTCTATCTCTCAAAAAAGAAGTCCAGTAGCCATGACTCAACTTCCAGATAAACTCACCTGGATGACTGAGAATCTTCACAGCAACATGGTGGGAACTCACCATCCCTCCCACCCAGTGAAGCACAACGATCCAAATTTGTTCACTGGGCGAGTTTAAGCCCCAATGCTTGGGAGAGTTCCTTTTTTGAACAATAATTCCCTGAAATTCTCTAAGACAAGATGAAGTGCGGTGGGATTCTAGAAAGGATAATCCACAAACCAGATTGTTCCAAGTTCTGGTAAGAGCAGAAGGACGACCTGAACTGATCCAGATGATACAGGATGTGCCCCGACTCATCCAGAGGTCATCTGCAGGCTACAACGGAAGACTTCCCTCCTGACGGCTGGTACTCAGAGGCAAACATCCTGAACTTGTAGAAGTTCTATTTAAAAGCCACATCTTTTGTTACAGATCGACTGCTGAGTCATTCAACATCCCTCCCCCCTTTCTAAAGGCTTGAAGAAATGGCTAAACTGGGATTGTGGTGTAGGATCTTCCACCATTCTTGAGCGATACACCATTCTTTATTTTAAAAAAAAAAAATACAAATGAGCTTTTGGACGTGCCTAGGATGACAAGCTTGCCCCGTCTGGAAATAGGAAATCTCTGTGGAATGATCCCATGGACCTATTGTGCCAACTCAAAAAAGCCACTGCAGAAGGGAGGCCTCACACGCAATGGGCGAAACGTCGCCAGATACAAGGCCAGCCTGGGGTGGGGAGGTGGAGAATCTATTGAAATGCTAAAAATCAAATCAAATAAATTCACCTACAAATAATAGTGAAAGCTTTCTAACTTGCCAAGTGTTCGCCCTTCAGAAATACAAAACATACATCAACAACAAAAACTGAACATGGATCCAGGTGGAACTGGACATGGCCTCAAAATGCTGCTGTCTACCCACCCACCCCACCCCACCCCACCCTGTGTCTGTAGATTTAGTGGGGTGGAGGGGGTGGGCCCTGATGTTCGCCCCTCCCAATCCCGCTCAGGACAGTAAAACACCAATGGTACAATGTGTTTCACGACCCTGCAGAATCATCTGCGTCAACAGGCGAAAGGTTAGGTCTTCTGGCGGACACTCTACTAAATGACAAACATTTTTTTGTAAGGGATACCTACCAAAAAAGGATAAAAGCTAACCACAAAAAATTACTTAGATATATCAACAGTCTCCTATGAACAGCTAATTCCAAACTCCCCCACTTCCCCCCACCCCACCCCCCGTTTCATGTCAGGCTACTTTTGTTCAACCTAGTTTTTTATTCACGCGTATTATCTTTACAGTCCCACCTAACTTCTAAAGCGGTGGGTGGGTCGTAATATTATTGGCCCTTCTTTTTAACTCTCTTCCATATCATGACTACCCAGTTAAGTAGATTACTAAATATTCGGGGCAGGAGAGAAATTATGTGGGTTTTTTCTTCTTCCTCTCCCCCCCCCTTTTGCCTACTTTGATCTGTGGCTCAGGAGTGATTCAAATCATGCTTCCTCCAACCGTGCCAGGAAGGACCCTTAGCTGGAGCAGAACTGGTGAGAACACCCAGACTTCACAAATGAAAATGGTATAGGAACCAACAGGTGAAGTAGACATTGGCCTACAGTCATCCGACCCACCTACCCACCCGATCCTATACTTGCCTCTAATAGAAAGAAAGAAAAAGGAATCCATTAAAAATCAACCAAGATGTTTGAGGCTTCAATTAAGGATTACAGGTGGCTGGCTTTCTAAAAAAAGGGGAACTTTTCTCCTTTTCGTTAAGACACTGTGTTCCTATTCTACTCCAGTGGTTCCCTAACTTTTTTTGACTCGCAGTTCCCATGACTCACTGGCCAATGGCTATGGCTCCCTATAATTGTAGGACTGCCATAACCATGGGAGTAGTACTCACAGTTTCATTTATCCACTGCTGGGGGAAAAAATCAAACTCAAAAACAAAAAACTCATCAATGCACCTTCCCAAGCTGTATTACCAGGACTGGCCATGAGATGGAACCAGAGACTATGCTATATACAGGTGGCTTAAGGCAGTGGTGGCCAAACTTTGGCCCTCCAGATGTTTTGGCCCTCTACAACTCCCAGAATTCCAAGCCTGTGCTGCCAGTGACAAAGGACTGTGGGAGTTGTGGTCCAAAACATCTGGAGGGCCAAAGTTTGGCCACCACTGGCTAAAAGGAAATGCCCTCCTGGCCTGACTTCTTTCAGGAAAGGGGCTTCTGGGAGAAGCCACGTATTTTTTTTTTTTGAGGGGTTGGGGTGGGGGCAGGGAAGGCTCCCTTGTGAACAGGAGGGCAGGAAACCCAGTTCTTTGGCCCGACGTAGGCTGGGATCCCTGCTCTGCACCATGCATCGACACCAGAAAAATTGCAAGTAAGTGCTGTACGATACTTTGTTGGGGGAGGGGGGAGAAGAGAGCGAGGGAAGGGTGTGAGGATTCGGTGGTGCCCCTGGGTGGGTTTACCGGTGTCCCACAGAGCCACAGAGTCCACTTTGGGAAACACGAGTATATTCAGTGGCCCACTAATCGGGCCACATTGCATGTTCCTTTCGCTACTCGCCCTGTTTTGTTTGGCTTTCAACCCATGACGTGTTCATGTGGATCACATATAGATGTACACACATACATGCAGTACCACCTCTACCTTCTCAGTCCACCGTATGAGTACCTGATGGAGTCTGTGGCCAGGGAATGCCAGGCCCCTAATAATCCACTCCACCTCTAAAAGTGCCTGGACGCCACCTGTCATCCCGTTGTCACAGAAAAGGGCTCCTCTGCCACCAGAGGTCCATTCCTTTGCAGCCCTATGGCTGAGAAAACAGAAAGAGTGGGGGGGGGGATGACAACACAGTTCCAAAGTCTGGGAAGCATGCCTTTGTATGGAGGCCTCACCCTAGCTACCAAGACATTTATAAAAGACATTTATAAAAACGGACTGACCCCTTTGATCTGGAGATAACCTATGTGGCCAAGAGATTCCTACCTATTAACGCCTCCTAACGGAGCCAATATTAAGAAGAGCAGATCCAGTGGCTGCAGCTAACATCCACAAACATTAAAACCAAAGAAAAGATGGAGATTAATCTACTCAGAGGGCTATTTTCTAACAACATACTCTCTGCCACCCCTAAGTATTTTGCATAGAGATGGGGGGGTTGTCCTCTTCCCCTCCCCACCCTCAAAGGGACTTGTGGCCTAGTTAGTGTAAAAAGTCAAAAAGAGGCAAGCTAATAGAAGCTCAGCACAGGCGGTGACATAGAACCGGAGTCTCTATCATAACTCAATACTGTTCATGGAGATGAATAAATAAATCCATAGCATCTTGAACAAAACCTAAGCATGACACAAAGTACGCAACATCCCCCCTGGCCCATCTCACTCAGTACAGACAGCGTTCTGTCAGGGATCGACTTGTCAATAACCAATAGCTGAATCCGGGTATTGACAGATGCATAAATAGATCAACTTTTTGGAAAGGTAAAGGAGCAATGTTACTCATGAGATTTTTTTTTAAAGCAAATACTATCATTCATCAGCTTCTGAGCATTCCTCGTGACCTATGGGTCTTGAGAAAGACACTACAGACATGTGCACAAATACCCAGCAGTTGTATTCAATCAAGAAGGGAAACATCCAGGCGCTGTTTGGATTCCTCCGGCCAGAATCCTTCAAAATGCTTCCAGTTCTCTTCAGGAAACAAAAGGAGCTTCCTCCTGAGGCACCAATTTCTGTCTGTCTGTCTGTTTCTCTCTCTCACACACACAGACACACACCCATCCACACCCGGGAGCGCGGCTGGTTAAAACAACGGGATCGGGTAGGCAAACAAGGGGTTCTCTCTGTTGTGGATCTTCTCGTGTCTCTTGTGGTGGGAGCTGTGGCTGAAGCACTTGCCGCAGAACCGGCAGGCGTAGGGCTTCTCCCCGGTGTGGATGCGGTGGTGCTGGACCAGGGTGGATTTGTCAGTGAAGCAATTCCCGCACTCGGAGCACACGTAGGGCTTCTCGCCCGTATGGATCCGCTGGTGCCGGAAGAGGTTGGAGCTGACGTTGAAGCTCTTCTCGCAGATGTTGCACTGGTAGGGCTTCTCCCCCGTGTGGATGCGCATGTGTTTGATGAGGTCGGCGTTGTGGCTGAAGCTCCGCAGGCACTCCGGACAGGTGTTCAGGACCTCGGCTTTGGGCCGGGGCTTGGGTTTCTCGCTGCCGCCACCGCCACCACCGCCACCACCAGCGCCACCAAGGAGGTCGGGGCCGTCACTCTGGCTGCCCGCCTCCGGCTGGTCTTCGGCTGAGTCCTTGAGGTGTTTCTTTTTGTGGGAGCCGCGGCTGTAGCTTTTCCCGCAGTCGATGCACTCGTAGGGCTTCTCGCCCGTATGGATCCGCTGGTGCTGCGTGAGGTTGGACTTGTCGTTGAACCGCTTGCCGCAGTCCAGGCAGATGTACGGCTTCTCCCCCGTGTGGATCCTCTGGTGCCGGTTCAGGCTGGAACGGACCGTGAAGCTTTTGCCGCACTCGGAACACTTGTGGGGCTTGTCATCGGGCTGGACCGGCCACGGGTTGACCAGGCCCGAGTTCTGGATGAAGACTTTCCCACACTCGATGCAAATGTCCGGGATCTCTTCCGTCTGGGTCCCGCGATGGACCAAGAAGGCTTTGCGCTTCTTGATGGTATGCACAGGTTTCACCGGCCACGTCATGGATGGGATCTTCTCCCTCCTTTCCGTCCCGCGGGCTTGGCTGTGCCCGGGGCTTAAGCTCAGCATCTTCAAGAGTTTCCTTTTGGTCACAAGCTGCGATCTCGCCTCCTCGGGGCTCAAGTTCTCCTCCATGCGGCTCATCTTGACGCTTCCTCGGACCTAGCAGGAAATCAAACACACAGCTTTTTTAAGGAGGGTGGGGGGGAAATGAGGCATCTCCAAAGAGCAAAAGGAGCAACACTTTCTAATCATCACCCCTTTCTTCTGCTAGTTTTGCACTAATGACACAAGACCAGCAGATGAACGCAGGACATGAATGCCATTGCCTGCAGGCTGGCAGCTGCTCCCAGTTTCATTGGCAACCGCTCCCGGCTTCATTGGAAAAGCTTAACAATGCTTTCTTCCTGCATGATTAGGAAAAGGAATTTAACGCATGTACACTCGGTCAAAAAGGGCTCTCAAGGTCAATAGACCAACCATCCCCAACCTCCTTCGCACAATGGAAGAGGGACATAGACTGGAAACAATCCTTCACCCACTGCTTCATCAGGTTCATTATTTGACTTATACATTCCTGGTTTGGCTTATATCTGTTTCATATTGTTTTTTATGCCCAGGACCACACAGACAAAAAAGTTGGAGGATGGCTGAGGTAGACTGACTCTTTGGAATACAGCTGCCTTAAGGTTACAGCTGCAGCATAAAAAAATAAAAATTATTATTTATGATTATTATCAGTGCCAGAGATTCATGGAAGTACCAAAAAGCCTGCAGGCCACATTGAAAGGTGCACCTTTGGAGATTTCTTAAAGAGTTCCACCGTTCTCTTTCAAGAAGCCAGGTCCTCGCTAAGAAGGAAGGACATGCAAAGCTCACAGCCTCCCGTGTCTTCCACAACAGTGGTTCTCAACCAGTATATAGGTATGTGCTGCTTGTGAGGGACCACAGCAGTCCAAATGCGACAAAAAGTTCTCGTAGAAGTGTGCAACACGTGACTTGTCTTCCACCTCTGTGTCTTCCAACAAAAAGCAAAGTGTTCTGCATTTATACTGCCCCATACTACTTCAAGTAGTCTCTGGGTGGTTTACATTTTAAATACAGTATGCAGGCTACACATTGCTGCCACCCCCAAGCAAGCTGGGTGCTCCTTTTACCGACCTTGGAAGGATGGAAGGCTGAGTCAACCATAAGCCTGATACCTGGGATTGAACCCCAGGTCGTGAGCACAGTTTTACCTGCAGTACAGGCATTTAACCACTGCACCACAGGGCTCAAGTGTACTGTGTCACTTCCAAATTAAATGCCACAATTATTCACTCATTATCTTTGGGCACCCAGTGCTTCTCCATATTCCCTGTTCATCCTGCTCACCAACTCACCAGAAAAGGTCAATGTCATAGAAATCTCTGGGGTGGGTTGGGGGGAATAAGAATTGTTGTTTCTACAGTATTTTGTTGGGAACCAGGCTCTCCAACAGAGCGAGGAGTGAAAAGAGAGAAACCCAGAGTCGAGAACCATTGCTTGGTAACACCAGGTTCCCAGAAATAGCAAGGCCAGTGGACATGACCCTCAGAACTAGGCACACTCCAACCTGACTGCACATGTACATGAAGTTTAGTTTCTGGTGCAGCTGCCTAGTCCATGCAAAGGAGTCAGGGTACAATGCCAATGCTGCATGCTGCCCCCTTGGCAAGGCAAGGGGGAAGCAGCACCAGGGCACTGCGGGCAGCCACACAATAAAAAACAAAAATACATAAATGTAAAAAATAATAAATAAATAAATATATTTGGCTGCCTGGGTCCCAGTTCCTGCAACAGACCACATAACAAACTTTCTCTGCTTGCAAGTTGATTTCACACCATTCTGATCTTTCTTAATATTGTTCCTAACCGTGGGACCCCAGAAGTTCTTGAGACGACAACTCCGAGAAATCCTGGCCAGCACAGCTAGTGATGAAGGCTTTTGGGAGTTTTAATCCAAGAACATCTGGGGACCCAAGGTTGGGAACCACTGTGAAAGAAGCCTTGCACTTTTAAGTGGTACTTAGCCTGACAGTATACCTCAGCTACTTCCCAAGAAAAAAACGACTTGGAAAAAATCCCTGGAATTCTGGACTGCTTGGACACCACACCCTGCAAACACCCTAAGCCCCAAACCCAAGAGATGAGCTAGGTCTGCTCCAGGCCCTGGTCACATGCTGCTTTCACCTCTTAAGGGAACATTCCTAAAAAGAAAGCCTACAGACAGCATTGTTTTTCGAGCAATGCTGAAGGTGGGCCATTAAAAAACACGCAGGCTGGCCCACGCGCACACGTTACCTGCATCAAGGGGCCATTTGCAGCGCGCATTTGCACCCCACCAGAGAGGCTGTGCTTGTTTGTAGGCGTTTCAGGGTGTGCGAGCAGGAAGCAGGCCTCCCTAAACTTAACGCCGGAATGGGGGTGGGGGAATACTCTGCACACGCTCAGAGGCCCTCTCCTTGGCACCTCTTGCAGCCAAGCCTGCTTCCGATCTAGCCCACCCGGAAAAGTGCCACCCCCACCCCCGTGCTGGAGTCGAGCTGGAGCGCAGAGGCAAAGGCGCAAAAAGCCCCAGACGCGGGAGTTTAGGCCGGAGGCGAAGGAGGAGGAGGATGCAGGGTTCGAGCCCCGCGATCCGCCCCTGGGTCGGCCCAGGCGGGCTGCCAAGCCCAGAGTCTACGACGTCGGCGTGCATGAACCCGCATCCTCGCTCCTCGCCCTCCTCCGGGGCTGGGGAGGGGGTTTCAAAGCTCGTCCCTACCTTGTGATGGAGGAAGCGGGACCGGCCGCGGGAAAGGCGGCAGCGAAGCGGTGGAGGGGTGGGAGAGGGTAGGGGGGGGAAATCTCCACTGCGGGGGGGGTTGTCCCAAAAAAGAGGGGTGGGCGGAGAAGCCCCTTTGGTGCGGCTCCCTCCCGCCCCTCCCTCCTGGGCTGGGGAGGGGGGAGAGGGATGCTCCCCCACCGGGATCCCCTCGCTCCCCCACCCCTCCCCCACCCCCGCCCGACCGCCCCCCGTGCGCGCCTTGGAGGGAGCCGCGGCGGCGGAGGCTCGCTGGGCTCCACAATGGGCAAGCAGGAGGAGGAGGAGGAAGAAGAAGAAAAGGGAAAAGACGAAGAAGGGGAGGCGGCCCGAGCAGCGCCGCTACCTCTGACCCAGGAAACTCAACCCTGCCAAGGCCGACCGGATCAGACAAAGAAAGCGGCCGCCTTTGCCGGCCACGCCGGGGCCCTCTAGTGGAGAGCCCGGAAGAAGAAGAAGGGCTGGAGGAGGACCGGGCGGGAGTGCCTCTGAACTTGCGCAGAGCGCCTTGCCCTGCTGGCACGCAGGGGTGTGTGTGTGTGGGGGGGGTCCCGACCGCAGGCAGGGAGACGCCCTCCTTCAGTGCATTCAAGGAGGTATCAAAAACTGGAGAGACGGGGGTGGGGCAGTTAAAATTCCCCCATTCACCCCTCTGGAGGCTTTACCTGGTAGATCTCTGATTTCTGTTCCTGCATGGAGGGGGTGGACTTATATGCCGCTTCCAATGCCACTATTATATGGTTCTACATTTGCATCATTTTGACCAAGTAGGCTAGGAGGGAGGTCAAATTCAAGTCAGAAATGGGGAAAGGAAAAGATCTAAAAATAGAGTCTCCATGTTTAGAGACAGCATATCCAGTGGTTGTGAAACTTTGGCATACCAGATGTTTTGGAACACAACTCCCAGAATATCATGCCTCGGTTGCCAGTGACAAAGGATTGTGGGAGTTGTGGTCCAAAACATCTGGAGTGCCAAAGGTTACATAAGAACATAAGAAGAGCCATGCTGGATCAGGCCAAAGGCCCATCAAGTCCAGCTTCCTGTATCTTACAGTGCCCCCACCAGATGTGTTTGGGAGCGCATGAGACTAGATATCTGTCTCCTGATACCACTCCCCTGCATCTGGCCCTTGAAGTACCCCGGTTTTAAGCCTGGAGATTACACATCTCCATCCTGGTTTGTAACCTGTGATGGACTTTTCCTCCAGTAATCTGTCCAATTCCCTTTTGAAGGCATCCAGGCCAGATCCTGTGGCAGGGAGTTCCACAGACTAACAACACGCTTGGTGAAAAAATATTTTCTTTTGTCAGTTCTTACTCTCCCAGCCCTCAATTTGAGTGTATGTCCCCTAGTTCTGGTATTTTGTGAGAGGGAGAAGAGCTCCCCTCTATCCACTTTACTCATGCCCTGCATTATTTTGTACGTCTCAATCATATCCCCCCTCAGGCGCCTTTTTTCCAGACTAAAGAGCCCCAAATGTTTTAGCCTTTCCTCATAAGGGAGGTGCCCCAGCCCATTAATCATTTTAGTCGCTCTCTTCTGCACCTTTTCCAGTTCTACTATGTCTTTCTTGAGATGCGGTGACCAGAATTGTACACAGTACTCCAGGTGCGGCCTTGCTATTGTTTTGTATAATGGCATTATAATGTTGGCTGTTTTATTTTCAATCCCCTTTTTGATAATCCCTAGCATGGAATTGGCCTTCTTCACCGCTGCCACACATTGGGGAGACACCTTCATGGAGCTGTCCACCAACACACCAAGATCTCTTTCCTGATCCGTCACAGATAACTCAGAGCCCATGAGTTGATAGATAAAGTTTTGATTTTTTGCCTGAATATGCATTACTTTATATTTGGCTTCATTAAAACACATTTGCCATTTCGCAGCCCATTCACCCAGTTTGGAGAGATCCTTCTGGAGCTCTTCACAATCTTCACTGGTTTTTACCACACAGAAAAGTTTTGTGTCATCTGCAAACTTGGCCACATCACTGCTTATCCCTGTCTCCAGGTCGTTTATGAACAGATTGAAAAGCACCGGTCCCAGGACAGATCCCTGGGGTACACCGCTTTTCATTCTCTCCATTGTGAAAATTTCCCATTGACACCTACTCTTTGTTTCCTGGATCTCAACCAGTTCTCAATCCAGTTCTCAAACAGTTCTCCTTGTGAAAATTTCCCATTGACACCTACTCTTTGTTTCCTGGATCCCAACCAGTTCTCAATCCATAAAAGGACCTGCCCTCTTATCCCCTGACTGTGCAATTTTCTCAGCAGCCTTTGGTGAGGGACTATGTCAAAAGCCTTTTGAAAATCCAGATAGACTATATCCACCGGTTCACCCAAATCAACATGCCTGTTGACCTTTTCAAAAAATTCTAAAAGATTTGTCAGACAAGACTTATCCTTACAGAAGCCATGCAGATTTTCTCTCAGCAAGGTTTGTTCTTCTATGTGTTTTAAGATTTTCTCTTGGATGAGGCTTTCCACCATCTTCCCTGGGACAGGTGTAAGGCAACTGGCCTGTAGTTTCCTGGGTCCCCCCCTCTGGTTCAACACCACTGGATCATAATATCCTGTATCAGCATAGTGCAGTCAGAGGTTTTTCTTCCCTGGCTGGCTGTCCTCTTAAAAAATGGCCTTCCTTTCAGCTCCCTAAGCTGATTTTATTTATGGCCTGCAGTGAGATTCCAGATGTGTACATACAAAGGTGTCTTTCCTAAATAGCCACCGTCATTTTCAGAATCCATCATGGATATATGTGGAGTCTGGCACTCCCTCCCCCACCATCATTTTACATATTCAGACCTTGGAAAAATTACTTTTTAGACTAGAATTCCTCTATACCAGGCCTGCACAATCCGTCGACCGCGGGCAACTGGTAGCCCACGGAGCCATCAGAAGTTGCCCACCAGGTCCCCGCCAGCCTCCCGACACTCCTGCCTGGACGTTTGGTCCGGATTTCTACCCTTCCCCTTACCTTCCACTGTTGCTATGCCACACCCCCTCGCTTGGCTCCTCCGTAGGAGTCTCCGCCCTTCTACACAGGAGCACCGGGGAAGCCCGTGCACTTCTGAAAGTAGACTGCAGGGATGTGCGGCGCTTCAGGAAGTCGACTGCGGGAACATCTGGTGGGTGGAAGTAGCCCGCGGGCTGTTCAAATTTGGACAGCCCTGCTCTATACCCATTGGCCAGTTCTAAGAGTTTAAGTCCAATTACTGTATATGTTTTCATAGATGGCACCTCCTTGTGTGTGTTGTGTCGTTACAGTCGTGACCGACTCTTTGTGACTCCATATCCATGGAGTTTTCTTGGCAGGAATACTGGAGTGTTTTGCCAGTTCCTACTCCAGGCGCCTACAGCACCTGGTAATTCCCTGGAGGTCACCCATCCAAGTACTAACCAGGGCCCACCCTGCTTAGCTTCTGAAATCAGGCGAGATCGGATGTGCTTAGGGCACCTAGGCAGCTTAGCACTTCCTTACCTTGACTCGTATCTACAGTTTTGCTCAATCAGGAGATGCTATGGAAGTGGAATGCTTTACGTGCCCCCATCATTGTCAGTTTCTTCTTTGTTAGCCAAAACTTACATTTTGCTATTTTTCTTCCAAAATGATGTCCTGCCATTATCTTTTCTCCAAATGCCATCCTGCATTTTTTTTAACTGACTGGTGAAGATAGTATTAAGTGGTCTCCTCCCCCCTCCCGCTGCCCCAGTTAATCCTTTGCTTAAAACTGCAACTTACGGAGGCTGCATGTCAATAAGAGACAGAAGGCTGTGATTACACAATCAAATACTATGGGATTTGCTGCGGTTATCATACACTTGAAGTCAAGTATTTTTTCTGATTGCACCATCCAATTCAGATTGGACCAGTTTTGAATGCCATTCCCTCCTCCACCTCTGAGGGCTTCCCCTTTTTTTCCAAGCCAAAACGAACAAACGTTTTCCTGTATGAACCTCGTGGCGCAAGTGGTTAAATGCCTGTACTGCAGATAAAACTGTGCCCAGGACCTGGGGTTCAATCCCCGGTAGCAGGCTCAAGGTTCACTCAGCCTTCCATCCTTCCAAGGTTGGTAAAATGAGTACCCAGCTTGTTTGGGGGGGGGGGGAATATGTTGCCTGCATACTGTAATTAACACTGTAAACTGCCCAGAGACTGTTTGAAGTGGCATGGGGCGTTATATAGGCAGAAGTAGTTGATTTATTTTTGTAAAGATTGGCAGGCATGTCTGTGAAGGATGCTGTGGTGCCATAGAGACAACTGAGGTATTATGTACTACCATGGGAACATGTGTCCCCACCCCCAATTATCCTCTGAATTTTTCCCCTTCACATATAAGAGATTAGCACAGATCACCTTGTTTCTAGTACAGATACAATAGTTTAGCGCTAAATCACCTCTGGATGAATGGCTTGATGAATGGTGAATGAAGGGCCACTCATTAGCTTGCTACTATAGAAACAGGTTGACAGCTTAATTTAGGTCAGGGGTGAGGAACCTTCAGCCCTCTGGATGTTTTTGACTGTAGCTCTGAGAATTCTGAGCCTATACAGTGGTACCTTGCATAAAGGAATTAATTCGTTCCAAATGAAATTATGTTAAGCAAATTTTCCTTTATACAAATTCCCATAAGAATGCATTGAAAATGGAGTATGTTGTACGGATTTTCCCCATAGGCGATTATGTTAAGCAAATTTCCCCTATCTCCGGAATTTTTATGTTGTACAGATTTTATGTTATACAAGCTGTTTGTTATACAAGGGTCGACTGTATTGCCAAAGAAAATGGACTGTGGGAGTTGTTACCAAAAACATCTGGAGGGCCAAAGGTTCACCACCCCTGAGTTAGGGGCTATCCAACACAATGTTTTGATGGGTCCAGCTGCACAGAATCCACGTGAAAATGATGTAGCAAAATGAAGGGCAGGCAGCCAGTTAGAAGTCAGGCCAAAAATTCGCAAAATAGTTTTACTACTGCCTGGTGAATCCACCAATAGAAGCAGTGTCTCAGCCATGTTTAAAATGATGACTCATTCACCAGCAGGGGGCCAGGGAACAAAACCAATCAGTCTGCTGTTACTGGTTAGAGAGGAAAGATAGAGTTGAACCACAGCTAGTAGAGTTAATAGAAGCTTTTCCTGCTAGGTTAGGGTGGGAGATTCAAAAAGCGGGAAGCTTCTCTCAACAAGACAGCTTTAGGGGCTTATGCAGAACTCCCTTATCCTGGAGTAAACAGTCTCCCTTCTTTGTCTTCTGTCTAAGCTCTTCACCCAAGGTGGAACGCCCATTGTTTTTGGCACACCTGGACTCCCCTGGCAACTTTCTTACCCTAAAGCAGGCCTGCCCAATAGGTAGACCGCAGGCTACTGGTAGCCCATGAAGGGTTCAAAAGTAGCCCGCCAGCCATCAATAAAAAAAGTGAGGGGATAAGTTCTCCACTCCTCTCTCCCCCATCCCAAGGACCACCACTGCTCCAGAAAAGCTCTGGGTCTGCCAGCCCACTGTCTCAGCTGAGCGGGGCAGTTCAAGGGCCATGGCACATTGAAATCTGTTCCCTCAAGAGCAGATTAATTGGTTTTCAATGCATTCCTATGGGAAACCACTGCTCTACTTACAAAAGTTTTTACTTATGAGCATGTGCTTGGAACGGATAAAATTCGTAAGTAGAGGTTTTAGTGTAGTAGCCCTCAGGCACTTTGGGCTGGAAAAAAGTAGACCTTGGCCTGTTCAAAGTTGAACAGCCCTGCCCTACAGTAAGTCTTCCTTCCTTTGTCCTCTGTCTAAGCCCTTCAACCAAAATGGGACACCCATTGTTCTACGATGTTTGGCAATATAGCTCATCTGTATAACAAATTGTTAATAATGTAACTCATCTGTTGACCCTCTGGTACATTGTATCTTTTGTTTTGCACCTTGGAATTTTCCAGTTTTTTTCTTGTTGTGTGTGTCTCCTCCCCACTGTACAAAGATTATAACAACCCTGTTCTCCCTCCGATCGGGGCAGAGACTTGAGTTTTGCTGCCAGGGGTTAAGTTTCTTTCTGCCTGCTTGCTTTATTGATCAATAAAACTTGCAAAATCAAACTCTCTCGCATCAGATCTTTATTTGGAGTTTTGGATCTGGTGACCATAGGGAGATTAGCTCTTCGGGACCCAACAGTTTCTTAAGTACTTTCAGTAACCCTTTCTAGCTAGTCTCTGATTTTGTTACATTAGTTTAGAGGTCTTTCTGTTACATAGGACTCCTGTATCCACGGAAGATACATTCTACAATCTGCTACAAATGCCAGAAACTGCAGATAGTAGCAAACATACAACATACAAGGAGGTGGGCCAAAGGCCAGAAGGGGGCAATACAACCACTGCAAGGCCCAGGCCCTTGTTATGTTTTTATATAGGCCTGAGGTAAACCACGAATAAATTTGAAACCATGGATATTGTACTGATTTCTATTGTCTGCCTGCTTGGATATTAATTTCTCAACATCATAATATTTTTTACAATTGTTTTTCTTCTTGGAATTCTGTTTGTGTATGTATATACGGTATATACATGTTCAAGGTAAAAGGTAAAGGCTCCTTCTGAACATGCGTGTTAGTTGTGTCCTACTCTAGGGGTGGTG
This sequence comes from Phrynocephalus versicolor, assembly GCA_023846285.1. Lineage (NCBI taxonomy): Eukaryota > Metazoa > Chordata > Lepidosauria > Squamata > Agamidae > Phrynocephalus > Phrynocephalus versicolor. The sequence continues at coordinate 1,693,661 of JAHTLZ010000015.1, forward strand.
CTCACCTCTGTTTTCAAGCCAAAGAGTTGGTGTTGTGCAAGTCTGTGGCCATGTGGCCGGCGTGGCTGAATGCATTTCTGCTCACAGAACACTGTTTACCTTCCCGCTTTTTACAGCGGTACCTATTTATCTACTTGCATTTACATGCTTTTGAACTGCTAGGTTGGCAGGAGCTACATATTCCAAAGCAGGATACAAATTATTAAAATAATTTAAGACTGGAAAAGACAAAGTGATCCAGGGTGACGACTGTGAATCTTCATGTCTTTTGTGAAAATTTAAATTCAATAGGGAAGTGTTTGGAAATCATGAGGGCTGCAACAAAATTTCTCATGAATTTGCAACATTGATCTTCATAACGTCAGGAACAAATTGAAATTTCCTGGCACCATACAGCCTATCATGAAGTAAAAAGATGAACTAGGTGTCCGTTTTGCTGGGTTTTCATACCTACTCATGAAGAAAGCTGAAGATTTATGTAAATCTGATAAATCTGATATTGTCACCGTTGCCCTCAGTTTAGGCATATAAAGCCTCCTTGTTGAGAGTGATGAGGGGATGAACACCATGGAACATCCCATCAGGGGTGGACTGCTACTGATAATACACAAGTGAACCCAGCCAGAGGACTCTCAGGCTCTGTCAAGGACCTGCAGGAGGTGAAGAGAACAGTCCCACGGAAGTGCCTTCTTGTTTGTAGGATTCCCTGTTCCAAGTTAAAACCACTTCTGTTGGTGATAAGAGATGTAACATTTATGGGAACTCCCCCCCCCCCAAGTTTCCATAGAAATTCCATTTTTTTTTCATTTTTCTCCCATTTTTTCCCCCGTGGCTTCAACATACAGTGGTACCTTGTATAAAGGAATTAATTCGTTCCAAATGAAATTATGTTAAGCAAATTTTCCTTTATACAAATTCCCATAGGAATGCATTGAAAGCAGAGTAATCCCATTTTTATGTTGTACGGATTTTCCCCATAGGCAATTATGTTAAGCAAATTTCCCCTATCTCTGGAATTTTTTATGTTGTACAAATTTTCTGTTATACAAGCTGTCTGTTATACAAGGTACCACTGTATTATGGAAATTGACATCTCTAGTGTTCATCTACCTTTGATGTCATCCACAGTCAGAGGTGGAGGATGGAGCCCACGTTGGGGCCAGCGGGACTCAACACAAATTTATTTATTTTATTTATTTTTTCAACTTATATGCCGCCCACTACCCAAAGGTCTCTGGGCGGCTTACAATCAAAAGAATTAAAACAGTTTAAAATTCTTAAAAATAGAATATAAATAAATAATCAAAGCAATAATAAAAACCTTACACTAAAATCATTACACTAAAATTGTCATCAGAGGACCCACAGTCTATATTGTATCAATTGAAAAACCTCTGGAACAGGAAGTTTTTTACCTGGTGTTGAAATGTAATCAATGTTGGCGCCAGGCGGATCTCAATCAGGAGGGCTTTCCATAGCTTGGGAGCAGCTGCCGAGAAGGCCCTATGATGTCTACTCTCACCTTCTTGAGGGATGGCTCTTTCAAAAGGGCCCCTGGCTCGATCTTAATTGCCAGGTAGGTTCGTATGGAAGGAACGCATATAAATAAAACCCACAACTCCCTGCTGGTGTTTCTCATATGATACTTTAAAGAAATAAACACAAAACGTTAGCTTATTCATTTATTTGACTGCTGCTGACTGTAAACCGATGGAACACTTCCAAGCTGGGAACTCTAGTGTTACTAGTACTATCAAGCCCATGTGTCCAGCTCAGGGTGTGACAGCCATTGAAAACTAGTAGGAAAACCTGCAAAACAGTTTCAAGGCTGAGGTAATAACCATCCCTCAAGGTCCTCAAGCTTATTGAGGACATTCTTTGTAAGGGTGGCAGAACCACCGTCTATGTAACTTTGCCAAGAAAGCTTGCAGGGGAATAACAACATTTGAGGTTAAGGGAAGTTAGTAAAGGCGTTTGCCAAAGACTGTTACCGTGAACCTTTTAATCATCAGAACAATCGCTGCAGAATGATGCAGTCTCTGCAAAGAAACCATCACATCATAAGGTCTTTCATGGACTGGACCATTTCGGCCTGCCAATTGGAGATAATAGCAGTTTGGTAATCTTCTCCCAGAACTGAGCTTAAATTTAAATACATTTTCCTAGGTGCAGAAAGCTAACACAGCAAGATAAAGCTTCCAGATGACCTCTTGGTCTTCTAGGCCAGTGGTTCCCAATCTTGGGTAACCCAAGTGTTCTTGGACTACAATTCCAAGAAACCCTGGCCAGTGGTGAAGTTCTAGGACTTGCAACCCAAGAATGCCTGGGTTGTGGAAGATTGGGAACCACTGTTCTAAGTCTCGAAGATGATTGATGTAGAGACTTTCTGAATACGTATGTAGTTCTCCTATCTGCAGACTGCATTTATAGTCTAGTCCAGGAAAACCTTGAACTGCTGATTTTGATGATGAGCTAACATGACCCTTTTGGAACAGGAGACTCCTTCTAGACGTGTGTTTGATCCCAAAACCATTGAGCTGGTGTCTTGGTGTGACCATCCCAATTGCTAACCGATTCCCAGCTAACATAATGCCACCCTTCCTTAGCCTCTTAAGGCCAGGCTTCAGAGCAGACTGCAGGGTTCTGGGGTGGGTAGACACTTAGCAGCCTACCCACCCCAGGGTAGCTTCTTGCAATGGAGATGTGCTAAATCAACGGGGCAGGATAAGTCAATGCAGAATATACCCCCTTGTGGATCTTTGCATGTCTCTTGTGGTGGGAGCTGTGGCTAAAGTTCTTCTCACAAAACCTGCAGGCATACGGTTTATCCCCAGTGTGGATTCTCTGGTGCTGAACCGAGGTGTCGTATTTGCTTTCCCAAGAACTTATTTAGTTTGTTTGACCCCAAATTTCAGAAATAGAAAGAGTCAGAGGCACAACATTTTGTACAGATAAAACTTTCCAAATTAAACAACAGGAATAAATGAGTTAGCTACCTTTCAAAACTGGTTTTCCAATAAAAATGGATTATATCTTGAAATCAATTTCCCCAAACCCTTTGGTCTGTCCAGAAAGTTCTCCAAAACATTAGCTAGAAGCATAAACATTTGCACAGAAACTATTGGTTTCCTAACTTAAGCATTTGTTACATTTCAGAATGTAGTCCTTTTTGTCCTGACAGATCTTGGAGACCATGACAGCTAGAAATCCAGAACTGTGCATAGACACTACTGATGTTCTGATAAATGGGTACCACTGATAAGTAGCATTCAGTCAATTCTTCAGCATAGCCATTTGCAGGAAATGACTTGTAAAACTTCTGCAAGTATCATGGGGAGGTAAACGTAGGGAGGGAGAGAGACCAGTGCAGAATAATTTTGAGGCAAGAAAGAAAAACTAGAGGGTACCAGCATGAGGGTACAGGTCAGTGTTTTTTAACCAGAAAAATAATAAACATTCGGTAAACTCTTGCATTAAGCATATCATATAAACTCGTATGTGATAGCGAACCTTTTAGAGACTGAGTGCCCAAATTTCGATTCAAAACCCACTTATTTTTGCAAACTGCCAATATGGCAATTTAACCTGAATACAGTGCTACCCCGTGTTACAAATGCTTTGGGTGCTACCCTTTGGGAAAGTGAGGATCAAAGAGCGGGCTTCTGAATTTCCTGCGGGCACAGCGAGGGTGCTGTGGCCATGGGAAATTCAAAAGCCTGCTCTTGGATCCTCACTTTCCTGAAGGGTAACACCAGAAGCATTTGTAACACGGGGTAACACCCCATCCGCCTCTCTGCCCTGGGCTGAAGTGCTACACCATCGGGAAAGCCAGAGGGGAGTGGCAGCGGCTTGTGGGCTCGCTCGTAGCACCAGTTGATTCTCCAGCTACGCCACTCTGGGCATCCCCAAAGTGGCATGGCTGGAGAGTAAACTGGGGCTATGAATGAGCCCACAAGCCACTGCCTAACCTTTGCCCGGATCTCTGCTCGGAGCACAGTGGCGTGCTCCAAGCAGAGGGGGAAGTGCCGTGGCTGTGAGGGGGCGCTCTCGAGAGCCCACAGAAAGGGGTTTGTGTGCCATTCTTTGGCACCTGCACCACAGATTTGCCAACATTACTCTGTGTGCTCTCTTCCCTCTGGCACTGAAGCAAAAATTCCATCAGTTTTCCACCACAATTCTATCAATTTTATTTGACAATAAAAATACATTTAAACAATGGCTAGAGTACTGCTGGATTCAGAGGTTCTCTGAATGGGCTCAAAATGTAACTGATGCACTGCATTTTGCTGGGAATACTAGAAATAAAAAGACAATGCTCTAGCCACCAAGAAATCATTAACAAAAACAAACACACCCCACATCACATTTATTTTGCCTGAACAAAATGTACAAAGGTAATCGTTCCCATGACTTTAGCTTGGAAATCCATCCTACGGCCTAACATTCGAGAGGAGCAAAATGCTTCTTCTTCCTTCGTGCCCCATAGCACTGCCAAACCTGCTACTTCTTGCCAGACTTCTTAATCCCACCTCCAGCTGCAAGAGAGGAGAGACCATCATCAGACTATGTCAAGGCAGAGCATTAATATGTCCTGCTGGAGGTAAAACCTGGCATCTCATTTCTCAGTCCAGGCTTTGCAAAGATTCATGTTCAGTGTAGGAATATTTCATTATGAGGAGTATGATTGTCCTTTACAAGAATGGACACACTCTCTGAAGGCTCCATTTTAATCCAGAAGTAGGCTGGTGTTTTTAATTAGTAGGATGTGTGCATAAGCATGCCCTTCCAGATTCCAGAGGCTTTATTGACCAGACTGCAAAAGACTGCTCTCCTGTGATCAACACCTCCACCAAACCATGTTTAACTCCCATAAAAGCTACAGAACCGTCACCATTGAGATGATGTTGAGAACATCCAACAATGCATTTGATGGCATGGATTCTAGTTCATAACCTCAAATGCCTCAGAATGCAAGTCAAACACCAGTTTATTCTATTCACTGCAAAGCTTAAACAGCATCCAGGGGAGAAGCATGGGATTTTTCAATAGGAACTCATATTTTTTCGCACCATAAGACACATTGGACTATATGACCCACCTAGTTTTTAGAGGTATGTATGTGTGAAAAATATTCATACATACGTACTGTGGTCCTGGTACATCTCCAGCCCCAGTTTACTTTCCAGCCATGCTGCTCTTGGGAGGCCTGGAGAGGCATGGCTGGAGAGTAAAATGCGAAGCTGCATCTCTATGGTCATCATGGTGGGTGGTTATTCTATAGCCTGTTTCTTATCTCCAATCAGTCTCCAATTGGGCTGATTACTCTCTGCAAAGTAATTTTTTTTGAAGAGCCAGGTCGACAAGCATCCACTGTGGCTGCAGTTGGAACTGGGACCTGCACGGGGTCTGGAGGCCTCCGCAGCAGCTACTCTGGAGGCTCCCAGCGGGGGTGCATTCACCCCATTTCTCCTTACTGTTGGCGCAGGGGTGGGGGGGAGTTCATCTTATGGTGCGAAAAAAAACAGGAAGTGCAAATTACAAAATGCAAAATTATAAAAAGTGCAGATATATATAAAATGAACTAAGTACAGATCCCAGTCTGGAGCTGGAGTACATGTTGGATCAACAGCACACAAGTGTATTTCCCAAAAAGTAAAACGGGTGATTTAAGCACTGACTTTTCAAAGCAGTAAACACTATGATGCATGATTTGATCTCTCAGTTCAGGGCAAAACTTCAGACATGTTTTCCCAGGCCAAACCCAACCTCTCCATGCGCAGCTGCATGTCAAACATCACACTGAAAACAATTCTTCACTGGCATGAAATTTAAGAAAAGATAAACACGTACTAAGTGGGCCCTTGCCAGCAGCCTTCGCCTTCAACTCGTCCAGTTTCTTCTGTTCCTCCTTCTGCTTTTGCTTGAAAGCTCGGTCTTCCTATTGGGATATGTGTTAGCAAAAAACACAAGTTAAAAGCACCAAATGATAGCTTAATTATGTCAGTCTCTTTCTTAAGGTGGAAAGAGGACAGAAAATACTTTTGAGAAGCTGCTGTCAGCATGAACACATCAGGACAGTCGACCTATGAATGACTGCTGATGCCTTCACATTGATGATTATATTCTTGCATGAAGAAAGGGGTTGGGCATGATCTTTCCAGCTTCACTATTTTATCATTCTATGAGAGGAACAGCCAGCACTTAAGAATCCTAACAAATATGCCTCACCAAGTACACCCTCTTCCCTTGATTCTAAGATAACCCTCTTTCTCATCATCACCTCATCGAGGTCCTTTGACTGCTTCTTGGGCTGTTTTAAGGGCTTCTTCTTTCCACCTGTGGCAGAAAAAACGAAACATGAGTTAAGTGAAGAACAATGCAATGCCACTGTTCATTTAAAATGAATGAGAGTAGCCTTTCCCAGGGCTTGTTAGCGTGCTCCACACATCAAGCACCCTTCCACGCCCGACAACCTTCATCAGGCCCAGCTAGCACCCCTGCTGCCTAGGGACGATGGGAGTTGTAGTCGAGGATGACAACAGCCCTCGTTCCTGGTCACGATCTGCTGCCCCTCCTTTCCCCTCTGCAATTAGCATTTCCAGCTCCCTTCGAAACAGAGAGGCGGCAAAGGTTTCCCCTCCTTCTCCCACTGATTCTGCCATCATCCCACCCCACCCCCCGCCCTTCCCCGCCCCATCCTCCGCCCTAGATCCCCAACCCAAACCCTTGCTCTTTCTTCCTCCCCCGCCATTCAGGAGGCCCTTGTCACCTTCTCGGCCCGACATGGCGCTGCTTCTCCTCGCAGCCGACAGACAACGCGCTTCTCCCGGTCCCTCGTTGGCTCTCAAAGCCCCAGAAGCTCCAGGGAGGAATTAAAACAGCGGAACACCACGCGGCCACCGAGCAGGAGGTCACTGGAGATCACTTCCGCCCGGACCTGACCGGCCCTCACCATAGCAACGGAAGAAGAAGAAGAAGAAGAAGACCATAGAGAAATAAAGAAAAATGAGAGGTTGGAGCAAACTTCCGGTCGATTTTTTTTTTGAATCCACATTAACATACCCCGAAAATAAGACACTGCCTTATATTTATTTTTTCTCAAGAAGATACACCAGGGCTTATTTTGGGGGAAACAGGAACTGCAAACAAACATGCTAGGAGGTATGGTAACTTTGATGGCCCAAGTGAAGGGGGGGAAGGGACATGGATGGAAAGGGAGGGGCAATGTGCATTGTATCTGTGTGTGTGTGTGTGTGTGTGTGTGTGTGTGTACGCGCGCGCGCGCGCAGGCACAGCCACGTCCACCAGTAGGTCTTATTATCAGGATAGGGCTTATATTTAACAAATGCATAGAAATCCTGCTAGGGCTTATTATGGGGGGTAGGTCTTATTTTCGGGGAAACAGGGTAGTTAAATACAAAAATAGACAGGGTGGTACCTTTAGGTTATCTGTAAAATTACAAAAGAGTTGCTAATATTTCGAGAGCGACACCCTCTTGTTCAGAGACAAAAGCTGGAGATGCTCAGGAGTAAGTTCTTAGATATAAAGTTCTTAGCAAGATTGGAACAAATGCCAGGTAGTTGCTTGTATGCGGCCCAGAGCTGAGATGTAATGAAGCTGCCTTTGGAGAGGCAAGGGGTGTAAAAGTGTGGACACGATCTGATGCACGCTATTGAAGAACTGAGAAAGAAAACAACCCACTCCAAATCCAAAAACAGCTTCATTACATCCCAGCTCTGGGGCACATACAAGCAACTACCTGGCATTTTTTTCCATATTGCCAAGAACTTTATAGCTAAAGCCTTACTCCTGACATCTCCATCTTTTGTCATGTTTAAACTTTGGTACTGCTCTGAGGAAGAGGGTGTTGCCCTCAAAATATTAGCAACTTTTTTGTTATTTTACTGGTAGCTTAAAGGTATCTTCTGGTCTATTTTTGAATTTAATTTTTGAGATGGCTACACAGCTCCTGAACTTGTTTTACATTAACATAGTATGATTCAAACACAAATGAAGATCCAGGCTGGAAATGTATTTCTGTAGTGATCACCTCTTATTTGATATTCAGTACACTGGGACCCTTTCATTCTCTCAAGAAATAGGAGTCAGTGGCTCGTATTGCCAGTCAAAAGGGGAAAACCAGATCATTCTTTTTAAAAAAATGCGCAATAAGAAATGTCATTTCAGATCTTCTATGACAAAAAGTTGTCAGGGAAAAGCAAACGATTCGTTTGAAATGTGTTGCTGGAGGGGACCGTTTGCGGATACTCTGGATGGCCAGAAAGACAAGCAAGTGGGGCCCTAGATCAAATCAAGCCTGGGTTACTGCTGAAGGCAAAAATGTTGAAGCTCTCATCACGAGAAGGCAAGATTCTCAAGTAACGATAACAATGCTGGGATAGGTGGGGTTGTAGCAGGAAAAGAGGAAGACCAAATACGAGATGGACTGACTCCATGGAGGAACCACAGAACTGAGTCTGCAAGAGCTTGGCAAGGGTACTGAGGACAGAACCATTTTGGAGATTGCTCATTCATAGGGTCACCATATGTCGGAGAAGACGTGACAGCACATAATGACAACAAATTCCTATGACAGCCGCATGCTGTCCAACCTCCTGGACTACTTTCACCTCTAGAATAACAGAAAGCAGTGACAAGGAGTAGGTCCTCCTCAGTGGTTGCTCCACATTGATGGAATTGCTTGCCACCAGAAATTTGCTTGGCACCTCACTTCAAACCTTTAAAAAACGATTGAAAACATGGTTTTTACAGAATGGCCTCCCTTGACTTCTTAAACACTGACACTGTCTTTTTTTAATCTTTAATTTGTTGCTGTTGTTGTTGTTTGTGAAATTACTTGGTTATTTTTATTTTAGTTTATTGCTGTTGCTTTTTTCGGTCATAATTTGTTTCATTACGTTGTTTTTATTTTCGTGTTGTTACTGTTATGTTGAGATGTTATGTTGTAGACCGTCCAGAGTAGCCGTAGGGCTAGATGGGCGGTAGAAAAGTAAAATGAATAAAATAAATACAGGTAAAATAAAAAACGTTCCGTTCAAACCGGAAATCCAGGCAGTTTGTCATTCTACTCTTTTACTACCTCTACGGCCGTGAGCCGGGTCTGTGTGCCCACGTGTGCAGCGCTTCCGCCCGGACGTGGATTGTCTTCTTTAGTGTCTTCCGGAATGGGTTTTGCTACACGTGACCAGGACCGGCCATGTACCAGATACAGTAGTAAGTGGTGAGACTGGAGGGGGTCGCGGAGGGAGGGTCGTCGGGAGAGTTGCGGGGAAAGCGGGGAAGGGCGACGAGGGGGTGCATCAGGGCAGATCTTCCCCTTGAACGAAAAAGGGGTCTCCGTTCGTTCCTCGAGGTCTCCAGCCTTCCAAGAGAAGGCATGAGAATTCCCGGTCTTCCTAATATTGTTTGTCCTGAAATATATGTATAAAAGCATTGGTTGCAAGCGTTTCTGTAGTCTGTTGCGTGTATGTGTGCACATGTGTACTCCGTGGGTGGGTCTAGGCCTGCAGACTTCAATGGTAAATTTAAATAATCTTGCAATGCTAGTAAACTGTTGCCATATTTTGGATGGACAGAATAACAATAGCAGTCTCTTCTAGGTGTTGCTGCAAGCTGGCCATTCTCGTGGGTGTGCTAGATGCTACTTGGGCATCTCACCTCAAGGGTGAATCTATCAACAACCCCCAAGTTGCAAACATTATTAAAACCAGGTGCAACTTGGGTGAGGAAAAAACACTTGAACATTGCCCTTATCTCTTGGAGACTGAGCTGGAATGTATTCTGCTCCCCTCCATTTATTGCTGATCTCAGCTATTTTTTCTGAAATGCCAGTCCTGGGCGATTAATAGGAAAAAGTAACGGTCATGCCACCTACCTGCTGGTGATTCCAAATGGCCAGAGAACTTTCCTTTGTAGTGTCAGTTAGATGTTAACGGGTTCAGTGTGACCCTTTGGAGGAAAAAGGTGGGATAGAAATGGTTTAAATAAATAAATAAATTGTGGAAGTCCGCAACAAAGGGTCTGCTGTGCAAAGCAGGTGTTGTTATAGCACCATCCTGGATTGGTTGTTAGATCCAACCATTAGGAAGGGAGTCATGTGTCTCAGAAGAATTAACAGGGTTGTGAGAGACTGGAACCCAAATGGCTCTAAAATCATTGATGCTGTTCAAGACTGTTTAGAGTCGAACTATCACCACCATGGCTGAAGGGAGTGCCTCACTTCTTCTGAGGGAAGATTGGAAACCCATTGACGGAGGGGAACTTAGGCAAACACAAAGGAATATTTATTTAGGAGTAGTTTCATAACCATCTTCTAGAATACTCCCTCGTTTATTAATAATCATCTCTCATTGAGTCAGTTCAGATGAATGATGCCCCTTGTTCAGTGTTTTTGAGGGGAAAATATATATTCAGAAATGGTTTATAATTCCCTTCTGGGGGCTCCTTAGGACTGTGCAG
>JAHTLZ010000015.1:1714074-1729403 GCA_023846285.1 Phrynocephalus versicolor
CCGCCGCCGCCGCCACCCCTCCGCAATGGCCTTCGCTGCTGCTGCTGCTGCTCCTTCGGCGGCGGCGGCGGGAGAAGGAGGAGGACGCGCCGCTGCCGCCGCCGTGGCTGCTGCTGCTGCTGCTGCTGCTGGTGGAGGGCGAGGAGGAGGAGGATGCGCCGCCGGCGGCTGCGGGCGGAGGAGGGAGGCAAAGGCGGCGGTGGCGGCTCCTCCTGCGCTCCTCCAGCCGCGCTCCTCCAGCGGCCGCTCGTGGGAGAGAAGAGGAGGAGGAGGAGGGCGGCGGAGGAAAAGGGGAGGAGCCTCCCCGGCCTCCCCAGGCGGCCCGGTGCCGACCGGTCCACGGACCGGCACCGGTCCGCGGACCGGGGGTTGGGGACCACTGCTCTACAGTGTCCACGAAATTGGATCTTCAAGTTGGAGTTGACATAGTTAAGAGCACACTTCATTTTTGGTGGATCCTTCCTCCCTTGGGTACAGGAGCCAGAACTAAGGAGCTGTAATTCAGGCAAAGCAGAGCAAATGCGACCTTTCTTCTGCGTGATATCCTTGCAAGGAATGCACAAATGTCTGGATCAGTGGTTCTCAACCTGTGGGTCCCCAGATGTTCCTGGACTACAACTCCCAGAAGCCTCCACCAATCACTGTGCCGGGAAGGGATTCCTGGGAGTTGCAGTTCAGGAACATCTGGGGACCCACAGGTTGAAAACCACTGGTCTAGATGCTCTTCTGCAATATAATGCCTATTTGGTTGAATTTAACAGGCCTTACTCTGGAGCAGACTTGCAGTGCTGTTCCTACGCTGCAAACTGTCACCAACTTGACCTCATCACTGTTTTCTTTTCAGATATGATGCTATGTTCTCTGGTTTCCACCTTGAAGTCTTATTTCATTCATTTCATTCGATCCCGACAAACAACATCCATTTTATTTGATACCTCTGCATAACCACCAAATGCAATTAAAATCCCCAATGACTTGGTTGCATCACCAACGGCCACCTCACATTGTTCCAAATACAGTGGTACCTTGTATAAAGGAATTAATTCGTTCCAAATGAAATTATGTTAAGCAAAATTTTCTTTACAAATTTCCCATAGGAATGCATTGAAAACAGAGTGATCCCATTTTTATGTTGTACAGATCTGCCCCATAGGCAATTCAGTTAAACAAATTTCCCCTATCTCCGGAATTTTTTATGTTGTACAAATTTTATGTTATACAAACCGTTTGTTATACAAGGGTCCACTGTACATCCTGGTGTTTCTGGTGGCATATAATGTCAATGAAATCATATTTTATGATATGAAATATCATATCATACTTTCTTTAGGCGCCAAAAGAAAATCAAAGTCCTTTTAAAAATAATATATATTTTTGTAGTATTGCTAATTTCACTGTCTCTCATGCTATTATTCATCAATGGAAGTTCAGCAAGCATTTATGTATGGAAAAAAGTTGTTTGTAATTGGGCATGGATAACTGAGAATATAGTCTAAATGAAATTGTTGCCAAAGTTTGACCCTAATTTGTTTCATCTAAGCATAACTGAAGCAAGCAATTCTTCTTCCAAATCCAGACATTGTGGGTTTTAACATGAAAACAAATGTGATTATTCAGATGCTTTTGATAATAAATGATATTGCAGTATTTGGGGGAAAGCTTTTTGAAAATGATTCTAGAGTTTAGTACATTGAGCTGTGACGGTTTGACTTGACCGTCTGTTCTACCCAAATGAAAATTGTCCACCTTTGCATATGAGGTAACTAACAATTAACACAAACAATATGAACTGTCTGGAAAAAAAATCAGTGTGAACACCTAATACTGTGAGTCATGTACAGGAGCAAAATCCCCATACAGAGAAGCTTAAAATACAGATTTTAAGGGGGATTTGCAGGTTTAAAGTTGGAAAGGAAATGAAGACTCATACTGTTTCACTGGAATGAATGAGCCAGAGGTATTTGCAATAAAGTACCTACAGGGAACAAAATTGAGCTCTAGAGTTTCAGAGCTCCTTTCCCTCTGAAGATGCTGGCCATAGAGACTGGTGAAATGTCAGGAAGAAAAACTTCCAGAACACAGCCGAAGAGCCCAAAAAACCCACAACAGCCATCAGATCCTGGCCGTGAAAGCCTTCGAGAATACAAAGTTGAACAATTTCACATGTTGCTGTGAAATGGTGCCTGGGAGGGAAGAATATAGATATCCAGGCAAAATGAGGTTGTAGCCATAAGGCAGAGTGTGTAGGAAATAACTCACTGAATTCTGTGATACAGTGTTTTCTCTCAGGAAACTATGTTATGTTTAGGTCCAAGTTGTAAGGGCTCTTCCCTGTGAACAGGGTGACTAAGACCCATGGAACTATACAGACTTGATTCTAAAAATCAAAATAATTGGGTTGATGGATTTAAGGCAGCTGATTTGTCCTATCTGATGTTCTTCCTCCAAACAGGAAAGAAAAATAGAAAAAGGCTAAAAGTGACTCTTTGTGGTCCAAGTGATTATGAGAACACTTTCAGCTACTTGAGGTGTAGATGAGCATGTGGTTATCAGAATACCTCCCCCACAAAAAAAAACATCATGCACTGAAAGACAGAGAATAAGATGTTTTTAAACAATGTCTTTGCTCATGCATGTTTACTTAAGGAGAGACTCATTGAACCTTCTCTTGAGGACACCCTTAAGCTAGAAAAGGGTGGCCTCAGAGGCGTAGCTATGGTTGTCAGCACCCAGGGACAAAGTCAGTTCTCGAGACACTTCCTGGGCCCTTGATAGCTTCCCCAGACTTATTGTGCCAGGCCGGAGTGGAGGCAGAGGTGGCATGCCAAGGGCACCAGGAGGGGCGAGTGGGCAAGCTACCCAGCTGGTCAGCCCCGATCCCTTGACAGCTGGGGAAGCGCATCATGCCTCCTCCCTCCTGTCCGGCCCGCTTCAATCACACACTAGTTTGGCTCCAGGCATGTGGGCAGCTCATGCCTCCTTGGCTGGCTGAAGGTCTGGGAGGCGAAGGGAAGGTCAGTTTGGCGCCCCTAGATGCTGCACCCAGGGACAGATGTCCTCCCTCCCATCCAGCTACACCACTGGGTGGTCTTAAGCTGTCTGGATACTTGTGCAAGAAGAACTGAAAGAGATTGTGAGGAGCTCCAGAGGGATCTCTTGACACCGGGGGAGTGGGCAAACCAGTGGCAAATGAGCTTCAACATTAGTAAGTGCAGAGTGATGCACATTGGGGCAAAAAAAAAAAACAATTACATTTATAAACTAATGGGGTCTGAAATCTCTGCAATAAACCAGGAAAGGGACCTTGGTGTCCTGGTAGACAACGCAATGAAGGTGTCAACCCAATGTGCTGCAGCAGTGTAAAAAGCAAACTCAATATTAGGGATAATTAGGAAGAGCATAGAAAATAAGTCAGCAAGTGTTATTTTGCCTCTTAATAAATCTATGATGAGGCCCATCTGGAGTATTGCATCCAGTTCTGGTCACCATACCTCCAGAAGGATATTATGGAAATGGAAAAAGTGCAGAGGAGGGCAACCAGAATGATTCGGGGACTGGGACACCTTCCTTATCATCTGAAGCTACAATGGCTGGACCTCTTCACTCTTCAATGACCGCGCCTAAGAGGTGACCTGATTGAAGTTTATAAAATTATACATGGTATGGACAAAGTAGATCAGGAAAAACTGTTTTCCCTATCACACAACACTAGACCTAGGAGGCATTCCATGAAAATTTTGGGTGCTAGATCTCAAACAAATAAGAGAAAGTACTTTTTTACCCAGAGGATCACTGGTTTGTGCCAGAAGAAGTGGTGACCAGCCTTGACAGCTTTAATAAAGGATTGGACAAGTTCCTGGAGAACAAGAGTATCAATCGCTGTCATTATGGATGCCTAAGGACAACCTCTGGGTTGGAGAGAGAGGCGGGATATCTCTCAGTACCATTTTCAGGTATTGATTTTCAGGGAATCATAAGCAGGGTATCATAAACATCTGCCTGGGAATGCCCTGAAGCAGATGGTGAGCCACTGTGTGAGACAGAATGCTGGACTGGATGGGCTGTGGCCTGTTCCAGCAAGGCTGTTCTTATGTTCTTATGTAGAATCCAGGGGTTTATAGATTAAAAGCAGGGTACAAGTTATTTTCTCCCTTCCTGGGAATGGTGAAGATATAGGATATTATCTGCAGATTTGTATGGGACACAAAGATTTAACCATTTGTCTCCTTTGTCTGCATAGCTTTGTTGAGCAACAGGAACTTGTTTCCAAGATGGGGATAGGCCCTTTCTGTCCCTTTCTGTCTACATAGAATCATAAAATCATGACGTTGGGAGGGACCTGTGAGGCCATCAAGTCCAAACCTCCTGCTCAAGGCAGGAATACAAATCAAAGGAGATCTGACAGGTGGTGGCCCACTCTTCTCTTGAAGGCCTCCAGCGTTGGAGCACTATCCACCTCTTGAGGCAATTGGTCCCATTGTGGTTCTGCTCTCCACCCAAGCTGGCAAGTTTGGCACCGAGGGTTGGGTAGTGATGGCTGTCAATTTCACATCCTTTAAAAGAGGTTTAATCTAATCTGTGGAAGTCACAGTGACTATAATACTATATTCAGCCTCAAAAGTTGTATGCCTCTCAGTCCCCGTTCCTGGGAATCATGAGGAGCTGGCGCTCTCCTGGCCTGAGTTTAGCTCCATATATCTTTTGGGGAATGTCTACATTTGTTCTGAGTTTTCTTCCTTCCTTTATTAACAAGGTCTGTTGGGTTTCTTGCAGGAAGAGAAGAGGTACCGAACGAGCCATCTTGCTGCTGAGGAATCCGAGCGGGAGTCTTTCTCTCTCTTCTCGGCCGCTGTGAGGGAAAGCCACGAAAAAGAGCGAGCACGAGCCGAGAAAACAAAGAACTGGTCCATTATTGGTTCCGTCTTGGGGGCCATTATCGGTGTCCTGGGTTCCACTTACGTCAACCGAGTGAGGCTGCAGGAACTGAAGGCCTTAGTGTCTGAAGCGCAAAAGGGGCCAATAAGCCTTCAGGAAGCCATCCGAGAGCAGGCCTCCCACTATAATTCCCAACAGAGGGACCTTAGTGATCTCATTGCTGACTTGAAGAACATGCTACAGGTTGTGACTGTGACCTCACAGGAAATGGAAGGCGCTTCCTCAGCCAAAAGCAGCATGAATGCATCCCTAAAAATAGACCCTCTCTTAGTTTCCATTAAGGAGCAGCTGAGCCACTCCAAACAAATCAGCTCATTCGTTGGAAGCTTGCAACAGCAACTCAACAACCTGGAAAAAAGTTTAGAGCACATCACTGCTGAGGTGCGGAGTGCGAAGAGTGTGCCTCATCCTACACCTGGAGAGAGGTTGCTTCTGAGCCCTTCAGCCGAGGGGAGCGGCCAAGTCTTGGAGGCCGAGGGTGTGGTTCTAGAACTGTGCAACACTGAACGGAGGCTGGAAGCACAAATGAAGAAGAACTCCATCTACAGCACAGCCTTCACGTGTACCATGTTTGCTATCACGCTTCCCGTGCTCTACATCCTACTCAAGGGGAATTAGCTGGAAGCTTGCTAAAAAAATTTAAAGTAAATAGTGTATTATGTCAGAGTGATAAAACGACAGTTCTTGAGCGCTGGCGGCTTCTTTTTGTACTACTTTTTAAATGTTTTGGGAAATGGTAAAAGGGGCTGGCTGGAGGAGCTCGCCAATGTAGTATGGTGGTACAGTCACACACCCCCGCCAATCGCGGGGGTTAGGGACCCACCCCACCCGCGATACATCAAATGCAAAGGTGGACAATTTTCATTTGGGTGGAAGGGAGAAAGTGGTCCTAAGAGGCATACCTGGAAAAGTCCTCTGGCTTTATAATACCATTAACGGACACCAAGAACAGGAGTTCTGATTTCTCAGCTACTTAGAAGGCTTTCACTCACTCATAGTGCTATGAACTTTCCACCATGAAAGATACCTGATGATCAGATGGATACCTGATTTGGGCTCTTGCTCACTCTGTGTGTGTGTGTGTGAGTGAGAGAGAGAGAGAGAGAGAGAGTCATCTTCCCTGACTACTGGAGGCATACACAGGCTCTCCTTGTCTTTACATGTTTTTTTGGCTATGTCACAAAACAGCACTTGAAGAGTCATACTTTTGGCATGAGGTCACATTTGAAGAGGGTGTTCACCGTGTACATTTACCTGATGGTTTTCACGATGCGTCCTGTCCCAGGCACTGTTCCAGCCCTGTCGTTCAGCCCCTGTCCCAGAGTGAGGGGAACCAAAGCGAAAGAAGGCAGGGTGCTTTTCATCTAGAGATGTAAAATTTCCAGAAATTTTGAAGCTCGGGGGGGTGGGGGGGATAGTTTTTTTTCCTTTTTGAGGGTGGGGGGGGAGAAAAAGGAATTTTTTTGAAAAACTAAAAAAATGCTGCATTAACACTCCCACCCGCTTTACAGCTTGAAAGTCATTCTTTTAATTTACGAACATAAAAATGACTATGGGCAATTTGACTTGGCATAAAATTATCACAACTAGCATATTAAAATATAGTGTATCCAAACAATTATTACAAACAGATTTTACTTTTTAAATAGTATTTATTTGTAATTGTTGTGGTAATTATTTACACAAAGGGTTTTGTAGCTAAATGAGTTGATACTCTGGAATCAGATAAATGTAAACTCTTAACAAACATACCCACCCACATGCAAGAACAAAGGTGAAACCTTTTTCTTGTGACAATAGCTGCACAAAGGAAGAAATGCATCTTGTTCTTGCATTTGGGAGTTCAGTTTGTAACCTAGGACCCGCTTGTCCTCAGAAATTAGAATAATCTGATACTATGCACATTTTTTTAGAAATGATTTGGAAAATATTTGAACACCCTGTTTTAAGATATTTTATTCATGTTAAAACATTCCATAATCATTTTTTCTTTCTTTTTTTTCAATTTATTAATTTTCAATTTATTTATTTTTTTTGGTGGGGGAAGGCTTCTGGAAAAAACCTGGAAAAAATGGTGGTGGTTTTTTTTTTTTGTATTTTTCCATTTTTTCCCCGGGCCTTCACTTCTGTATTTGCACCTTTCCTATCTCTGGAAAGAGAGCATGCAGGAACTATAATTGGTCATCCAACCTGCACTTATCGAAATCTGCTGTTCTGCATAGCTGCGAAAGGTGCTGGAGCTCAGGAGTGCTCAGGAGCGCCGAGAGCCCAGCCATTTTTCTGCCATGCAAGCCAAGCGCTTCCTCTCTGCAAGAGCCCCAGTAAAGAAAGGCTTTTGGGTTTCTGACAGCATGCTTGCGCTTCTTCTCCTTCACACAGGAGATGGATGTGAGAACCCCAGAAGGGTGAGACAGCTGGGCAAAGCGCCACTTGACGTCTTCCCTAATGTTGCACGCTGCTATTGTAAATATTTTAATGATTTGTTCCACACATTTGCATCCCATGCTTTGCCATTTTTAACAGCTCCCGTGCCTGCACCTCAGGCATCTTACACCACAGGAAGAGTGATGGATCCTCTCCCCGCTTTCAGTTTTATTCTCATGATGACTCTGTGAGTTAGATTAGACTAGGGAAGGAGTATTCTTCCATGAAGACCCAATCAGCTCCCTGGCCTAAGCCATGAAGATGGGGAAGGTCGGTCACAGGTCTCTCCAGTCTGATTTCTGTACTCTGACCATTACACCATGCTTCTTAATCTCTGTTGTCCATTGCTGTTTGCTTCCCCCACCCCTAAATGTTTTTAGCCCTCGGTGACTGGCCAATGGTTCCCTGCTTTGGGCCGCCAGATGATATTGGACCCCAGAGTCCCTAATTTTTGACCATGTTGGGGGGGACCAAGTTTGGACCTACGGGAAGCTTTGAGGAGGAATGTGAAACAAGTGGAAGCAGGGTGATTTCATCCAGGTGCAAACATTCAGGGGAGTGGGTGGGCCAGTCCTGCATGTGATGGACTTTGTAGTGTCACCACAGCTGTTTCCTGAAAACATCAACCCCTCTCAGAAAAAGGTTGCAGCTAGCCATCCCACCTTTAGTTTTTCTTCCCTGTTCTTCCATTTGGCAAAAACCAGAATTTCTACAACTGGGTAAAGTGAATAAAAAGACAGGAAGTGGCTAAAGGAATGAAGTTCTATGATGGAGCCACACCAGCCCGAACCTACTTCCCATTTCTAAAGTTCTTTCGGGATTTCTTGTCATTTTCTTTTTGTTTAGCTGAGCTCTGGCACTTTTGACATGAACAATGGACAGGCTCACCCTCAACATCTGAAGTTTTCTTCTCACAGCTACAGCTACTGTGCCAGGAAAATCTGCACCCTGTGAGCATTTCGTCTGTTATTTATCCACTCTCTGTCCAATTGGGAGGGGAAAAAATCTTTTTTTTTCAACTCCTCTGTCCTCCTATTCCTATAATTCTCACTTTTCGTCCTGATCAAACTTTTCAAACACCTTTCCCATACTGAAGGAAAAAGAAAGTCTACTTTCAGGAAACCCCTTGGTCATAACCATTGACAGGCTCAGGCCACCAAGAGCCTTCTTGAGGAATCCGAGGTGCTTATTACAAAGCAGAGGAGCCTACAACATTTTCAATATTTGGCTATAGGAGCTGTACTGTTGGCTGCCTAGGTGCCTTGAGCACATCCAATCTCGCCTGATTTCGGAAGCCAAGCAGGGTCGGCCCTGGTTAGTACTTGGATGGGACACCCCCAGGGAATACCAGGTGCTGTAGGCGCCTGGAGTAGGAACTGGCAAACCACTCCAATATTCCTGCCAAGAAAACTCCATGGACATGGGGTCACGAAGAGTGGATCATGACTGTAGCGACACAACAACAAAAAACAACTTATGCCCATTTCCTAATGCTCCCTAGAAACAAATCTGACATCTTCTCGAGGGCACAAATTAATAACTAAACGACAGCCATCTTTCAAACTTTGTAAGAGTTTTGTCTCCATGGAAACTGGGGACACCACTGTGACACTTGTCAGAGGTTTCTCTGGAAGCTCTGTTTGTGGGAGAGAGTTGGTGACAGAGCTGTTTCTTTAGGCTACTAAGGCCCTACTTGCCTTGTGATTGAGACCGGTACTGGCCAAGTGCAAAGAATGCCCTTCTTGTTGATGCCTTAGCTTTCCAGAGGGGCTTATTCTGGCCTTGCTCAGAAAACCCATTGTTGTCCCCCAGCAAAACGTGGGGCCCAAAAAATTTGAATCCCTAGTGAGCCCTGGAAGACAGCAACGGCCTTGCCTCTTGTTGAACACATCAGTTTTGCAGAAAGGGCCAGAGAAGTGATTGAATCCCGCTTGGGTTCCCAAGTGCCCATAATGATGGAAACTAATTTCTGTGTTGAATTTGGAAGAGCAAGCTGGGAGAGCTCTTTGTAGGTGTTGGAAGACAGCCTGGACTCAGGAGGGATTCAGCCTGCTGATAGAAATCCATCTTTGTATCCTAGCTAAGGTTGCTCGCCACCAGCTCACATTCATCTTGTGAGCCAACAGAGGGAATCTGTAGCACCAAACTAGTGGTACACTTCTGAAATGAGAGTGCATGGCTGTCCTTCCATGCTCGCTCCTATGTTTCTGCAATTTTGGCAAAACCTGGAACAAATGCAATCACCTGAAAAGAATTACTGTAGTTTCATTTGCAACTAGCAAATAAAGCAGCTGCACTTCAAATGGACCACAATTATTAGCAATTACACGTTTATTTTTTTCTTATTGGTGTAACAAATGACTTTTTTCTAGTTACTTTTTGATGTTACTTGTAGGTATGTTTGCAGGCATTTTGAGCAGATTTTTTCCAGTTTAACATTCAGTTCTGACTCCCAAAAAGTAATGCATCAACTTTTATAGATTCTTTTTTGCAACAAATATTAAATGCAAGGTTATTTCAATGAATAACTGTAGAAAAAAAAGCTTTGCAACATGTTGGGCGGGGGGGGGAGACAGTTTTCATAATAACTTCCAGATTCTGAATTTTTAAAGCCTTCAGGAATAGAAAGATCGAACAAGAAACATTTCAGCCATTAGATTTTGTGGAGGAAGGCAGAATGTGAGAACTGACATACAGCTAATACAGGGATGGGAATCAAAAGCAGTGGAAATGACAATTGCTATTATATAACTAGTCCTGGAAGATATGGCCTGCGATCCAGTAGAGTGGTCCTCAGTCCAAGTGCTTTGGGGCTCAACTTAGACACAAATCTCTTCATCCCTCTTCCAGGAAAAACTGCACTTGTTGAATCTATGCTCACCCAGTAGTTTGTTAGAAGGGTGAAAACTGTATCAGGGAAACAAAAGCAGTTTGAAAACATATAGATTGAGAATACTCAGTAGACACACTAGGGTGGAAGCTGATAATGATACGCAATAATTAGTGGGGAAATTCCAAGACCTATCTGGATTCTGAGATGAGACAGTGCTGTGAAAGCTGTATTTTTCTGAATTAGAGTGGCCAAATACGAAATAGGAATAAGCCCCCTTCACCTTTAACCCATTGTGTCAAGGAAGGGATTTCAGCAGCTATAATGTACTTTCTCTGGCCCTACAATACACCCGTGAAAGGTACAGGATCCCTATCCCGTTTTGCATCTGGCCACCCCAGTCATTTGTAGTGAAACAAAACTGTTCTGGCACAAGATCACAGATATTTTGCTAGCTCCCCCACCCCCAATCTAGAAACATCAAGGCCTTGTATATTCAAGGCTTGAACCTTGAGTCAAATGCTGCCTGTCTCTTTCTGTGCACAAGATCTTTATTAATCATATAATTTTGGTATCTCTGGATTTCTCATGAAAGCTGCCATTTCCTAACAGAATCTTGCTCCAGTGTTTTTAGTGAACCTTCGCAGAAGGGAGTACCATTGATCTCCTGATCCAGAAGCTGGATTAGAAATGTTGTTTTTGAGGGCAGGTAGACCACCTTGACACCTTTGGTGTTGAACTCATGCCCTCGATTCTGGATGCCCAGAGGCGCATTATTTATTGAGTATTTACGTATTTGTTGAAATAAATCTGTGTATAACCAAAACCAGGCTGATCAGACTCATGCAATTCAAGGGAGAATTGTATTCATTTTCATCTATTCACTGCATTGCCGATCCGGAGTGACTGACCCAAGGTGTGTAATAGAGCCACGTCACCAAGCGCTTTATTCACACCCTGCAAGGAGACCAGTAGGACCTACCAACTCTGGGCAGCTCAGGCTTTAATGAGGGACACACTCCTGTCCCTCTTCCTTTTCCTTCGTCGCTCTTTCTGCCCCACTGTGTGTGTGCACTCTCCCTCCACCTCTTCCTCTTTTCCCAGCCTCTCCCAGCCTTCTCCCGGGCTAAGCTGTATTCTGCACCCAGGCCTGGCAGCCTGTGAATGGCAGACACTGTTCAGGAATGAATGCTCTGAGCGGTGATAGACAGGCCTTTGCTCCCTGTGAAAGCCCTGTCTTTCCGCTGCTCCAAAGGCAGGGAACATACAAACACAGTTCTCCACTCCAGACCAAGGCGGAGGCTGGGAAGAAAAGGCTACTTTTTTCCCAACCTTTTTAATGTGCTTCCCCACCACCACCACCACCTCCTCCTCCTCCCTCCTCTTCCCCTCCCCTCCCCTCCCTGTTCCTTAATGAAGCTTGCAAGAAAACTCTGTACCAGGCTGAATGGGCTGCAGGCAAGGATTGGCTCCAGAGGAGAGGTACAAAGGAGATTAGTGTTTAAAAGTCATGAATGGATCAGAGCAAGGCAAAAAGTGTGTTTTTCCCTTGGTCTCCTAGTTACGGTTTGGGATATGGGTGGGAGAAAAATCCGCTCTAGTCTTAAGAGTGTCTGGGAGCAGAGAAAATGTTTGTTTGTCCGTGGCTGGCTGATCAGGATGTGTAACATGGGACTATATTTTATTTTCCTTTTTTGTTCGTCTACAACAGGCATGTCCAAAGTCTGGCCCGGGGGCCAAATGCGGCCCGTTTTAAAACTTCGAGTGGCCCACAGCCTCTTCTCCCTGCCTACTCCATCCGTTGTGCATCCCCACCGGCTGGCCCCTCCTTGTGCCGGCTGGAGACATCAGATTGCAGTTTTATGGTTTGGCTACCCTCCCTGCCTCTGTCCGTACCTCCACCCACCCACCCGGCATACCCGCCCCACCCCCGGTTCCATTGCTACAACATCCACCCCGCCTCCTTGCAAGGAAGGGCAGCATATACAAGCAGCAGTGTGTCTTGGTTGTGTGCCTGCCAATTCCCGGGCTGTGCAACAGCCACCTGGTCCTTTGGGCGCCTTGAAACCAGAACATTTGTGGCTGTCACAGGTAGGTGCAGGCCTACACCCTTTCTCCGCCCTTCAGGTTGAATGATCGGCCCCCACACATTTTTACCTCACCAAATCTGGCCCTCCTTGCAAAAAGTTTGGACACCCCTGGCCTACAAGGTGACAACAGTGGAAGGGAGGGGTGGTTCAAGGGCCT
The DNA here is from genome assembly GCA_023846285.1 of Phrynocephalus versicolor. Taxonomy (NCBI): domain Eukaryota; kingdom Metazoa; phylum Chordata; class Lepidosauria; order Squamata; family Agamidae; genus Phrynocephalus; species Phrynocephalus versicolor. The sequence continues at coordinate 1,726,511 of JAHTLZ010000015.1, forward strand.
TCGTCTCCCTCCCTTTGCCAGAGGTTTTCACTTCTAAACGGGAAAGGGATGCTTCTGAATGAACTATTCTCTGCCCCCAGCCTATTGCTGAGCTGTAGGGTGTTGCTAGAGAGAGGTGGTTCCAGGCACCACCGGTCAAACAAGATGGGGCAAATCTTCCATCAGCCCCCCCCCCCTTGAGGGATTTTTGTGGTCAGGAGTGGGAGGGAAAACACAGCAAGACTGCAAAGGTGTCTGGTTCAACCCTACAATTTAATAGGCCAGGCCAGGCCAGAGCTTAGAAGTAGAAAAGCAAGTACTGTAACTTGGCTACCCATAAGTCATTACACATATATTTTTGGCAATAAAGAGGGTAAAATAGGTACTTTTAAAAAATAATGTTGCAAGAAGAAACAATGCTTACTCATTATTTTCCCACCTTTTAAAGTTACTGTCCATTGACTCAAAGGACATTCTCAGACATTTTTAGGGGCATTTTGAGGATAATTATTCAAGTTCGGTGAAACTGTCTTACCAATCCAAACTTTTTTTTTAAAGCAATGGGAAAAGAACTAGTGACAAGCAATGTGTTGAGGGTTTTTTTTAAAAATGACAAAAAAAATCTTTGGGGATGCTTTGTGATTAGTTACCTAACAAATTACTTTTAAAGTAACTTTTCAAGCCTGGGCAAAGATACATGTCCATTGAAAGCTTCAGTCAAGGGTGTATTTGGTGCCTTTTGGAACAAACCACATGCTCTGTCTGGATGCCTTCTGTTCTATCACTTCCTTTGTCTCTATATTTTCTGCTTATAAGGCCTATGTGGGATTGGACTCAGCAGATCTACTGGTATGTTCAAATTTCCATTTGTATCCAGAAACTCATTTTTTGAATGTGTGGCATATTTAAAAAAAAAAAAACAGTCGAATGTCACCTCATAGAGGACTTGATGGCACATAACACCATCCTTCTGGAGGCTTAAACATATGATACTAAATCTCACACAATGAGACCTTTAGCTGGCCACCATGATGTAAATACATTATATAGTCGTCTGTGAAACAGACTAAGTGCTAATTTGATGTTTAAATAATAACTTACAGTATTGGTGCCCATTCTGTCTGGTAGAGAACCACTTAAGTTGTAAACCGCCCAGAGTAGCCCTAGGTCTAGATGGGCAGTATAAAAGTCAAATAAATAAATAAATAAATAAATAAATAAATAATGATTGATGTTATTTCAGGCATAAGTTGGCTGTAAAGTGGCCCCTGGAAGGCTGGAAGGGAAGGCAGGAACTGCTTATTTGCTAGGCCTGTAGCCCACCTTTAATGGGCTCCAAAAATACCATGGTTGAGTAAAATCTTTTCTTAGGTCAAGGCAGCAGTGGAAATAATGCTGGTGAGGCAGGATTAGGCCGGGTGCAGGCCAAGTTGCCCCAGTTACAGAGTTTACCAAAAATCAATCAGTCCCTAAGTTTATTGCCATCAACTACATATCTCTCTTTGATTTTAAAGAGTGAGTGATATATTTTAAAGAGGTTGCAATATCTGTAATATGCTATATAGACAAATATGATGGATGGATAGTGCTTCAATATACGGTCTTTGTAGCCTATTAAAACAGATGCCTGATTATGGCAAATATGTCTTTCTTAAGTGATTGTCAGTTAAAACAAGGCTGTCCTGGGGAGCTCATCAATTTCTTATTTTAAACCTAATTTCAAACCTTATTTTAGAAATAAGGGCCCATTGTTTACCAGTGGGGGGAGGGTGAAATGGAATAGGCTGCCAAGAGAATAATGGATTTTCCATCCCCTTCAGCCTTGGAATCAAGGTTGAATGGTTTAGCCAAACACAGTGTAATGGGCTTGATAGGGCAATTATGGGAGGAAATAACAAGCGCCTCACATAATACAAGAGATATAAAGTAGAATAAAGGGGCATTTATTGGACTGCCTTAGATTATTATAGGAATAAGCAATAATTGTGTGCCTTGCAGAGTTGTATAACAGGGAAGTACCACTTGTTTTGAGAAGCTTTGGGTTGTTCTGAAAGAAATGGAGGTGCTTCAGCACTTGATTATCCTAATCCTAATGTAACCTGTATTGTGGGCAAGAAGCTGCCATTTGGACACTATATGGAGGGACAAAATGGCTTCCTATCGGCAAAGGAGTCGGATGGGAGTGCTTCTTATTCCAGCATCTGCTCAATCCATACACAGAATATATATGGAAAGCTGCCCTAGATTTGGATAAGGAGGTTCAAAAGTATACTTTTGTTTGCATTTTAAAAATCAATCTGAAAACTCAGTTTAGATAGGCACTCCCTCACTCAGGGAAAGCTTGCCAGAAGAGAGAGGTCTTCGCCTGCTTACGGAAGGACAGCAGAGATGGGGCCAGCATGGCCTCCTGTGGGAGGGAGTCCTAAAGTCTGGAAGCAGCAACAGAGAAGGCCCTCTCCCATGTTTCCACTAAATGGATCTGTGAATGTGCTACGACCAAGAGAAAGGCCTCTCTTGATGATCTTAATAGCCAGCCAGGCTCATAATGGGAGATATGGTCCTTGGGATACCTTGGACTCAAGCTGTTTAGGGCTTTATAGGTCAGAACTGGTACTATGCATTCTGCCCTTGCACTATTCATTCTAACCAGCACTATGCATTCTAGCCTTGTGGTGCAGTGGTTATACTGCTGTACTACAGCCAAAACTGTGCTCAGGACTGGGAGTTCAATCCAAGGTACGTATCTGGCTCAAGGTTCACTCAGCCTTCCAGCCTTCTGAGGTTGGTAAAATTAGTATCCAGTTTGTTGAGGGTGACGTGAGGATAATGGGTAGCCTGCATAACTAAATTTTAAACTGCCCAGAGAATGCTCTAAGCACTATGGGGCAGTATATAAGCAGCATGCTTTTCTTTC
>JAHTLZ010000015.1:1729413-1745544 GCA_023846285.1 Phrynocephalus versicolor
TTTTTTTAAAAAATTCTCACCCTGTATTCTAATTGGCTGAGTATATGATAGCTGCAAGAAGGCTGCACACGACACTTTAAAAGGTGTGTATCTGTGGAGAGTGGGGGCAGGGAGAGAAAGAGAGAGTGAGTGAGTGAGAGAGAGAATGAGAATAAGAATGAGACTGTATTTTGCAGTCATATGGCTCCTGGAGGCTTTGTCTGTGACAGCTGACTGGCTGCTCATGTTCTGAATTAGTACACCATGTACTTTCTAATGTCAAGGCATACCTCTCAAGACAAGGGCATACAAACTGGTGCCTCCCATAGAGGTATTTATTTATTTTATTTATTTTCAGATTTGTATACCGCACCTATTTCCTGAACGGGAACTCAGGGCAGTTTACACAGGAATTAAAAAAATTAAAAACAGTAACAGTAACATCCAAGACGGCGAACCAGTATTGGCGGGAGGCAGGGGGAAAGAGAGAAAAAAAAATAGTGTGAAATTAGTTTGGAGATGCTTTTGCTTAAGTATGGGCAGAGTTTCCAATGTTACTTAAGCTGCATAGGTTCCCAGTGTCACTTACCATTTTAAAAAGCAGTTTTTTTTTTATATTTCTTAGAAGTAGTAAATGAAATAGACACATTTTATGCCCTCATTTGAATGTAACTGCTCATTACCCTTGGGATAAAAACCTCTAATGTCCTGTCTTGTAATTGCCTCAGTACTTAACAAGAGTAGAAACCACCACTTGAACCTTGTGAGTCCACATGCTCAAAATCAAAATGATAAAAGAAACCAACACATTTTCAAATGCATTGCCAAGAATGTTCTCCTTTGTTAAATTATAACAGTTAGGCAAGGGTGAAGCCTGCATGCTGGAATGGTAAACAACCCAGAGAGTGATTTAAACATTATGACATGGTAGATAAGCAGCACACTTTGACTTTTGCTTTTTCGCTAATCAAGTTAGGTATCTGGCTGTGAAGTCAGGGTATGGAGCTCAGTTCCCAAAAGAGCCAGCCTGTGTAGTCTTGGGCAAACTGCACGGTCCCAGGAGAAGAGAAGAGTAATCAATTTCTGCACATTCACTACCTAGAAAACCCTGAAAAGGGGTGCCATAGGTCAAAACTGACTCAGTGACACCACCACAGTTGTTATAAATAAAACTGTTACATCCATAGGCAATTCTTTACTGGAAGAAGGCTCTCCTTAAAGTGTTGGATTGAGGTGGCTCCCTGGCTCAGTCCAGAAGCTGTCATATAATACTTGTTGAATGGTTTTTTAAAATATTCATATACTTACTGTTTTCAGCTTGTAAATATTGTGTTTTTAATAATGTAAGCTGTCTTAGCTCCTTTTTAAAGAGCAAGGCGGGATAAAAATATTTTGAATAAATAAGTCAATAAATCATTTTTATATCGGTGTTGCTAGAAAAACGGTTTAATTACAAGGCACTCATTTTTTGTAACTACAGTGGAACCTCGACTTATGAATTTAATCCGTTCTGAATGCATGCTCTTAAGTCTAACTACTCTTAAGTCAGGATACCTATCTAAAATATTGAAAAAAATAAGTTAAAAAAGAACAAAAGAAAAATTGTAAGGGCCTTTTCACACAACCCCTAAGATCCGCTGGCCCCTTAAATTCGGACCAGAGATCTTGGGGGTTCGTTGCTGTTCCTCCGTCCCCACCCCTCTCCGCACTTCCTTGCTCCTGTCTGTGAGGGGAGGGAGGAAAAAAGGGACAAAAGAATAAAGGCTTACCTCCCGGTGCCGGTGGAAGCTGCCGGGGAGCCCCGTCACGTCCTGATTCCTTCTCTTAAAGGGGCGGGAGGCAAAAAAACAACAACAAAAAGAAGCGAGGAGAGCCCGGCACATCCGCATCAAGGAATTTTCACCTCACAAGAGCAGGTACAACAAAAGTGTGCTGGGTTGCGCTTAGGTGGGCGGGGTCGCACTTAATTTCCTGTAAACTCCGGAGCTGGTGGGGAAACATTTTTAAGCTCCGGAGCTGGGAGCCATTTGCCCCGGAGTTTAGGGGTCGTGTATAAACACCCTAAGTTGAGCAGACCATATCTAAAATTTGTAAGGCAGCAGTTAAAATGCCCAACAGTTTTCTGCTCTTAAGTCGAGCTGCTTTTAAGTTGGGGTATCACTGTAGTTTCTTTTAAGCTGAAATTCTGGATATCTAAACTTGGCCCACACAGCAGAGTGAACCAAGATATAATGCTTGTGGCAGCTTTGTGTAACATAGTGCCAAGTTAAAAAGTAGTTGTGCTCCCTCTCTGTGCTTATATACAGTATTTTTTTCATGTATAAGACTATATTTTTATCTAAAATTGTTAGACTAAACATTGAGGGTTGTCTTATACACGGAAGTAATATGAGGAGAGAACCGCACGTTTGCAAAACTAATTTTGGGTTGGGAAAATGGGGTTCATCTTCTACATGGGGGGGCCGTCTTAGAGAAAAATATGGTAATCTGTTTACAACTAAGGCTGTTGTACGATACACATGTAGTTCAGTGGGTAAGTAACTCCCCCCTGAACTCATGGGATTTACATTTGAGTAAACAGGATTCAAATTGAGCCGGGAGAAAATACCACTGAATAAGGAGGAACTCAACCATACAAACATACATAGGATAAAGCTTCTTATGTAGTCAGCAGTGAGTCAATATTTAATTTAAAGTGTGACCCACTGTGATCATACATGATTTCATTTCTGTTTCCTCAAACACTTGAGTAGAATTAGATTAGCCATGTGATTAACATAGCAGTGACTAATACGATTAATGCTGCTAGTATAATTTTTCTGGTGGTACAGACCAGTCAGTAAATTAACTCTTTAGAACCCGTTTCCCTTCATGTAACTGGATGTAAAGAAGAAGCACCCGATTTCCCCCAAATCAGTTTCTTTCATCATCATTTTTATTAGCTTCACTCGTAAAGCCACCTTTCAAATTGTGTCATTCTTACTTTTGGAGAATTAGGTAATATTTGGGAAGATTAGTCCACCATAATCCTCTGCATAACTGCTGTTGCTGAATAGCACCCATTTCTAGTTAGCAGAGTGATAGCATCCACCACGTTCATTGGTGGTTTAAGTCCTGTACATTGGAGTAAGTAGTTAGCATGGCACATTGTCCTCTTGAGAAAGGAATCATATCCATAGTTTTTATTCTAAGGAAATAAGGCTGCTGGGGTTTATTTCAGAAATACACAGAGACAGGAAAAATAATATGAATTCTCAGCTGGAGATGCGCAGATACAAGGCCGCTGCCTCACCTCATAAAGACAAGATGTCCCCTGCGTTCTTTCCCAGAGTAAATTAAGAAGGAAATGTAAGAAGGAAGGACATCAGAAATCCTAATCCTAATCCTCCTCCTCCTCCTCCTCCTCCTCTTCCTCTTCCTCCTCCTCCTCCTCCTCCTCAATTAATTAATTAATTTAATTTATATACCACTTATCTAGCTGCAAGGCCACTCTCAATTTATATGCCCCCCCCCACTACCCAAAGGTCTCTGGAGAAAGATTAATACTGTAATACACTACTGTATATAATAACAGTTAATAAAAGAGACATCCACGTTTAATAAGCAAACAACACAGCAGAACTCCTATAGCAGTGATGGCGAACCTTTTGGAGACCGAGTGCCCAAACTGCAATTCAAAATCCACTTTTTTTTTTGCAAGGTGCCAATACAGTAATTTAACCTGTTTACAGGTGGCTATGAAGGGGCGATGTCGGGTGCACACAGAAAGGGCTCCGAGTGCCACCTTTGGCACCCATGCCATAGGTTCGCCATCACTGTCCTATAGCATTGTTTGAGAAGGTTCCAGAAATTAATTTTGCAACATTTATTAGATTACTTAAATTAAATTACTGCTGAAATTACAGCGGAGCTTCCTCAAGCTCTTCCTTTTAAGCACCCCCAATTTGGAGAGGTTTGGGGTATAGGGGGCCAAATTATTTGACCCCAAAAGGGTGCCGCTAGGGGGAAAACCATTTATAATTTAAAAGTATTTGACAATACTGATCCCAGGCACCTAGCAGCATGGAAATTACAGTGGAGCTTCCTCAAGCTATTCTCTTTAAGCCGACCAAGCACATTGGGCTGTATTCAGAATTGCACCCCACCAGGCAGGCAGGCAGGCAGGCAAGAAGTATTTTCAAATAGTTTTAAATTACAAATGATTATTTTTTTTCTGGGTGCCTCTAGGACCCAGGGGAGCCGTTTTACAGAGGAATTAATCTGTTCGTTTTAAACTAAAAAAAAAAAGGCGGTTCATTTCGTTAGTAACGAAATGCTGCTTCCCCGGTTTGTTTCATTTCGCTTAATTTTGTTATGTAATGAACCGCTGAATCAGCATTTCGTTTTTCCTTTGGTGTCCATTTCTCTTGCTGACTTGAGTACCCAGCTTGTGGAAGTGGGCGACGAACATGTAGCCTACATCATTTAATTATAAACTACTCAGAGAGTGCTTTCGGCGCTGTTGCACAGCATACACCCAGCACACTTTGCTTTTTTATATATAAATCCAAGTTACTTTATATAGAAAGTATGTGCAGAGTAGCCCTAGGTCTAGATGGGTGGTATACAAGTCAAACAAACAAGAATATACAAGTGGAGTATCTGTTCTTGAAAGCTGGAAAGCTGGGGGAGGGGTTATTGACACTGGCTTCAGCCTTGTGTCATGTGGACACTGGGATACAGCTCTGGTATTATAAGTTCAAGGAAAGTTGAATAAATGCTTAGTATGGACAGGCCTGTTGGATCTTAGAAGGTTATTTTTATTTGTTTTTAGCATTGTTGAATTTTATTTTATTTTATGGGGGGTAATATTTAGTTTTGGCTGCTTAAGATTATATCCACATTTACTTTTTTAAAAAATACTGTTAAGCACAAGGAGGTATATTGATAAACAGAAAATATATTGCTTCTCAGGTTGACTCACAAGTTGGATGAATGAACAAAGAATTAGTGAACAAAGCACTCTTTTCTTCTGAGTTAATCCCCCCAAAAGGTTAGATGTTTGAGACAAAGAATTACCACCCATGTACATCTGTGTGAGTTTTTTGATTGTGTGCAGGCATTCTGATCTGAAGTAGGAGGAAGTTACAATGAAATGAAGAGAATGCTGGAGTTCGGAAGCAGGGCATGTACCGTACTTTCTATATAAAAGGCCCTAGGTTCCATTGCTGGCATTTCTAAGTAGAGCTATTGCCTGTCAGAAACCGTGGAGAGCTATGTTTTTTCCAAGGGGACACCCATTCCCTTCATCTGCTTTGACCAGGGAGAGCCCGAGTTGGCATCCTCCTCAGAGGATGAGTCGTTTTGCTACATCTCTGTCAGGAATGTCTGAATGGTCCAAATGCATCCAGTTCAGAGAAAGGAACTAACATCATAAGAATATAAGAAGAGCCGTGCTGGATCAGGCCAAAGGCCCATCTAGTCCTGCTTCCTGTATCTCACAGTGGCTCCACCAGATGCGTCTGGGAGCGCATGGGACTAGATATCTGTCTTCTGAAACCATTCCTCTGCATCTGGCCCTTGAAGTACCCTATTTTTAAGCCTGGAGATTACACAGGCCAGATGCCATCACCACCTCCTGTGGCAGAGACATCCACAAATGCAATGATATCATTCATGACCAATCCGTAGTGTAGACCTCCCAGTTACTATTTTTGAGTGAGAAAGCTGGAGAGTGAAGAAAGCCAATAGGAAAAAGACTGATTCATTAAAAACGTGGAACTCAAAGAGAGATTTACAGATACCAAGGAGAGGTGATTCTCAACCTGTGAAAAGCCTTCGCCATTAACTGTGCAGTCTAGGATTTCTGGGGAGTTGTAATCCAAGAATACCTGGGTACACGGTTGGGAACCACTGCGATAGACTGCCAGAAAGAAATAAGCGGGATGTAGATGAAATGAAGCCTGAACTTTCAAAGGTGTTAAATCCTGCCGTTCGTATACAGGAGGACCTCCTTATCCACTGATTAATTATCCACTGATTCAGTTATCCACGGTTGGCAGAGGAAAAAATAAATACTGTACATAATTCAGCAGCCGCAAAGCAAGCTACTGTCACAAACAGCAGCTGTAAAGCAAGCTACTCTCATAAAACAGCAGTTTTGGGGGTTTGGGGCGTTCTCTGTTATCCATGGTTTTCATTATCCACGGGAAGGCCTGGTACCAATCCCCAGCGGATACAGGGGTCCTACTGTACTTGCAACATGGTGAGAAGACAAACAATATTGGATGAGTTAAAAGACTTGGAAAAACGGAAGACCTGACATGAGAGTTGTTGTTTTAAATAAGGCACAGCCTGGAGTCTGCAAGACCTGAGCACAGCTTTTGATGACCTTCTGGAGAGCACGATGTCATTAGGGTTGCCATGTGTTCGATGCATGCAATGACCACGACAGCAGTTCTTGGATAAAGGTACTACTATTCATTACTCACTCACCTAACTGGGAGTAAGCCCATTGGGAATTGCTCTTGACTTGAGCAGATACACCAAGGACTGAGGTGCAATTCTTTTGTAAAGGATTTTGTATAGCACTGGCTATATCTAAATGTGTGTGTGTGTGTGTGTGTGTGTGTGTGTTGAAAGTGGCGTGACCTTGGATGGGAGCAGATGGTTCATAAATTGTTATGTACTGGAGTCTAGCATTGAAATTGTGGACCTGTCAGAATTTGACATATTATCTGCTTTGTCCTTCCCGCACTGTATTCTTTCCCATCTTCCTTTGGGAAATACCCGGCCCTGTGTTGACGTGTATCCTTGATTAATAGGAGAGCTGCAAAATGCTTGGAGGCAGTACTCTTTTTTCCTCTAAAAAGGGCATTTGGTGAGGATGGTTTTAATGCAAAGAAGGGTTGTTTGCACTCACCTACACCAGCCGTAATCAGCAATTAAATGCAGTGGACCCTCGTATAACAAGCAATTTGTTTAGCAGAAAATCTGCTTAAAGGAAAAAATGTCCACAGATAGGGGGAAATCGCTTAACAGAATCGCCTATGGGGCGAATCTGTACAACATTCTGTCGGTCGCGATTAGGGATTACAGTACTCTGTTTTCAATGCATTCCTATGGGAAATTTGTACAAAGGAAAATTTAGAACAGAATTTCATTTGGAACAAATTAATTCCTTTATACAAGGTACCACTGTAGGTGATTTGAAATTGCAAGCCTCATTACAGGACGGATGGTTATGCAAAGCATGCTTAGTAGCAGTTCTCCAAGGAGATGGTTAAGAATGCTTGCCACATTATAAAAGCCGGCCTTGGAAACAGTAGCTTTAACATTTCAATTTAACTTCTTGTTGTTTTACTACTACTTAGCTTAGTGTCTCATAATGTGATCAGATGGCTGCAAAGACATGTGCCTGATCACATTGCAAAGGGTCCTTTCAAGTAAAGGGACCCTTCTGCCTGTTGAGGAATCTGTCCAGCAAAGCCCCTCTCCCCAAAAAGGTCCACCACGGACAAAGATTGGGGTCTTTCTGGATCACATTCCCTTATGCATTGCATGATCAAAGCCAAGTAGATTGCATTGGACTGTTCCAAGAGCAGTCCAAATTGTGATCTATTTCCCTGTGTGATCACATTTGTAGTCTACATCTAGGAAAGGAATGTCACTGCATGGGCTTGCTTCCCCCCTAAACATTTCATTCTCTTTTTGTATTCTTCTCAGGGGTGACATTTTCTTAGAGGGTCACAATGGGCAACCGGTAGATATTTTTATGGTGCTGTTTTCCTTCTCTATGTTTAATTCGGGCACATGTCATGGCAGCCCTTGGTTGAGTTGCTCTAAAGTTACAGAGGTCCATGTAAGGATTAAGCAGCTTTTTTTTTATTCCAGTCAGAAGCACCAACAAATTGTATTGAGAGATAAGCATACACTACTAAGCAGAATGTCTGTGAAGATTCTCAGTTATCCAGGTGCGTCTATCCGGAAGCTGAGTCATGGCAACTGGTCTTCTTTTCCTGAGAGATTGAAACGTTTCGCTACTCATCCAAGCAGCTTCGTCAGTCTGAGGGAAGTTAGTGGCGAGTCCTCCATTTTATAGTTCACCTTGATTTCATACACACCCTGGTCTGAATAAGCTCATAAATTGGACAAAGGCCTGAATAGACTCATTAGGTGGACAATAGCCTGAATAGCTTTGTAGGTGGACCATGATCTGAATAGGTTCGTTAGGTGGACAAAGCCCTAGGGTGTGGTAAAGTCCCACCTATGCAACCTTTCCCACACCCATTAAGTATGGGTCGTTACCTGTGGCATTGTTGGTGGAAGTGGAAAGCCACTAACTTTCCTCAGACTGACGAAGCTCCTTGGATGAGTAGCGAAACATTTCAGTCTCTCAAGAAAGTCTAGTTGCCATGACTCAACTTCCGGATACTAAGAAGAATAGCAAAAAGTTATAAAAGCAACTGAATGCAAAGCAGTTAAGACATCTTTGATTTTGAACCCTATTCTGTGGGAGAACTTGAAATAAATTAAAACTCCATGGGGCGTTCCTACGTGATGGCATTTCCAAATAAATGTGATATGTGCAAACACATTCATGCACATTTTCTTGGCCGCATTGGTTTTCTTTGGGAAGAGAAGCAGGATGGCGCGTTTTTCAATGCATGCGTGAATTAGATCCTTCTTCCCTTTTCATGGGAAAACACAAACAGGCCTTGCAGCCTCGTTGCTCCTTCGGGTCCAAAGATTGTGGTGCTTCTTTGAATTCCAACTGAGTTGACAGCCATTTTCTGCTGAGTGGCTGACTGGCTGATTGACACTGATGGATTGACTGGCCTCTCCACCCCACCCCACCCCACCCCACCCCATTAGATCCCTCTTCCTGGTCTGCCCTTGGTTGGTCTAGCTCAGGGGTCTGCAACCTTTAAGACATAAAGAGCCACTTGGACCCGTTTCTGACAGAAAAAAAAAACCTGGGAGCCGCAAAACCATTGCGACATTTAAAACAAATATAACACTGCAAATATATTTCCCCCTCCCCTCGCTCCTGGCTTTTTGGGCGCTCGCAAGCAACACACTCCCTCGTGCGCTCCTCGGACACGCTGCGTCCCGGCGCCCGGCTCGGGTGGGGTGGGAAGGAGCGCCGGCGGCTGCGGCTCCTCCAGGCACCCCCGAAGGGCTTCTGAGAAGGAAGTCAATGAAAGTTGCTTCTTCGGCACTTCGGGCGCCGGGAGAGCGAGCGAGCGGGTGAGCCCGAGCCGCCGCCGCCTCCCCCCACCCCGCCACCGAGGTTTCCATCGAGGTGCGCACCTGCCTCAAGTTCTCCCACACACGCAACTGGGGTGGCTCTGTGTCCACCAGTCTCGAGGAGGGCCGGGCTGGGGGGTGGGTGGGCGCGCAGGAGGCACGTTCTGTGTGTTGGAATGGAGCAGAAGGCAGCTGCTGGCGGGCTTTCGGAGAGAGCGAGAGCGAGAGAGACAAGCAGGCAGGCGCACAGGCGCTCCACTCGGCTCGGCTCAGCGTTGGCCTCCCCGGGCGGCCAGGGCCCCCTGAATAACTTGAGCCCGGTGCCCCCACCCCGCCACTGAAACCAGCTGACTCCAGGAGGGAGCCGCTGGAAGTCTAATAAGAGAGACCCCTCCTCGGGCCGGGGGGCGGGCTCGAACTAGCTGTCACACCGCGTCCCTCGTCCCTTGACTGCCAAGTTGATCTCGCGCAGGAAAAAGAAAAGCCGACTTCCTCCATTGCTTTTCGCCTATCTGCCGCCGCCGCCGCTCCCCCCTCCCCACTCCCGCTCCCGCCGCTACCAACCCCTTGCTTGTTGGGCCAGAACTGACAGTACCGGGCAAGGAAGCAGGGCGGCGGCGGTGGCGGGGTGGGGAGAGAGAAGACTAGCCGTGGCCCCCTCCCCACGCCGCCTTTCTTGAGGTTCCCATTCCGCCCTCGCTGCCTTCTGCCCGGATCCTGCAGCCATGGTCTGACTCTCTCCCCCCCCCACACACACACACTCCATCTATCCCTCATCCTCATCCTCCTCTTGCCCCCACCCTCCATGGAGGAGGAAAGCGCAGCCCGAGTGCGTCGTGCCCAAACCGCTTCCACTTTTTGGGGGGGGGCAGTTTTTAAAAATCTTCCAAAAAATAGTACAGGAGGGAGAGGAGGGGAATTTCTAATCTCTCTCTCTCTCTGTCTCTTTCGTGGAGACACGCCGCGCGCGCCCCCGCTCCCCAGCGTTTTTGGAGCTTCATCCCGGCAAGTTAGTGCAAAGCTGTAGGGTTTTTTTGGGGGGGGGGGCTGTAGTGAAGCAAAAGGAGAGAGAGAGAGAGAGAGAGAGAGATGCCAACTGCACATGTGCAATGCTTGGAAGGGGAAGGGGGGAAGGAAGGAGGGTTTTCTCTTCCTCCACGTTGAACCGTCCCGTCTAAACGCTGCCCCCCCACCACACACACAACACACACACAACACACACACACACACACACACACACACACACACACTTCGCTTCTTCCCCCTCCCTCCAAACACCCAAACAAGAAAGGAAGGGGAAGGGAGGAAGGAAGGAAGGAGGGTTTTCTTTTCCTCCACGTTGCACACACACACAACACACACACACACGTCGCTTCTTCCCCCTCCCAGCAAACACCCAAGCAAGAATGGAAGGGGAAGGGGGGAAGGAAGTAAGGAGGGTTTTCTTTTCCTCCACGTTGCACACACACACACACACACAACACACACACACACATCGCTTCTTCCCCCTCCCAGCAAACACCCAAGCAAGAAAGGAAGGGGAAGGGGGGAAGGAAGGAAGGAGGGTTTTCTCCTCCCGTCTTTTTTTCTCGGGGGGAGGGGGAGGCAACAATCCAGATCTGGGAGGTTTTCTTGAAGTTAAAAAAGAAAAAGAAAAAAGGCTGCCGTTCGGGGGGCACTTTCCACCACACCTCCCTCTCTCTCTTGCTCTGAAGAAGAGGGAGCCTGCGGGAAGGTAGAGTGTGAGAGTGTGGCCGCGCTTGGCTTCGCGCCGCCTTGTGGGACGGGCTGTCCTCGCGAGATTCGGCACCTTTGTATTGAAATTTCTGAACCCTCCCGGAGCCGCGGCAAATGTTCCAAAGAGCCGCATGCGGCTCCGGAGCCGCAGGTTGCAGACCCCCGGTCTAGCTGAAGTGGTGCTATTAAAGCACAAACAAGCCCCAGTAACCCCAGGAAGCGGCTTTCATTTTTTTTTTTGCTGCCATTGCCATCACTTTTCCAAATCAGCCTATCATTTGCATCTTTACTACCTAAGAGGATTCCCATCCTTCCTTGGGAAGGACAAAAAAAAGGCAGATGCCAGGATGGGGGAAATGAAGGTAAGGTCGAACCTTCCGGGACTTGCCTGACTGCCAGTTTAATTGGTTTTCGTGAAATAAAAGCTTCTCCCCTTGAATGGCACATAAAGGGTGACCTTCCTTCCTCCCTCTCAAAAATCAATGATCTGCCTAACCCTCATTTTTAGTGGTTTTGGGCCCTGCAGAGATTTTGTAGCATACCTTGAAAAAATTGTAACACCTGGATGGCAGAGTGCCCGGGACCAAGAGGGCTGGGTGGGTGGGCTTCTGAAGGGCAGCTATGCCACTGCCGCAGAGGGAAACTTTCAGAATTCTTATCAGTGAACTTCTTCTCCCTCCTCCTTTTCTGCAGAGGATCCCTCCTGCCCAATCGCGGCCTAGCTGCCTCTTGCTTCTTCACTCCCCAACTCCACACATAAGAAACAAGCACCCCCTCCCCAAGCCCTGCTGAGAGAATAGATTGCAGCCCACACGGTTCGAAAGATGCAATCATGCAGTTGACTTGTGCACTCATGCATAAAACCGGGCCAGCAGTTTCTCAGGCAAAGCAGCAGAGGAGCAGCTGCCGTGGGTAGAGCTTTGCCTGCCCTTGAGTGGTTATTATTACGTGTGGATAAGCTACGTACAACATGCAATGCATATCCACGATTTTTTAGTTCCAGAAGCAAAAAGAGCCATGCCTTTGCAATAGTGGCAAGCTTTTGGAAAATGGTTAGGGGGTGTAATGAATACGTGAAGAAGAATCCTGCAAAAGTATTTGTTCTCAATGAGACAGGCTCTCTGCTCAGGTTGAGATAGACTGTCAAGAGCCCGGTAACCTGTTTTAGAATTCTCATCTCCAGCATGAGAACGAGACAGAGACAGCTTCTATCTCTCTTGAATTTTCTGCCATTTGCCCAACATGTCTATGCTAAACTAGCTTCCCTTGGTGTAGCAAAAACACACAACAATATTTATGGGTTTTTTTCAATTTTAAGAGTAAAGTGAATCACATACAGTTGGACCCCCATACCCACTGATTCATTATCCACTGATTCAGTTATCCATGGTTGGCGGGGGGGGGGAAATTAAATAATTCAGCAGCTGTAAAGCAAGCTACTGTCATAAACAGCAGCTGTAAAGCAAGCTACTGTTGGAAACCAGCAGCTGTAAAGAAGCTACTGTCACAAAATAGCAGTTGTGGAGATTTTTTTTTTGCTGTTCCATGGTTTTCTGAGCATATCAACGGATAAGTGCCTAACAGAGCTTGGAAATGTTACTTTTCTATTTACAACTTTCAGTATTCCCCAGAACAGGTATTTCTAGGCATTTGTAGTTTTTAAAAAATTGTAGTTGTTCCAGTAAATTGGTAACTTGGCATGGGATGACACAGTCCACATCTCTTACAGCACACAAGCAGGCAATCTATGAAATAGGAGATGAGCTTGATATAGGAAAAGTACCTGGGTGGGAGGGAATGCATCTCCGTGGTTAGTCTTCCATTGTACACTTGACTTCTCTTATACTTACAGGTAGGAACTGTACTGGAGCATCCTGAGACCTCTTATGTTTTGCTGTTTGCTCTTACTAGTGCAGAATGGAGTATTGCACTAATCGGGCGGAATACAATATCTATCTATCTATCTATCTATCTATCTATCTATCTATCTATCTATCTATCTATCTATCTATCTATCTATCTATCTATCTATCTATCTATGAGAATGGTACTATGTATCTGTGAAGATTCTCAGCTATCCAGATCTTGTGCAAAAGATCAAAGTTCATTGATTCCCACCCACCCACAAGCACCAGTGATCAGTTCAACAATAAAACAGCTAACGACACCCATCAACTACTACATAGAAGGATCACTACCACCCCTGATTGCAGTGAAACTTCTTAATCCAGGGGTGTCCAGACTTCAACCCTCCAGCTGTTTTGGACCACAACTCCCAGAATTCCAAGCCTAAATTGTCGATAACAGTGGATTGTGGAAGTTGTGGTCCAGAACATCTGGAGGGGCGAAGTTTGGGCACCACTGTTTTAATCCATCCATCACAATACAATGACTAACACCTATTATCCTGCATAGGACAGTTTTCCCCTTTCCCACAACTTTGAAACCCCACAGTCTCACTCACTCTATACCCCAAAGTACAAAGAGAGAACTCCTAATTCCCTGAGCTAGATGCCGGTCACAGAGGGCCTTTTTACACGACCCCTAAGATCCACTGGTCCCTTAAATTCGGACCAGAGATCTTGGGGGTTCGTTGCTCTTCCTTCCTCTCCACGACTCCGGAGTTTCTTGCTTCTGTCTGCGTGAGGGGAGGGAGGGGGAAAAAGCCTTAAAAAGGGACAAAAGAAGAAAGCCTTACCTCTGGTGCCGGTGGAAGTTGCTTCGAGCCCCGGTCCCGGTTACTTCCTGGTTGCTCTTAAAGGGGCGGGAGGCAAAAAAGCAACAACAAAAAGAAGCGAGGAGAGCCCGGCAGATCCGCATAAAGGACTTGTCACCTTCTGAGAGCAGGTACTTAAAAGGTGCGCTGGGTCACGCTTAGGTGGGCGGGGTCGCACTTAATTTTCTGTTAGCTCCGGAGCTGGTGGGGAAACATTTTTAAGGTCCGGAGCTTGCAGCCCTTTGCTGCGGAGCTTAGGGGTTGTGTATAAACGCCCAAAGTCTGGTGAAACGTCAGGAAGAAAAACTTCCAGAACATGGTGAAACAGCCCGAAAAACTCACAACAGCTCTCAGTTCCCAGCCATGAAAGCCTTCAAGAATACAAAATGGGACCTTTGTCACTTCTAGAAACTAAACCCAAAACAAAGGTTCAAAAGTTAGGAACCCATGGCTCTTAGTCCTAGACAGCAGAAAGACAGAAAGGTTGGCAAGCCTTTGAGTCCAAGTCCCTAGTCCGAGTCTTTGATACCAAGTCCCAAAACTGAGTCTAGGTCTTTGCTACTAAACTTCAATTCCCCCGGGCCCTATTAAAACAAGCTTTGTCCCCGGGGGTTGGGGAGGGAGAGGGCGGGTAGGTTCCAGGTTAAAAATCGAGTCCAAGTCATTAAAACGAAAACCTGAGCAGAGTCTGACTCAGGTCATCAGTGCGATATGTCTGACTTGACAGTGGACTTGGGTCTCCATTGCTTCTCAAAAGGACACTATATAGCCTTGTGGACAGGCTTACTTAAATGGACTAGATTCTTAATTAGATAATGTTGCAGGAAAAAGGGGCTCAGAAACAGCCACAGACAACTGAGCAAGTTCACTCAGTCAAAAGAGCTGGCAGATAACTGTGATGTTTGCTTCCATGTTGTTATCTGCGTCCACCCGTCCCAGTGGCATTGCTTTTAATCACACCACTTGCTTTTGCAGGTATAATGTACTGGGGATGGATGGCTGCCCCACAGAGAAAATCTTTGTGGTTCTATTTCTAGATCCATCTCTTTTCGTTGCTTGCCTAGAAAGTTTCCATTGCCACAAGGAGTATTTGTTTAGAATGTTAGCTCAGTAACTATTGTAATTCACAGTATATCCCTCCCTTTATTAAAAACAAAAAACAAATCCAGGTTCTGTGACAACAATATTAAATAAAAAAACATGAAAAGGCCCCAAGTGAAGGCAGCAATAAATGGCTGTCTCCAGCAAGGCCAGGTCCCACGGGTCTAAAAGAGGAGGTGATAAAATCTTTGCTGAAATTCCCTCCTTGGACTCCACCTTGGAGTCAGGCACTACAGTCGTGTGGTGGTGTGCTTAGTTATACTCCAGTTGAAAACGCAGGTGTCCTACTGGATTCAGCCAGGGCCGGTGCTAGTTTTTTTTTGCGCCCTAGGTGAGGGTGGGGCGGGGGGTAGACAGGGGGGTGGCGGGTGGGGGGACTGGGCAGCGGGGGGCGGCTACAGGCGCGGGGGTGGCTGGCGGGCGGTGGGGGGACGGACGGCGGTGGCCAGCGCCCTCTCTCCATTTTGGCGCCCTAGGCAACTGCCTAGTTCGCCTTAATGGAAGCGCCGGCCCTGGATTCAGCCTGCGGGTTGAATGAGCGGCGAGAGTGGGTACAGCTAAAATGAGCACAGCAGCTGCAATTATTCTTGAGTGGTATCTGACAGGGCTCCTGGGATGTCTGTGGACATGACCCCCCGCGTGGATTACTTTCACTTTCTATGCGGGACGGCCATTCGGAAGTGTTCAGAAACTTCAGCAGGCCCAAAACATGGTGGCAGTCTGGGGCTGGTTACAAGAGAGACCTAAGTGTATACGGAAGTTGAGTCATGGCAACTAGACTTTTTCTTTTGTGAGATCGAAACATTTCGATCTCAGAAGAAAAGAAGTCCAGCTGCCATGACTCAACTTCTGGATAACCTCAGCTGGATGACTGAGAATCTTCACAGACCTAAGTTGATTGTTATGACAGCTTCATTGGCAATGAGTCCATTACCGGGCACAATTCAAAGCGCAGTTATGACCGATGGGTCCTACGTCAGCCAACATCAGTTGCGGAAGGCATGAAAGTCTTTAACTAGGAACTGGCCCTTCTCAGTGCTGGCCATCTAGCTAAGGAAAGCCCCCCTACCTTTCTAATGTTTAGAAGGCAGATAAGAGCATTGCTCTTCGGCCAGGCTTACTGCATAATCATTTGACTGGTTAGCTCCTTTCCTGCTTACATTTACATTATTGTTGTTGCCATCTTGGGTTCTCTGATTATCTATTTGTTTATGTGGGTGGCTACATAGGGAATTCCCTTTTCCCTCTGTTGTCTTCATTTCATGTGCACAGTACATTTTGTTATAAGCCATTCAGAATAGTGGTTGGTAGGTAGGCAGGCAAGTAGGAAGGTAGATAGATAGATAGATAGATAGATAGATAGATAGATA
>JAHTLZ010000015.1:1745554-1763296 GCA_023846285.1 Phrynocephalus versicolor
ATAGATAGATAGATAGATAGATAGATAGATAGATAGATAGATAGATCGATCGATCTGAGGAACTGAGCTTCCTTCAGTAAGTCTGCCCATTTTTCCAGATCTTAAGGGGAAGTGCTTCTTTCAGCCCCAAAACTATTTTTCTAATTTATTTCTTTTTTATCAAACACCCCGAGATCTCCCCATTGAGGTGTAGGGTGGGAGGAGGAAGGAATTGTGGTCATTGGTTTAATTGTTTGGTCCTCCAAAATGACGAGAGAGAGAAAGGGCATTCGTTTTCTTACAGAATCATGCTTCTCTCAACACAGCACTGTGCTTAAAGCAGGCATGTCCAAAGTCAGGCCCAGGGGCCAATGCGGCCCGTTTTCGAATTTCAAGTGGCGCACGACCTCTTCCCTCCACCCGCTCAGCCTGTCACGCATCTCCGCCAGCTGGCCCTTCCCCATACCAGATGGAGACGTCAGCTTGCAGTTTTACAGTTTGCTTGCTCTCCCTGCCTCTGTCCATTCCCCCCCCCGCCACCTGTCCAGCCTACCCGCCCCCAGCTCTGTTGCTGCAGCGTCCTCCCTGCTTCCTTGCATGTCCTAGAGGCTTGTACAAAGTCCGGTCCGGGAGCCAAATGCAGCTGAATGGTCGGCCCACACACATTTTCACCTCACCGAATCTGGCCCTCCTTGCAAAAAGTTTGGATACCTCTGGCTTAAAGGGAGATTGAAACCTGGCTATTGCTGTTTCACTGATTTGGTATGTCTTATTTGAGAAACAGCAGTGTTTCTGAACAGCTTTTTCATCTATAATTCATTAAAGCCTTACTTTCAAGGGTTTAATAAAATTAACCCTAAATCCTCTTTTCACAGCAATTTCTCATACTTGTATACACACCTGCTTGCATGCCTGCCTGACTCACTCAGTCACTCCCTTCCTCCATTAATCCCTCACCCCATTACTTCATTACTCACTCATTCAAATCAATCGATCAATCAATCAATCAAGCAGAATTGGACAATAGACCTTTCATTCTCCTCACTAGAAGACTATATTATATCATGATGGAATTATTAAATGAGTGTTGGCAAATGTAGTCCATCTTGACATTTTTAGAAAGTGCCATATCAGACAAAATGGGGTATCCATTTTGTTGTCTTAAAAATTCCTCACACACCCATATCCAAAAATGTAAACAGGTTTTAAAAAAACCCTCTACTTCAGCAAAAAGATGTTGTCTCAATGGTCAATGTATTTGAAGAGACGTTTTCAACCATTCAAACAAATTTTGAAACTAACATGTTCATTTCAATTTTAATGTTTAATTTTGTAAAATTCAGCTATCAGCATGTTCATTTTAATGAAAAATGAACACAAAGACATTATATTGCCAAAGAAAACTTGATTAACAAACTGACATAGCTTGGTAGTTGGAGAGATGGATGAAAGTTTTCAGATTTGTGGAGATGATATTCGGGTTTTCACAGACTTGTCCCTTCAGTATGGTGTGGTTATCTGCCCTCTACGTAACACACACAAAACAAAATGCAGTGAGGATGTCGTTTTGGGTGTAGTCCCAAGGCCCAATTTGTCCTGTTCTCTTACTCATGAGGTGTTTTATATGCATGCCCTGGAAATTGCATGAGGCAAGCACCTGTAACATGTGACCCTTCATGTGTGGCAGGAGACAGAGGAAATACATTTGTTTTAGGTAAAGAACATCAACAGCCTGCAGCACCAGTGCAAGATGTTCATATTATTACAGTCAGGGCTGGTGCTAGGGTTTTTTGCACCCTAGGCGAGGAGCGGGGGTGGGGCCAGATGACAGGGGATGGCGACGGGCGTGGGGGTGGCGGCGATGGGTGTGGGCAGCAGCGGGCAGTGATAGGCGGACGGCGACGGGCGGCTGGCAGATGGGGGGACGGACGGCGGTGGCCAGCAGCGGGGTGGTGGTGGGGTGGCAGGCTGTCCAGCGCCCTCTCTCCATTTTGGCGCCCTAGGCAACTGCCTAGTTCGCCTTAATGGAAGCGCCGGCCCTGATTACAGTATACCCTTGTGCTACCATTGTTTCTCTTAGGGGCCTCCCAAAGGCCTGTCTTTGAGTAAGTTCTCCTTCTGCTCCAAACATCATGAAAGAGGTGTCTCTGGGGAGAGCGCCTGTACCCTACTGGTGATTCAGGTTAAAATACCCAGGGAAACTACAACATTTTTATTTGGTACCAGTCTTAATTTTATAGTCTCCATCCCACAAAAGAACAAAATGGATACAATTTTCCCAATTCCTGTGTAGCACGATACATTTCTGAAAGATGCAACCTGCAGGCGTCTTCGGGCAGCCACCGGTGAGCACTCAATCTGCTGTGGGGTTTGGCACTGACCAAGTGCTGAGGGGATCAGCCCTTGCTGTGGAGACATTTAAACCCAGATATCCAGAGTGGTGTGGTTGTGATACCTTAGGTAACGTTGGCCTCTTAATCTGGGAGCTGAGTCATGGCAACTGGACTTCTTTTCTTGTAGGATCAAAACATTTTGCTACTCATCCAAGTAGCTTCTTAACACCGAGAAAAAGTTGGTGGAAGGCTTCACCTCACTTGGATCGCTGGGAATCTCCACAGGCATGTTGGAATCTTATAGTAAATATTTCAGGCAAAAATCAAAGAAAAACAAAACAAAACAAAAGACACAAAACATGTGGCACCTTAAAGACTAACTTTCATATTTTATTGTAGTGTGTCATGGACACGTCCACTCCTTCAGACATATAGCAGCAGAATGAGGTGCGCAATATAATATGTGATGGGATATACATTTCATACCAGATATTTATTGGCTGTAGTATATAGAGTTGGAGGGTGGATAGGGGAGCTGGAGAGGAGGAGGGAGGGTTGATTAGTAGAGATGGTGAGAAGGAGGATTAGGCCAGGGACTGTAGATATGTAAAGTATGGTTTTATGGCTCTGAGGCCGGGATCTGTTGATATGTTAAGTGTGGCACAGTCATCTGTCTCACTCTTTGGCTGGCAAGATGTACAGGTGTTCATTTATGTAACAATGTGTCTCCCAGCTTGTTGAAGAAGCCACTCCCCCAGTTTCTCTCCAAAACTCTTCCTCATTGCTCTGAAAACTCTGAAAACCAAGTGGTGCCCTCCACCTCTTCGGGGTTTCTTGCCTTCCTCAAGGGTCATCCCTTGGACCTATGTGTGTGTGTGTTGTGTCCTTACAGTCACTCTTCATGACTCCATGTCCATGGACTTTTCTTGGCAGGAATACTGGAGTGGCTTGCCAGTTCCTACTCCAGGCGCCTACAGCACCTGGTATTCCCTGGTGGTGTCCCATCCAAGTACTAACCAGGGTCGACCCTGCTTAGCTTCCGAAATCAGGCGAGACTGGATGTGCTTAGGGCATCTAGGCAGCTCAAACGAGCCTAAAAGAGGAATGCATGGCAGCCTCCACCAGCATCCCTGGTTGATGCGGGACAAGCCTGGGAGTTCAGGTGCAAGGCGGGGCGAGGCAGCTCCTTCTCGGCGGTTCTCCCTGCTGATCCCCACCCCACCCCGTGCCTTCGCACAAGGAGCTAGGCTGATGGCCGGGGAGGGGGTGGCGGCGGTGGCGAGAGGAGTAGCAGCGACGGGGTTTGGCTTTTGTCAGCCGGATTCCTCCAGCCCCCCCCCCACCCGCTTCCCCTCTCTTTGCAGTAGCCGTTCGCTCTCAGCAGGGGCTCCCTCGCCTTGCCTTGTTGTTTGCTTTAGTAGCGGCTGCCCGGCCGAAGAACTACTTTCAGGCAGGCAGGCAGGCGGGCGGGCAGGCGGCGGCGGCGCCCTCCCGGCTTTCTCCGGCTTCTTTTCTCCAACCCGCCCCCCTCCCGCAGCCACCCTCCTCCCCTCCCGTCCCGTCCCGTCCCTCCCTTCTTTCTCTCTCTCTCGGTGCCGCTCGCTCCGAGGAAGCACCGATTGATAGATTAGGGCGCACGCTTCCCCGGGCGGCTGGCTGAGGGCTTTGCCTGCCTGCCTTCCTGCCGCCCCCCATCCCACCCCACCCCGGCGCCCTGCCCTCCCTTCTGCAACCCGAAGGAAAGCGGCGGCCGAGGGGGGGGGGAGGAGGAGAACTCGCCCTGGGCTTGTTTATACAGGCGGATTCGGGAGTTGGAATTCCCCACACAACCAAGGTGCCCGGGATCCGCGCGGCTGGTGCAGAGCGGGCATGGGGTGCATACGTGTGCGTGTGTAAAGCGCACACACGCACAGAGAGAGAGAGAAAGCCAAGAGGAGACACGCATTTCCCGCTCGCCCGCCGGTTCCCCCCGTTTGTTATTGTCCTGGAGCAAAGAGGTCTTCTCGATCCTACATCCTCCTACCCCGGGGCAAGTTGGCCGGAGATGGCATTTTGGGTGAGTTGTCCTGCTTCTTTTTGCTCCTTCCACACACACACACCCTTCCACTTTATACGACTCTCGTCTCGGTGCGCGCGTCGCTTCTGCTCCCAACCACAGTGGAGGAGAGGAACGCGGGGATCTTGCGGGAGGAGGCAGGCGGGGGTTTTGTTACACTGACAATCTGGGAAGGGAGGGATCGCCGGTAACCCACCCCCACCCCGCTCCCAATGGATTCTCCTTTCCACAGTTCGTCCCCCAAACCCCAACACCCCCCCCCGCCGCCGCCGCTGCCGCCATCAAGTTTTCCCCGAGCTCCCTTCTACCATTCATTTTCCCTTCCTTTCTCTCCCCTCCGGCTTTCCCTCTGCTTTTGCCATCGAGGCGGTGACCGGCGCACGCTGCTTTGAATGAGACTTTTCTCCGGCGCGGTCAAGGCAGGGCGGCGCGGGCTGTGCGGGTGGGTCTTTTAAAATATATATATATTTATATATATTGGCTTCGGCCGCTCAGGTCTTGGTAGGGTTGGCCGTGGCGGCGACCAAATCGCCTCCGGATGGGAGCAAGACACAGAAAAGGTGTGTGTCTATAGGGGTGTGTGTGTCTGTGTGTGTGTCTGTGTGTGTGCGGGCACGTCAGTTGGCTGGCCGGCCAGGCAGCCGCCCCGAAGTCCGGGAGAGGTGTGTTTACCCGGAGGTCTCTCCTCCAACCTTGGAGAATGACCCTCTTTCTTTCGGCTTCGGCCTGTCCCTCCGGCCTCTCCCCTTCCAACCCACCCGGGCCAGGCAGGAAAGGAGGAGGGGCGGCGGTGGCGGAGGAGGACCAGAAGGGATCTCTCTCCCCCCCCCCGGGCACTTCTAAAAGCCTCGCCAAAGGCCGGGAGGGTTGCCCTGGTGCCCTCTCCCTCCCTCCCTCCCTCCCTCTCTTCCAAAAGAAGCCAGGAGCCTTTCCCCGACGGGTGGGGTGGGGGGGGAGAGCGTTGGGTGCCTTGGCTGGCATCGCCCTCCGGACGGAGTGGCCCCCATCTTCTCCTGGTCCCATTTTTTGTCTGGGGAGAGGAGGAGGAGGAGATGGGGGGGGGAGCAAAGCCGTCCAGCGGCGAGAGAGAGAGAGAGAGAGAGAGAGAGAGAGAGAGAGAGAGAGAGAGAGAGAGAGAGAGAGAGAGAGAGATCCTTCCCCTCCGAGGAGTGGGCTGGGAGGGCTGGCCTTGGTCCCACCCCACCCCCTCGGCCTCCTTTGTTCGGATGGAGGTGCTTCGGATGCCTCCCCCCCCGGGAGCTGGTGGCGGTGCTTTCGGAGGAGAGAAACACGAAACCTGCTCGCCTGCTGCAGGAAAGCGAAGTGGATCCGAGAGCGAGCGAGCGAGCGAGCGAGAGCGCCGGCGGGAGGGTTTTTTTTTGTGGGGGGGGGGGTGCTGGATGCGAGGCACTTCCCTGCTCCCTCGAACCTGCCTGGATAGGGGACCGGCGCAGGGGTGCCGGGTGGTGCGAGTGGATTGATGCCCCGGGTGGCTTGCTTCCTCGCCCCCCAAAAAAACTTTTGAAGTGCGGAGGGAGGCAGACTGTTCTGTGCGTGATGGAGTGGAAAGTCTGAAGGACTTTTCGAACAAGGGAAGGTCACTGGAGGAAGAGGAGGAGGGGGTGGGTGGTGGTGGGAGATGCAGACGGACAACCCCCCCCCAGCCTTTCATGGGTTCCAGTCTGTAACTTGAAGAGGAGAGCCCCTCTGGATGCATGGGGCAAGGTCTCTCCTCGTGATTCCACCCCCCCCCCCCCCGGGAAAGGGTGGGCGGAAAAGTTAAAACGTTAGGAAAAGAAAGGCCCCCTCCCCCTCCTCCTCCTCACCCAATTCCAAGGCTGAGGATGCATTACTTTTTGCAAGATCTGGTCAGAGGAGAGAGTTTTTCAGCACCTTGTGCTCAGAATTGGAAACCTCTGCGATGTAACACATGCAGGTATTCACAAAGTACTCACACCAACTTGCACATACTTCAGGCCCATCCTCAAAATCCCCTTTCCCCCTGGATTTACATTGAATTAACCATCTCTCTCTCTCTCTCTCTCTCTCTCTCTCACTCACTCACACACACACTCACACACTTGTTTCCTCTACAGTACTTTCTCCAGTGAATTCATGGTGCTCTCTGTGGGTCTCCTTCATTCTACTCTCAACATAGGAATAGGAATAGGAATCTTAACAGCAGCCCAGCAAGCAGAATAGGTCAGCAGAGGCAGGCTGAGAGAGGCTGGTCGGCCCAGTGAGGTTTCATGGCTTGTTCAGCATTAGAATCAGGACTTCCACCTCCTCAATCTGACACTTGAACCACTGCTCTGTGCTCATCATTCAAGAGGGCAAATAGATCAGTCCCCACCCAGTTGTGTCTTAACGTGAAGTTAAAAAAACAAACAGTGTTCATCCCATGCAATTGGTAGTTAAATCATCCCAATTAATCCAGAATTGCTAGTTTAGTTATTTGCTTAAGGCAGGGCTTTTTTCCCCTGTCACATGTTAATAGTGCTTTTTCAGATGGAGGCCTCTTGAGCTTCACCAGTGAAAAGATGTTGTGGGGCTATTACTGTCTTGGCCTCCTTAATTGATTGCTTTTTGAAGGAAGGAAGGAACAAACAAGATGAAGGAAGGGTTGAGGACCAAGCCCAGGAGGGCTCCTGGGGGGGGCACATGAATGAGGCAGGACAGTTGGATCAACATCATTACCATCGGCAAGAACAACAAGAACCTCATCCAAAAGTACCCGGTCACACAACAGGGTCCTTTCCCATGTCCGTGTCCGAACGGTTGGTTTTGCTGAGATTGTGACAGGAGAGGGAGGGCTCTCCTTCCATTTCCTTGTGTGCTGTGGTTCCAATCCTGATCTGATTGCACCTCCCCCCTCAAGTGGCTGTTAATTACAGGGTTGGTTCCCCCCAATATTTAACACAACATGGGAGTTTGAAACAGCACAATCCAACTAAATGCAGAGGCTTGTGTTTGCCTTTTTATAGTCAGTCACCAGCAGAAAACATGATTATTATCCTGTACTTTCTCTCACTCTTGGTGGATCAGGAGGACTGAAACACTATCAGTATAATGAAGGGATATGGAATATATATTGGCAGTGATTAAAATGACCCAGTATTGGGTATGGGTTCATTTTTCATGGGCGTGTTTTCAAAGCCATGGGTGGCAGTAAGCACCAAGGGATCAGCCTGCTGGGTGAGTGAGTGGTTACAGAAAGTCAACCAGAGCAGCATGCTGTGCCGCTCAGTTGTGATGTGTGTGTTTGTAGCCTGACACCGCAAAGCATATTTAGCCACCCGCAGCTGAATATTAGTGATAGGAGCGCAGAACACTTAGCCTATGGGACTCCCACAGATTTTACTCATTACTCCCAAGAAAGTTCAGCGTGTGAGGGGTTAACGTTTTCTGTTGGAGCTGAGAAACCAGATTCAGAAAACACAAAAATACTAGCTACTCTTATTTGGTGTGCACAGTGTGGCGTAGCAGTTAGAATAAGGGACAGGGAGATGTGACCTTGAGTCCTGACTGAGCCATTATACTCTCTGGATCATTTTGGACTGCTTACTCTTACTGCTTGACCCACCTTAGAGGTTCATTGTAAGGAGAAAGTGGGGAAAAAGATGGGTGAGAGCAGCACAAGACCTCTTGAGCTCATTGGAAAAAGGGAGGGTGGACACAATGTGCTGATAAAGACAATTTAGCTAGGATCCTGCCCAGGAAAACCATTGGTGCAAAGGATTTAGCACAAGCATTTTGACTTTTACAGAGTTTGTGCAAGGAGGTAGCCAGGACTTCCTTGCACAAATGTAACTTGGCTTTAAAAACACTGGACTCCTTGTTTGCAGAAGGGCAAGGCTTGCAAAACTGGGAGATTCCACTGTCACCGCCGTGCTAGAGGATTAAGTCTTACCAGTGCAAAGTACAAATCCAGCCTTAATGCGTAATAAGTGCAACTGAATGTGACTGATCAAACCAGCCAGCTTCTGCTCGATGGACTCTGTAATGGGAATTTGTGCTTTTGCAGGGGGAAAGCCAACCTTAGGCCAAGTTTGGCTCTGTGCATGGATTGCCCGACATTTTCCTTGCCGCTGTGTTCAGTGCAAATGAAGCAGCATCAACCTCTTTGCTGGTAACAACAGCTGCCCACCTTGATTTCCTCATGCAAATACAACACACTGTGGTGTGAGGAGTTGCCAGCAGATGTCACCTCCCTATGCTGGAGAGCCATCAGGAGCATCCCTGAAGATTCAGGGAGGAGTCCACCTCCCCTTCTCTGGTTCTTTCTCTCTTTGTTAAGTCTCTGTCCTACAGGAGCTGAGCTCAGTGCAAGGGCTTTGTTAGCCCCTCTACCACCTTTTAAGACCAACCTGTTGTCATCATTGTTGAAGGTCCTTGGGCATCTGTGACCCACACCAGCCACTGCATCTACAATTAAACTGACAATCCTGCTAGGTCAAAAGTCCAAAATTAGTAATAACAACAATGGTGGGGGCTGCGTCCCGGGGATGGCCTGGGGGGGGGGCCGGGGGGGGGGGGGAGGAAGGAGCATTCCTTTAAGTAAAGGACATCTGGCACCCCAGCTGCTGGTTATTGGCTCCTTGATTTACTGGGGTCAAGTAGTGGGGCTGAGAATTAGATTATTTCATTCATCAGAATGAAAGGCACCCTCCTGGGGTGGGAGCATGAGGAGAGACCCTTCTATGTACATATCACCAAAGTAATCCTAGACCTAGAGGGGGGTGGTGGTAGTGGTGCCTGAAAATCATCATCATCATCATCATCATCATCATCATCATCATCATCATCATCATCATCATCATCATCACTCAGCTAGAAGGGGTCCTAGGGATCATCAAGTCCAGGCCATCACAAGGAGGCACAGTTTGGAATCAAACTCGAAGCTTCTGGGCCCGCAGCCAGGTGCCTAACGCACTGAGCTACTCAGACCCCCCCCCAGTTTGTAGCCCCCATAACCACCCAGTTGCCTTGAAAGCCAACCAGTCAAACCCCTTCTTTGATGCAGGAAATCTCAAGCAAGAGCATTTGTTACTGAAATGACCGTCTTCTCTGTGTTTAGAGTCCTCCAACAAAGTACAGACCATTGCCCCTGTAGGGATACTGTACGTGGATTACACCTGATTTGAATAGACCTATTAGATTAGTAAGACTTGTGTATGTGGAACTAAACAGGTTCCATTTGTTCAGTGGCTCTACTTTGTTTGGAGCTGAAAGCTGAATGAAGGTGACCCTCCAATCACCATTTTTCGAACAAAACCTTTCCTTATTTATTTATTTAATATATTTCTATCCCACCTTTCTCTCCCAAAGGACCTTTTGGGAGTATTTGCTTCACAAATACTACTGTGTCTACCCAAACACAAACACACACCTCCTATTTTCATTTTGCATATCTGTAGTCTATATGTTGAGTTAATGGTGACTCATCCATTAGGACAAGCCAAGCATCCTTCTACCCAGTGATCCAATTTTGCCTGTATCCTAGGAACAAGAACATAAGAACATAAGAAGAGCCATGCTGCAATCCCTAGCGTGGAATTGGCCTTCTTCACCACTGCCACACACTGGGTAGACATCTTCATTGAGCTGTCCACCAGCACTCCAAGATTTCTTTCCTGATCAATCACGGATAGTTCAGAGCCCATGAGTTGATAGATAAAGTTTTGATTTTTTTGCCCCAATATGCATTACTTTACATTTTCCTACATTGAAACATATTTGCCACTTCACAGCCCATTCCCCGTTTGGAGAGATCCTTCTGGAGCTCTTCACAATCTTCTCTGGTTTTTACCACACAGAAAAGATTCATGTCATCTGCAAACTTGGCCACCTCACTGCTTATCCCTGTCTCCGGGTCATTTATGAACAGATTGAAAAGCACCGGTCCCAGGACAGATCCCTGGGGCACACCACTTTTCACCTCTCTCCATTGTGAAAATTTCCCATTGATACCTACTCTTTGTTTCCTGGATCTCAACCAGTTCTCAATCCATAAGAGGACCTTTCCCTACTTATCCCCTGACTGTGCAATTTTCTCAGCAGCCTTTGGTGAGGGACTGTGTCAAAAGCCTTCTAAAAATCAAGATAGATAATATCCACCAGTTCACCCAAATCCACATGCCTATTGACTTTTCCAAAGAAGTTTAAAAGGTTTGTCAAGCCATGCTGATTTTCCCTCTGCAAGGTTTGTTCTTCTATGTGTTTTAAGATTTTCTCTTCAATGAGGCTTTCCACCATCTTCCCTGGGACAGACGTAAGGCTAAACCAGCTTGTAGTTTCCTGGGTTCCCCCTCCTTCCTTTTTTAAAAAATTGGTGTGATGTCCACTATTCTTAACCAAGGCAGAGGGCCTCTGTGTTTCTCTGTGTGTCTCTGTGTGTCTGTCTTGATGAATGCCAGACAGTGCCTCTCTCTCTCTCTGTGTAGGACACTCAAATATGCCCCTGGCTCCACTTACCATTGGTTCCTATATCTTCCACTCCACCAACCATAACAGGCACCAGCTTTCACTGATGTGTGTGTGCGCGCGTGCATGAACATGCACATGCAACTGGATAGAAGCACATATATTTGTATGTCAAGGATGAGCACACTTTAGGTTTCCTTTTCAGTAGAACTCACAAGGAGGTTAAGGAACATGTGGGATGTCTGCAGTTGTTTCTGAGGAAATAAGAGTGTCTGCAGGAATTTGAGGAGGGAGGGTTAGGTGAGGAGAGCAAAGCTACATAGCAGGATCTGAGCAAAATTTTCAAGCATGGTATGCACCGCAGTAACAGAAGAGTATCTATCTGTGTACATTAAAATAATAAATACATTGGGATTATTGGGGGTGCAACTTGTCCTTTTGTGTGTTCCCCTTGGACACCTGTGTCTGAAAAGCGGGCATGGAAATGAGGCACTCAGCTGCCTCGTGGAACACTTGCTCTGTACAGGGGTTAGTTTTTAGTGCCATAGTTGGAACTCGAATCCAAAGCTTCCATGTTCACACACCTTCTGTTTTCTGACTAGTTTTCTTGATTTTTTGTTGCCTTGTTCTGGAGGAAGAAAAAGGATTCATTCCTGTTATTAAACCATTGGGATTCACTTCAGATCACCAAGTGATCTATCTACCACACTGAGGTGCAAGTGCAAACTTTTAAGTGAAATGGACAGTATTGCATTTGAGCAAAATTTGCAACGTTTGGTTTGAGCTGGTGGTATGCCTTTCGCACTTGGCATCTTGACTTCACCGTTCTTGTTGGTGTTGGAGAATGCAATGGCGCTTTTACACGACTCCTAAAATCCGAGGCAAAGGGCTTCCAGATCCGGAGCTTAAAAATGTTTTCCCACCAGCTCTGGACTTTAAAAAAATTAAGTACGACCATGCCCACCTACGCGCGCTCCAGCACACTTTTCAAGTACCTGGCCTCCAGGAGGTAAAAAAATCTTCCGATACAGATTGTAAAGCTGTGAATGCCGGGCTCCCTTGCCTTCTGTTTGTTTTTTGTCCCCGCTGCCCCTTTAAGAGACAGGAATCACTACGGGGCTGCGCGGGGCTGCAGATGGAGGTGAGCCTGCATTTTTTTCTCCCTCCCCTCATGCAGACAGGAACAATGGAGTGCGGAGGGGTGGGAACACAGGAAGATCGACAAACCCCCATGATCTCTGGTCCGAATTTAAGTTGCCACCAGATTTTAGAGGTCGTGTAAAAGCGCCCAGGGTTTCTGCTGCAAAATGATTGTAAAACTTTGACAGGTTTGGGTAGAAAAGAAGAGTGACAGATTTTGAGTGTCAACAAGGATCCCCAATTGGATCTGTCGCCTGCACTGTTTTGGGTGCTGTTGAAAATATGTAGAGTTGGCATCACAAACATTGAGAAAAGTTTTGTTGAAGTCGTCCCGAGGTTCAAAATTTGTAGTTAACAAAAGCTGAGCCCAATCTGCCTTCTGCATTGGTTTGGGTACATACCGCATTTTTCCAACTATAAGACGCCTCCGTGTATAAGACAACCACAACTTTTTCAAACCAAAAGTACAGTTTTACAATCATGTGGTTCTCTCTTTAGCTTGCTTTTGTGTATAAGACAACCCTCACTTAGTCTAACAATTTTAGTGAAACTATAATACGTGTACACATATTAGACAGAGAAGACAGGTGGTTCATGAAAGGGGTCAGGGAAGCCTTTCATGTGTGTATTGAAAACCCCTCTCTCAACAGAGGTGGGAGACTCAGGCACAATCTGTCTGCCTCTTGTCATGCTGCCCATTCATCAGTTCCTAGACAAATCAGAAGCAACACCTCCACCAGCAAACTAATGATGCATACATAATGGGTTGGGAAGGGTTGCATAGGTGGGGGTTGCACGCACCCCAGGTCATTGTTCATTTAACGAACCTATTCAGGCCACTGTCCTCTTAATGAGCCTATTCAGACCTAGGGGATGTGAAACCAAGGTGAACTATAATTTGGAGGCCCTCACCATTAACTTTCCTCAGACTGATGAAGCTGCTTGGATGAGCAGCAAAACATTTCAATCTCACAAGAATAGAAGTCCAGTTGCCATGACTCAACTTCTAGATAGTCTTATACACAGAATATTTATTTATTTATTTATTTATTTATTTATTTATTTATTTATTTATAAAATGTCTATACCTCACTATCAAGTGGCATGCCAATAATTCTGGGTGGTTTCCAATGGAAGGATAAACATAAACAAAGACAACCCACCCATACCAACATCAAAACTGGATTTTAAAAAAAAGACTCACAGAGAGAGACCACAAGAGGGTGGCCATGGACAAACACAAATGTAACAAACAAGTAAATCATGAAAGTAACAGTTATAGAAGGAGGATGTTCTGAAATGCTTTGAACACCAAGGGCTTTGCATGCTTTCTGAATGTCAGGAGGGCAAGGACCTGTGGAATGCCCCGGCACACCCTTACAGGCAGGGCATTCCAAAAAGAGGTAGCCACCACCTAGAAGGCAGCTGTTTGAAGATTTCTGGTTGAAGACTACCTGGCTTCTCTCAGGGTGGGCACCCAAAGCATCAAAGTCCATATATACGGCATATACAACGCACTACTGGAGGAATGGGGGGAAAGCCTTTTTTGCATACAAAGACGAGTGAATACATCCTGAAAGCTGGTGCACATCCATGAGAGCAGGAAAGTCTTTGTGGTCTGAGCCTGCAAAGATGCATGCTACCTGACTTTATTCATCTTTAATATGCCAAAGGCCTCACTCAGCATTTTAGATAGCTGAAGCAAAAAAGGAGAAGGGAAACTAAACCGACCATAGTACAGTGTGTCTGTACTAGGATGACGTGTCCAAGTCTTGTCCTGAAAAGAATATTAGATAATGTTCTTACAAATATGCATGGATATTAAAGATTCATTGCAGTGCTGGAGACAAAGGATGGCAGTCCAAAGCCCTCTGGGCAGATGCCATAGTAACAGGGAAGTCTTGTTTGTGCAGGATAGCTCTGTGCAAGGGAGTCACTGCAGAGGTATAATCTAGGTCAGTGTTGGCGAACCTATGGCACGGGTGCCAAAGGTGGCACTTGGAGCCCTTTCTGTGGACACCCAGCATCACCTCTTCACAGCCACCTGGATTCTGGTTAAATTGCTGCATTGGGACATTGTGAAAAATTAGTGGGTTTTGAATTGCAGTTTGGGCACCTGGTCTGTAAAAGGTTCACCATCATTGATCTAGGTCAGGCATGTCCAAACTTCGGTCCTCCTGATGTTTTGGACCACAACTCCCAGAATTCCAAGCCTGTATTTCCAATGGCAAAGGACTGTGGGAGTTGTGGTCCAAAACATCTGGAGGACTGAAGTTTGAACATGCCTGATCTAGGTGGTTAGACTCATACTGAGAGCCCAAGAAGATGTGTTGGTGCAGCTACCTGTATTTTTATTTACATATCTGCTTTGCTGACAAATAAAATAGAGGGTACAGTAGGCTAGGATGGGAATGCGTGCTTCTAAAATAAAGTGGAACAAGTTGATAAGGAGATCTAAACCATGCCCCTTCCTTCCTGTGCTATGCTCTCTCATCTGAAACTGTTTTATCATCAGCCCACCTTATTTTTAAGAGCAGGTCAGGGAAGAAAACGGCTTGAAGCAATTGAAACACAGCAAGCAACAAGGCAAGGTGTGAGAATGTACCACACCTTCCTTCATCATGTTCTTCCATTTCATATTCATTCATTTCAGACCTTTGAAATGAATGAGTTAGTGCTGAGCACTACTCTGAGTGGTGTACATCAATGAATAACCAACCCATCTAAATCAAAATACATGCATTACCAAAATACAAATGAACATTCCTTATGTTAAACTTCAATAGTGGTGGCAACAGGTAACACAAATATACATAAATGTGGATGTCTTGAAATATTCTCAAAGGAGAACTATTTTTAACATCTTCAGCTACAGTACAGTGGTACCTTGTATAAAGGAATTAATTTGTTCCAAATGAAATTATGTTAAGCAATTTTTCCTTTATACAAATTTCCCATAGGAATACATTGAAAATGGAGTAATCCCATTTTTATGTTGTACGGATTCGCCCCATAGGCGATTATTTTAAGCACATTTCCCCTCTCTCCGGAATTTTTTATGTTGTACAGATTTTATGTTACTGTATACAAACTGTTTGTTATACAAGGGTCCACTGTATTTATTTTAGAGTATTTTTACCCTGCTTTTCCCCTTGGAAAAGAACCCAAGGCGGCTTACAGTAATGAGGGACAATATACAGTCCAGTCCAGTTAAGACATGTTCAAGTATTTGAGAACAACCTCTGTCTCCACAACCAGGTGCCAAAACCACGGGGGTGTCCAGCAGTTCCCTGTCTTCTTAAAGGACAGGAGTAAAGATGTAACATTTCCAGAAATGTTGAAGCCATGAGGAAAAAACACTTTGGGAAAATATGTGGGGGAAAACAGTTCATTTCCTGAGCTATCCACATATTTGACATCTCTATAGGAGAGAGGGGGGCTGATCTATTTCTGTCAGGAGCCCGTTGCATAGAGATGGGTCCACAGCCGAGAAGGCACAATTTCTTGTAACCATCTTTTTTGGTTCTGGTTTGGGTTTTGCTTTGTTTTTGCCTCCCACAGTATGGCCACCCTCAGAATCGAGGCCTGTGAGGATTGGGTGGGATGGGCCGATGTTCTGTGGGAAAGGCACTCCAACAGATAACGTGGTCTCAGACCACTGAAGGCTTTGTGAGGTAAAACCAACACAACAGGCCAATATAGCTTGGGCTCTCCAAAATTCAGGCTACTGGAAGCTTGAACAAGCTTCCTTTTAGGGCACACTGGCTGGGAATCTTGAGATATGTAGTTCGGGTGGTGGTGTTTAAAGTGGCTACAAAGCTCAGGACCTTGAGATTCTTAAAGCGAAGAAAGAAAAATGGAAATTTAAAAGTGTTTCCTCCCATGATTTGTATGTGATTGGTAGTACTGTAGCACCCTGCCTTGCTTATGTGGGTATTTAGGGTGCTTCTGGAGAAGATTAAAAAAGGACTTTGGATACTCACGTAGTCCAAGATGCCAGGATCACTAGGAGAGGCTGAAAATTGGATTCTTGGTCCCTCTGTAGCGCTAAGCTACTCTTATAATAGCAAATACTGCTGTTGCAGATATCGAATTGAAGCAACAGTGTGGTATGACATTCACCAAAGTGAACAAACCTAAGTTGTAGGTGGAGGATTTCCTGTAGCTATGTAGGCAGAATTTAAACTTTCCTTATCTCCAAGTGAGTGTCTCTGACTTATAATAATGGGGGAGAGTTGGAGAAGAATCATGGAAAGTAGGAAACCACATGCCTCACAGGAGAGATTATGAGCCTTTTCACACGACCCCTAAGATCCGCTGGCCACTTAAATTCGGACCAGAGATCTTGGGGGCTTGTCGCTCTTCCTGTGTTCCCACCCCCTCTGCACTCCTGGCTGCTGGCTGCGTGAGGGGAGGGGGAAAAAGGAATAAAAGAACATGGCAGAACAGAGTTCTGCAGTCTTGCTCTTGCCCCGGCAGCATTCCATTCTCTTAAGTAGCTCTTAAAGGGGCGGGGCCCCAAAAAACAACAAACAGAAGGGAGGAGAGCCCGGCACTCTTAAGTTACATCCGCATCAGGAATTCTTCAGCCCTGGAGAGCAAGTACTCGAAAAGTGCGCTGGGAAACGCTCAGGTGGGCATGGTCGCACTTAATTTTCTGTAAACTCCGGAGCTGGTGGGGAAACAGTTTTAAGCTCCGGAGCTGGGAGCCATTTGCCGCAGAGTTTAGGGGTCATGTGAAAAGGCCCATAGTATAAGAACTCAGTTGTGTAATTCGTATCTTTGCAAACATCCCCATTCTGTACTGCGACTGTGGTGCTTTCTCTTATTTACCCAACCATTCTATTATTCAAGGGTGGACTGACTAGAGGATGATTACATCTAGAGCTTGGGAAAGTTACTTTTTTGGGTTGCAACTCACAACGTTTTCTACTCAATGCGACCATTATCTTCCAAGTTCTGAAGAGATCCGTGGTGGGGGTGGTTTTCTAGAACCTGACAACCTACTAGCCAAGCAAAACTGCGGATAATAAATAAAAATAATTACTGAATGTAAAGAAAAGGGTGCCAGTGAGTCTAGTAGTTGGTTTTCAATGTCAAAAAATGAGAGGAACTCACTGTTCTTTCTCGCAAAAGTCCACTCCTTATTCACCTGACATATTATTCATTTCTGCCTTCCAGATGAGACAAGCAAAGAGAATATTTTATCATTCCTCTTGTTAGAGAGGTTGATGTCAAAAACCCTTGCTGTGATGCACTGCAGATTACCAAGAGATCTACCAGTAAATCCTCATTTACCTTCTGTCCTCTCCAATTTCTATTTACAACAATTCTTTGCTTAGGCCATAGACTTGATTAGTAAAGTTAGCATGTAGCTGTGCAAGAGAAATCTGTATTACACAGTGTTCCGGTTTGTTTTGCTGACTTTTCTCACTCCCCTTCCCCCCCCCTCTGCAAATTGGCCGAACAGGTTAATAATTAACCAGTCCCTCTCTGCCTCCCCTGCCACATCTGCTGTGTAAAATCTCATTTGGAAAAACTGCTTTGTGAAAGGGCTTCCCCTGCAACACAGGGTTAATCTCCTGGGAGAATGGGATGGCATAGAAATCTCCCTAGAAGACTCCTTTATGTTGCGCACTTCATCTCCGGCCACAGCCCCTCTCTTGCTTCTACTAACAATGAGCAGGGTATCTTATTCTGGTGATGCAGCTTGGAAAGTCTAGGGGCGGTTAGAGGATGGACAAAATGTTTCCCAGGCCAATACCTCTCTCTCTCTCTCTCTCTCTCTCTCTCTCTCTCTCTCTCTCTCTC
>JAHTLZ010000015.1:1763306-1776406 GCA_023846285.1 Phrynocephalus versicolor
TCTCTCTCTCTCTCTCTCTCTCTCTCTCTCTCTCTCTCTCTCTCTCTGTGTGTGTGTGTGTGTGTGTGTGTGCTCACTGTGTGCATGTGCACACATAGTGAATTTCAGTGGAGGGCAGGGGACTAGGATTATAAAGGCAAGTAAAGAAATGTATGTATGTATTTATGTATGTATGTATGTATGTATGTATTTTTGTACTTATTAACTGCCCGACTTTCCCTTTGGAACCAAGAATTATAAATTAAATAGATAGATAGATAGATAGATAGATAGATAGATAGATAGATAGATAGATGTTTATTGTCATTGTCTTGTGCAGAACGAGATTGAAAGAAGCTACATCAGCTTTTATAGGACCTAACAGTACAACCATGCATAAATAACTATCCCCCACCCCACATATGCACATTTAACCCGCTAACAACACACTTTAAAACACTAAAAACTCTAAAAAAACTTATGTTTGGGAAGATTGTTTTTAGAGGTGCACCCAATACAAAGCAATGAGAGCAGACTACAGCAGTGGTGGCTAACCTTTGGCACTCCAGATGTTTTGGACCACAACTCCCACAGTCGTTTGTCATTGGCTATCTAGGCTTGAAATTCTGGGAGTTGTGGTCCAGAACATCTGGCGTGCCAAAGAATTGCCACCACTGGACTAGACGATCTGAAATCCCAGTGTGATTTTGGGAAGCAGTGCTGGCTCTGTCGTCTCACAAAGTGAGTTGGCGGCCTGAGGCTGTCACAAAAGAGTAGTTAACGTATAGTCATGTTGTATATTATGTTATTTATTATAACTATAATTTTACTTCCAGGATTGGAGAGAGATCCTTATGGGGTTTTCTGCTTTATATGCCAAAGTACTTTGCCTGGCTTGATATACTTGGCAACTTGCTGTGGATTGGAGATGCATTTTTTTTCACTGCTTTACCTCAGGCAACAAAGTCAGAAAGTCCTCAAGGAGAGAAGTGATGAGCCTACAGAGTACATATACTGTAATATACATTAAATATTGTTCAATTAGCTATGCGAGTCTCCAGCGTGCATACAATGTGTATTAAATAGACAGCAGTGACTTAAGTGATATATGTTGAAATGTATTGATAGAGCCCCTGCTGTACCTTCCTCACAAAAATCCCACAGTTCTCAGAGTTCATTTTGGCAAGCCATCAAATAATCATGTGCCGTCAAGTCAATTCTGGCTTATGGTAACTTCTTTCTCCCTTTATTTTCCCTTTGACTAGTTGTTAACTCTGTATATTTTATGATTTAGTTAGTTTATTGAATATACTTGGTTTATTATTTTGTTGTCTCGGGTTTTGTTCATTTATTTAAAATTGTAATATAATCTGTATAATTGTATTTTTATATGTTGTAAACTGCCTGGAGTAGCCCTTGGGCTAGATGGTCATGTATAAAAATCAATCAATCAATCAATTCATCAATCAAATAAAAAATAAATAAATAAAAATTCAAGTTTTTTTTCAGGTAGAGAGTACTTAGCAATGGACCAACCTCTGTACAAAAGAAGGCCAGAGGTCCCCTATCTTCTCTAAGGCTGCCTTTGGTCCTTTTCAAGGGAAACACAGCCTATAAACACTTAAAATAAATATAAGCTCAGTCAGGTGATATATCCCAGTTCTGCTGCTTGAGAGCCCTCAGTTCAGGATAAACCTTTGTGCCCTTCATAGAGACCTTGTTAGTTGAGAGATGTAATCCCAGAAACTAACCTTTCCAAGTTGTTACCCCAGAGCACATACTTGAGAGAAAATGGCTTTAAAAGAGTGTAACTTTTCTCGCTTTGAGAGGTGGTGCATGCAGAATGGTATTGCTTGTGAAATTCAAGGTAGTCTTCACAAGCTAAAAGGGCTTTTTTTAAACTGATGGGAGATGGTTAGAAGAACAGGACACAAACTCAAGGCCAGGTAAAATGCATCTTTATCTTCTAGTCCTAAATGGGTTCTTCGGGGGAAGCTCTCCTGGATTTTAGTGCAATGACTGAGCACATTTATTAGTATCACTCATCCACAACTCAGTGCTTGAATCTTTGTGGAGTGGAGAGTGAAAGCTGAGCCTGTGAGGGGCATGCTGCCGAGCATGTGTGTGCTGTAGTTGCATGTTCAGAACACAATTTAAAAGCAGGGAATCCCCACCATTTGCCAAAATAACAAAGCAAAGGAATGGGGCTATTCTGGAGGTTGAATAACAAAGAAAATCCGCTCTGCTGTTCATCATGGTCTTCAAATAATTTCATAGCTTTTGACTTGCATCTTGTCTTAGACTGTTCTTTCCCTACCATTTTCCTTTTCCCCCTGGTTGGTATGCTTGGAGATATGTGTACACCAGGTTGGGAATTACCGTGTTAGAAAGAAAGGGTCTCTCTCCTTGCTCTTTATATTGTCACTTACTGCATGTGTATAACTGGAGACCTGGAGGAGGAAATAGAGAGTATGCTAATTAAATTTGCAGATGATACAAAATTGGGAGGGGCTGCAAATTCCCTAGAGGATAGGATGAAAAAATCCAAAAAGGCCTTGACAGACTAGAGTGCTGGGCCAAAGCTAACAAAATGGATTTCAACAGAGGGAAATGTAGGGTACTACATTTAGGTAAAAAAAATGAATTGCACAAATATAAGATGGGGGATACTTGGCTGGAGGATAGTACCTGTGAAAGGGATCTGGGAGTCTTGGTGGACCACAAATTGAACATGACTCAGCAGTGTGATGCGGCAGCCAGGAAAGCCAATGCGGTTCTTGGTTGTATCAACAGAACCATAGAGTCTAGATCAAGGGAAGTGATAGTACCACTCTATTCTGCTCTTGTCAGACCCCACCTGGAGTACTGTGTCCAATTCTGTGTGCCTCAATTTAAAAAGGATTTTGACAACCTCGAGCGGGTGCAGAGGAGGGCTACCAGGATGGTTGAGGGTCTGGAGGAAATGTCTTATGAGGAACGGCTTAGGGAACTGGGAATGTTTAGTCTCTCTAAAAGAAGACTGAGAGGGGATATGATAGCTATGTTTAAATATTTGAAAGGATGTCATATTGAAGAGGGAACAGGTTTGTTTTCCATGGCTTCAGAGACTAGGACTCGGGGCAATGGTTTCAAACTACAGGAAAAGAGATTCCATTTGAACATTAGGAAGAACTTCATGACAGTTAGAGCTATTCGGCAGTGGAATATGCTCCCACGGAGGGTGATTGAGTCTCCTTCTTTGGAGGTTTTTAAGCAGAGGCTGGATGGCCATCTGTCGGAAATACTGTGATGGGGGTTCCTGCATGGCAGGGGGTTGGACTGGATGGCCCTTGAGGTCTCTTCCAACTCTATGATTCTATGATTCTATGACCTAGCCCAAGATCTACACTAGTGGTTCTCAACCTGTGGGTCCCCGGATGTTCCTGGACTGCAACTCCAAGAAGCCTCCACCACTCGCTGTGCTGGAATGGGTTTCTGGGAGTGGCCGTCCAGGAACATCTGGGGGCCCATAGGTTGAGAACCACTGATTTACACTACCATATTTCAGCCTATTATGTATAGGTGTGAATGCTAGACATTGAGGAAATCTGCCAGAATTTCTTTTTATATTTCTTTCCAAATGTGCTGGAAAAAAAGATATCACAGGCTGCTAGAAAGACAAGTAGATTCTGTACTCAATCAAGCCTGAACTCTCGCTAAAAGCAAAACACGACTGAGGTTGTCATATTTTGGACATACCATGAGAAGAGGTGAGAAAAAATAAAGGGCAGGTGCACTGTAAACAGACGTGAGAGACAAAACCAGTGAATTCAGGGCAAACAGTGAATTGGCTGTTCTTATGTTCTTATGATGGGAAATGTAGTTGAGAATTTGGGGCTTGGTGGTGCTCAGACCCTGCTTCATCTAAGACTCCCATTTTGTTGCTGGGCATATTAATTGCCAGAGAAAATTCTTTCTAAAGGTGTCCTCTATTTAATGGGCTGACCAAGTCTGATTTAAAGATAAGGACCATAAGGAGGGAGAACAAGGAAGGGACTGAGCAGTCCTTAAGTTCAACAGCCTCTAGCATTTTTTTTTTAATCTTAGGGACTGGTATTGGGTCCCCTTTTGCATGCAAGCAACAGGTGTGTGCGTGTGTGCATGCAATGCCCCCCTATGCATAAGAGGCATGCGAGCAAGCAAGACACCCAACCCTGCAATAAGGTTCTGTCGTGATAGGTCACGATGAGTGCAGGGGTGAGGAACCCACATGGAGCAGGGAGGAGTGTGGCCGCTGGGCCAGCCTGGTTTGTAACAGGTTGTGGCCTGGTAGCGGCCCATGAGCTTGGGTTATGGGCCCCTGCTTAACATTACACAGAGTGGGTGATACGTTTTATTGGACCACTAAAATAAGTCTTGTAAACTTGTGGGGAGGAATTCTATTCTATCAGTCTAAGACGGTTACTTCACATCCATTCTCGTCCCGGGAGGAAATTCGTTGTGTGTCGGTTATGTGGTCTTCTTCCGGTTCTGTCCCTGTTCCCATGTACTCACAGGCGTGATGGATGATACCGGCATGACTGTTACCGTACGTCCTCGTTCCGTGATGAGATGTGAAATTCCATGCCTTTGTTTTTTGGGTTTTTTGGCCCCGACCTTCCATTTTTCGATGTGTCGATTCTCCGAAGCCTTGCCTTCAATGCGTTATGGATCTAAGTTTGAGGCATTTGTCTTTTAATCTCTCTGCACTGCGTTGCTGATTCCATAGGGAATGTACTGGTGAATGGCACTTCGCACTCCTGCCACTAGATGGAGAATGGCACGTTGCGTGACGAGCCTTACCTCACGGCCACTTGTCTCGGAATGAGAAGCGTGATGAGCAGAT
The DNA here is from genome assembly GCA_023846285.1 of Phrynocephalus versicolor. Classification (NCBI taxonomy): domain Eukaryota; kingdom Metazoa; phylum Chordata; class Lepidosauria; order Squamata; family Agamidae; genus Phrynocephalus; species Phrynocephalus versicolor. Next base: position 1,768,150 of record JAHTLZ010000015.1, read on the forward strand.
TCCCGAGGCCAGGCAGGGGAATCTCTCATCCCGCTTAAATCGCAGTTAGGGGGCGTGGTTGGGACAAACACCCCTCGTCCCGCAATGGACGTGCGGTTAGATTACTTCATACCGGTCCCAAGCGGGACTGCGAACAGCGATGAGATGGACATGAAGTATCAGCGTAAGCATCACTGCTTCATGGATAGTGCAGAAAAAATGTAGACAGAGTAGTGTCCTTGAAGCTGCCAACCATCCATGCTTAGCACCTGGGCAGCAGACTCAGCAGCACACTGGTCACTCAGGGATAGTCTTCTCCACTTGAGTGAAATGTATTGTAATCTTATTTTAGTTATAATGACCAGTTCGGTATATATGTAGATTAGCATATACAATTTTGTACAACTTATTGTGCTCTCTTATCCCACTTTTTTGGTGAAGTGGCCACTTTGCATGAATACGGATAATGTTTGTTACTTGTGGTGCTATGCATAGGTGTTGGAAACGTTAATGTTCAGTGCTAAAACTCTGAGGATCCTCAGTCAATGGGGCCCCTGGAAGTTGTAGTCTAAAAAAGTAACATTTTCAAGCTTCATGTTAGATCAAAATTACTTTTTTAATTTTTTTTTTTACTTGGAATCAGACATGGAGGCTTTGGAGAACATTTATTGATAGTGGAATATTTTATAATTGACTAGTCCTGACTCCTGGTTAATCAGCCTAGCTCCTAATCTGAGCTAATGGTCATTCCTGTGCAGTCCTCACAAGCACAAAACTTTATTACTGTGAGTAATTCAAAAGCACAAAACTTTATTGTAAACACACCCAATTCCTGAGGCTATAGGTAAGTAACAGTATATTTCAAAACAAATAAAATATGCAGCCTAAGGAATGTAATAAGGAAATAAAAATTAAATGAAACCCAGCCCTTGGTAGCAATGATCTCTGTTGTCAAAAGGATAACCCATATTAAGGTTGCTTCCAAAATGCTTGAGCTTTGAAAAAGCATCTAGAGAAAGATATTTATACGTGGTCTGAAATCTGTCTGAAACCCAGCACCTTGTCTTGAAAAGTTACTAGTCTCTGGACTACTCTGTGCTATATTAGATGTAGACATTTCAATTGACACACATGTCTGCATTTGAGCTGAGACAGTTATCCTTTGGCCCTTAACTGGGCACAATATTTGGTGCTGAGGCTGGTAATTTTTGGTGTTGGGTTAGGCAGATTTTATTTCAACCTGAGGGATGAATTTTCTTTGATTCAGGCATGTCCAAACTTCGGCCCTCCTGATGTTTTAGACTACAACTCCCAGAATTCCAAGCCTGTATTTCCAGTGGGAAAGGACTGTGGGAGTTGTGATCCAAAACCTGTGGAGGGCCAAAGTTTGGACATGTCTGCAAGGTTCTTCCAAAGCCATAGCGTTTTATCGGAAGCTGCCTACCGGGACTAGCTGTCTCACAGGGTGGGCTGAAGTACCTGTGTTATTGGCAATAGAGGGAAAAGGACAACAAATCTCTCCCCTCCCCACACACAGACAGCAATGGTCCTCGGCTCCCTCAAGAAGGTCCCACCACACAGGTGGCTCCAAAGAGTGCTTCTGTTTCCACTTGGCCACTGTGGCTAGCGAAAAGCGGCTTCTCAAAGCTGTGGCCCACTGGATAGCTGCTTTGACCATAGAAAGGGCCAGAGTTTCTGGGAAGTTACACCAATTACAAAAAGGTGGGGCAGTGTAGGAGTCCAGAGAGTTGCCTAGGCCCCAGATTGTCTGGAGGCCTGATGGCAATCTGCATGTTGGGAAAGGCATCCCGGTGGCTCATTACATCCAAGCCGTCTCCATGGCTGCCTCTCCCACAATGCCTCACTCTCAAGAAGCCAGGCTTTGGTGGCCTGAGTCTAGACAGCTGTGCTGCCTGCTCCTCGACGGACTAGCACCAATCTACTAGGGACAAGCCCACCTGCTTCTCCTGCCTCGGGCAGTGCGATCTCTTGCACCCCGCTGCGGCCCCCTCCAGTGATGCCCTTCTGCGTTACCACTGGGGAGTTCCCAAATAGGGCATGATGGTAACAGCCATCCCCTGCGGTTTCCCTCTGGCATCTGTTGGTAATCAGGATGCTGCTTGGGAGGAAAATGTTTCTCCTCTAAACTGTCAGGCCCACCCTCTCTTAATCTCTTAATCCTTGAGAGATGGGGATGATGGGGGGGGGGAACGTGCGAAAGGACAGCCTATTAAAAAACATCGGTGGGATCTTCTTGTACTTTTGCCTTTTGTTACCTTTAAAACCAAGTGTAAATGCCATCTTTCAGTGTCCCCCTCCCAAGGCAAAAGCTGTGATGGGCGGGTGGGGGAGTGTCAGTGTTATGTTGTGAGTGGCGGTGGGGAAGGTTAGCAAATAGCACCAGTTCAATATCTGATTCCACCCACCGGAGACATTTGCAGCTACCATCTAGTCATTTTAGCACCTGCACCCATGTTAATGTGAGAGGAGCAGCTGCCGAGGCAGGGAAAAAAAAACAAACCACTGAGCATTTCGCACTGCGAAATTGACGCCTCGGGGTCCGCAGGGGAAGCCGTATCAGAATAATACCAGGGAATGGTTAGAGAGGGTACTGAGGTTGTTACATTGTAAAAGCTAAGGCCGTTTCGGCTTGACTGAAGCCATGATGAGAGATGACGGCAGAGCCCCTCCAGGTAAGCTCCTTTGAGGTTCCTGAAGTGCCGTTTTGGACGGATGACTAGGATGTCATTATAATTATGTTGAAACCAAACAACCTGACTGAATAATACAGCGACAGAGCTATATGCTAGTTTAAGCTGTTTGGGGAAGGAGTATTCAGAAAGGAAGCAATCATTGGATCACCCACAAATAATGCTGTGGCTTCCTAAACATCTTGCGGCTTGTGAATAGAAGTATTTGTTACATTAATCTTTTGCATCCTTTCGCTCCAAGGAGTTCAGATTGGCATGTATGATCATTTCCATGCCCTTTTATTCTCCTGACAAGCATGCAAGGCAAGTCAATTTGCAAGCAGAAGCTTCAGAATTGAACAGGGTGTGGACTAGAGTGGATACATGCAACAGAGGGCCAGTTGTGTGTGCATGTAATAGTAATTTGGAAGAGGGAAATTTCAGCAGATGAAATGTGAATGAGTAAATCAAAGCAAGTCAAAAGCAAAGTGTGCTGCTTATATACCACCCCGTGGTGCTTAAAGCACTCTGTGGGTGGTTTACAAATTAATTATGCAAGCTACACATTGCCTCCCTAGGAAATGGAGTACTCATTTTACCAATGTAAGAAGGATAGGAGGCTGATTCAGCCTTGAGATGGCTTCTTGTGCCTGTTGGTTCAAACTCGGGTCATGAGTAGAGTCTTGACTGAAATACTGCAGTTTAACCACCATGTCACAAAGAGTAGTACAAGCTGACTTTCCATTTTCTATACAGCTATTAATTGTATAAGAGCCCTGTCCCATTTTTATGTGACTACTTTAATGTGAACCACTAGTCAGTGTGAACTGGTGTGGTATGTAGTACAGTATAGTATTCATGATTCTCCATGGCTTTATCTAGGTGCAGTGACAAACTATGGTTGGTTGTTATGGGAAAAGGGCCTGTTGGATTACTGGGCTCCACTCCTTAGGAAGAGTTAAGAAGCTTGTGCGTTGCCTCCTCCAAACCCAACAAACTGTGGTTAATAATAACTTCAGTGTGTTCAAAAGAAACCAATGCCAGACCGCAGCTTATGTAGCTGGAATGTCTCAACAAGCCATTGTTAGGGATTTAGAGTAGGTTTAGGTTTAGGAAAAAAAACTAAATTATTTGGGTCATTTTTGCTCAGAATAATAATCTTCATCTACTGTCAAGTCAGTTCTGGCTTATAGTGTCCTGCTTTCCAGGTATATAGTACTCAAGAGTACCATTGCCTTCTCCTGGGAGCACCCTGGGACTGTGCAGCTGGCCCCGGGCCACACAGGCTGGCTCCTCTATCATATATAGTGGGGGAATGAACTCCCAACCTCTGGGACCACAGCCAGATACCCCCCCCCCGAAACTGAGCTCTCCAGCCAGCCTTTTCTTTAGAATGGAGGTGAACCAAGTGTCACCTTCCAGATGTTGTCAGACTGCCGCTCACATTGATCCTTGCCAGTAGTAGGGAACGGTGGGAACTGCTGTGCAACAACATATCTGTAAGGCCACACTTTGCCCACCCTGGGTTTGAGGTTTGTGGATCCTGCTGATAATGCTCAATGGCTGTTAATTGAAAAAACAAACAAACCTCACGGGTTCCTTGTGTTTGTTCTGGAAGAGGAAGGCCGGGAGAAGGTGCAATCTAAAACCTTGCATCATGGTGTATCTCAGGGCTGTTCAACTTTGAACAGGCCAAGGTCTACTTTTTCCGGCCCAAAGTGCCTGAGGGCTACTACAATAAAACCTCTACTTACAAATTTTATCCGTTCTGAGCACATGCTCATAAGTAAAAATGTTTGTAAGTAGAGCAGCAGTTTCCCGTAGGAATGCATTGAAAACCAATTAATCCCTTCTGGAGGGAACAGATTTCATTGTGCCATGGCCTTGAACTGCCCTGCTCGGCTGAGACAGTGGGCTGGCAGACCCAGAACCTTGCTGGGGCAGTGGTGGTCCATGGGGTGGGGGAGAGTGGGGTGGAGAACTTATCCCCTCACTTTTTAATTGATGGTCAGCGGGCTACTTTTGAACCCTTCACGGGCTACCAGTAGCCCGCGGTCTACCTGTTGGGCAGGCCTGGTGTATCTGATCCTAGTGTCAACACACAGCCAGTCACCATGATGGCATACCTTGGACATTGTAGAACTATTGAATTATGATGCATTTTACTTTTTTTCTAGTGTGCTGCCATTCAGGCTTGCTATTCTTAGTGTGTCTCTGCCTGTTGTGTGAAACAAGGAAAGCCGAAAGAAAGTGGCTCGCCCGAAGGCCTCTTATTGGCCACAGCAGTTAAATATGTTTTCTTTCTGAGATTGCCTGATTGCCTGAGGTTCGCCTCCGATATCTCTCTGAGTTTTGAAACCAGAGCAAATGGAACCTTGTTAAATAGATTTTTGAGGGGAGGTGGGTTCCTATGAGCTAGATACACCGAGCAGCACATCATAGCAAGGTTGGAAGGAAACCTTAATGCATTCAATGGGGCAAGCACTCCTGGAACAGTGGTGAATGGAGCCACCTGCCTCATCATTAACTGTCAAGATGCACTATCGCTGGAGCCTGCTGGGCCCATTGTAAAAAATAATAGGCAGGAGGGATACTTGTAACAGAAAATTATCTGTCAAATGCACCCAGCTAGGGTAGAATTAAATTTGTGACTGAACATCACAGAGGCCAGTCATTTTGGCTCCGTGTTTGCATTTCTGAAGGCTCCAGTAGCTATCCTGTTAAATCCCCACCGTTTTTCTCTCTCCCACACCCCTTCAACTTGTTCTTTTATGTATTTGGTTATTCCTCCCTTGCCTCTGTGCAGAATTTTAATTAATTCCTTTTTAAAAACTGGGGCCACAGAACATGCAAAGAGCCCCCAGTGCGGCAGTCTCTGTTTATAATTGTCAATCTGGCCAGTGAAGGAGTCTTCTCTGCTTGCCAGCCAAAATTGCTGAAGCTTTGTTTTCAGACTAACTAAAAATATCTATGTTGTCCCTGACATGGTCTCTTTAAAATATGTCCTCTTATGTAGCTTTATTTGTGTGTGTGGGGGGGGGTGGAGAGTGGAATAACATTCTGACCTCATTACTTTCAAGTTTTGCCTTGGTTGCTGAATGGCCATGTTGTTGCCATTTTTATAGTATTAACAACAGAACAAAAAAAAAATCTGAAGGGGATGGTGCTCTTACTGAACAACCACAGTTATTGTGTGGCTGTAGCTCCTGCAATGCCACCCAGAGTTAGTTCAACAACACCAGTTTGTTTTCCCAGTAATTTTAACTAAACAAGGGGTGATGGCCATCATTTTCCAGATTAACCGTGACTTTTTCAACTCTTGATAATCCTAAAGTTAGCATTGCAGTTGTGGGTGTGTGGCCTCACTAAACACCAGGGATGTTGGCACATCTTTGGGTCTGAGTCCAAGGTCTGAATCTTTGGTACCAAGTCCCGAGACTCTGAATCAAGTCCCTATTAAAACAAGCTTCCCCACCCCAAGAAAAATGGAGGACTGAGTGCATTTCGAATTGCGAAACCAAGTCTGAGTCATTGAAACAAACAAAAAAAAGGGTCGGATCCGAGTCAAGTCACCAGTGTGATTTAGGTCAAACTTAACAGTCCCGTGTCTTGAGCCTTGTGGCGCAGTGGTTAAATTACTGCACTGCAGCTCTAACTGTGCTCACGACCTGGGGTTCAGTGCCAGGTAGCAGGCTAAAGGTTCACTCAGCCTTCCATCCTGACAAGGTTGATAAAATAAGTACCCAGCTGGGGGGATGCGGCAATGTGTAACCTGCGTAATTACTTGTAAACTGCCCAGAGAGTGCTTTAAGCACAACGGGGCGGTATATAAATAGCACACTTTGCTTTGTTTGACTCCCTACCCCAGCTAAACAGTTGAGAGGGAATGTCATCTTTTATTAAATGTTAAGGTGACAATGTAGTATTTTTACTACAAGCCAGTGTTATGTATCATTCAGTGTTTTTTAAGTACCTAAATTTTAATTACTTTTGAGAACTGGGAAGCAAAATGCTAATGGGGCTTAGGCTGTGGGTCCATAGAATGGGGAACCACTTACATAACCATTAGGCTCTGAATAGGATCATGGCCTATGTTTTTCACATGACAGAGAATCTCCAGTGGTACCTTAAAGCCAGCAGGTTTTGGAAGGTTTCATTGGACGTGTTTCGTACTAGAATTCACTTTTTCAGATATAGTGGAGTGAGTGCAGTCTTAATGGATCAACATTCATACACCCAGAGGGTGCTTTTCTGGAAGCTTTAAAATTTTGTTGAAGGAGGCAGTATTGGAAGGCGGGTAACTGCATTCCAGGAAAAAAGAAAGTGACCAACTTTGTGAAACCTAAATCAATCAATCAATTGAATAACGATCTGTATTGTGTCATAAGCTCTGGCGATGTAGCTGGCAGCCCATGGAAGCAAATGCCAAACAGTGCCTACAAGGATTTTAAGCTCTTCTCTAGAAAGAACAAGATAATAGTAACGAAGCCGCTTTTGAAGCCTGGAACTTATGACTTAAAAAGACAAATACCTAAGTTCTGACCCTACTCCCTCCCTACCCCACAGGCTGTGATTGTATAGCAGGCCTGGGACTGGCAGGGCAAATGTAATTAAATGTCACAGCTTCCCGACCAGCCTTCTTTCTTAGGCCTGTCTCCTGCCTTCCACAAAATTTAATCTAAATAAGGCACAACCCTGCTATTAGTGGCACTTGTTCCAAATTGCCTGCCCTGGAGAGTTTCCTGAGGGATGAGGGCTGCAGTTAAAGGTAGCTTTATACAGTGTGTGTGTGTGTGTGTGTGTGTGTGTGTATATATATAGATAGATAGATAGATAGATAGATAGATAGATAGATAGATAGATAGATAGATAGATAGATAGATAGATAGATAGATAGATAGATAGATAGATAGATAGAAGGAGCACCCATGGGATCACCCCTCTCACCGGTCATCGCAAACCTATATATGGAACACTTTGAAACCAACGCGTTACAGAAGTCCGAACATAAACCCAAACTCTGGCTCAGATATGTTGACGACACCTTTGTTATTTGGCCGCACGGGAAAGATAAACTGAACAACTTCCTCACACATCTCAACAGCCTACACCCCAAAATACAATTTACTATGGAAATAGAAGCCAACAACCAACTTCCCTTCCTGGACGTCCTAATCTACAAAAAACCCGACGGCTCCTTAGGACATACCATCTACCAGAAAAAAACACATACAAACCGCTACTTAAATGCACAATCACACCACCACCCTGCACAGATCAACTCCGTAGCAAAAACCCTCATCTCCAGAACCAAACGCCTCGCTGACAAAGACCACCTAAAAACTGAATTACACACTCTCTCGAATGTTTTAATTGCAAACGGATTCCAAAAAAACACCATCACCAAACTAATCCAAAAGGAAACACCCCCCAAGAACCAAGAAACAGAAGAGAACAACGGCACTGCCCTCCTCCCTTACATCAAAGGCACCACAGACAAAATCAGCAAAATTCTCCACAAACACAATATCAAGACAGCCTTTTGCACCGACCAAAAAATAGCCAACATTTTAAGAAACCCCAAAGAC
>JAHTLZ010000015.1:1776446-1791322 GCA_023846285.1 Phrynocephalus versicolor
TGGCTTCTTCTCTGAATGACCAGAGCAAAAAATAGGGGGGGGGGGGGAGCATTATTATTCTCTCACCGGAAGAAGGGATCTCATCTCCCTGGTTGGGAAAAGGAAAGGGGGGTGGATTTAAGTGCAGCTGGCTTCGGGTGGGAGTTTGGCTTAATTCCCTGGAGTTCCCTCCCGTTCTGCCCTGGGTGCCAGGGAGTGACAGTTTGCCGGCAGGCAGCCAAGCCCTGAATGGAGGAATGTGTGAGGCCTTCAGCTTTCACATGCTTGATCAAGAGTGCAAAGAATAGCCTCGGATTCGGGGCTGTAGTGTTCAGGTCAGAAGAGGAGGAATGTGAATGCGTTAACCCTCATGGTGCCGGCAGACCACTCTCCCAGGAGAAAATGGCTTCCTTCGGGTCTAAGGAGCTAGGCGCGTTAAATTTTAATGGGCCACCATGTGGGCGAGAGAAGTGGTTTGCCTCTCACTCAGCCTTCTGTGGAGCACCCGTGGTTTTGGGTTTTAAAGATATAAGAGATGTGGCTGAGATTCTTAGTTGTATGGTTATTCCCAGAATTTGAGAACCATGCTTTCTTGAACTACAGACCCCGGAAAACCTGTAGCTAAAATTCCTCAGCCAGTGTGGCCGACTGACTTTCCCCAGCTCTGTACAGGCCCTACCTTCAGGTTTACCCTGGGAATGACATGATTTTTGTTATTTTACTAGTAGCCTAAAGGTATCACCTAGTCTAGTTTTGTATATGATTGAAAAAGGGGATTGATATAGGAGGAAGAGAAAAAGGAACTAGCATTGTCCCAATAAGTCAGAATTGACTTGACAGCACATTGTTGTTCTTGTTGCTGCTGTTGTTACTAAGAACTGAGCGGTGTTGTTTATGTTGTTGTTGTTGCTGCTGTTGTTACTAAGAACTGAGCGGTGTTGTTTATGATCGGGTTTTTTCCAAGTCGCTAATTCACATGGTCAGCATAGGTTGGTGCTGACTTGACATCCCCAGAGCAATTTGTGGGGTGACCGTAAGTGGAAAGTGACTTGAAGGCACATCACAACATTAGAACCAAGTACACTCTCTGTGCACTGACACTGTTCCCCCTCCTCCCCTTGTTGCTCATAATCATCACCAAAATTCAGCTTTTTTAAAAATTAGCCATTTACACTGGGGCCATCAGCATGTATTTTGGCGATTACTTTTAATTGGGTTTCATGGTATCCATATCAGGCCAGGTGTAAAAACTTGCCATACTTCAGTACAGTGGTACCTAGTATAAAGGAATTAATTTGTTCCAAATGAAATTCTGTTAAGCAAATTTTCCTTTATACAAATTCCCATAGGAATGCATTGAAAATTGAGTAATCCCATTTTTATGTTGTACGGATTCTCCCCATAGGCAATTATGTTAAGCAAATTTCCCCTATCTCCAGAATTTTTTATGTTGTCCAGATTTTATGTTATACAAGCTGTTTGTTATACAAGGGTCCACTGTATTTCTATTTATTGATTTAAAATAATATTTTTAGCTCTCCTTTCTCCTTAAAAAGTCCTAAGGCGGCTTACATCATTAAAAGGACAATATTTAAAAGCTAAAAACAGTAAATATTTAAATATTTAAAAAGAACTAAACACTTCCATGTCCAGGTTCTGAGAAGGTTTGCCTTATTAGGAATCACCATGGAATGACATGAGATACAACTTCTGCAGTCACTTCAACCTTTGAAGAGCTAAATTCCTTTTTGAGGACGGTTTTCCCCTGGAGCTAACCAGGTTTGTGGTGAGGTGGTGTTGAAGCCAATAGTGTATGAGGTCAGAGTAAAAAAAATTGGTATAAAGCATTTCTTCCCCGTTTTCTTCCCTTCCCTCCTCCTTTCTTTCTTTCTCCTCTAGCTTTTTCTGTGCAGTGGCTTGCTGGGGGAGAGAGCCAGATCATTCTTCCAAGATGTCTGAATAGATCACTTGTCTATGAGCCTCATGGCGCAGTGGTTAAATGCCTGTACTGCAGGTAAAACTGTGCTCACAACCTGGGGTTCAATGCCCGGTAGCAGGCTCAAGGTTCACTCAGCCTTCCATCCTTCCGAGGTCGGTAAACCTCCCAGAGACTACTACATGAAGTGGTATGGGGCAGTATTATAAGCAGAACACTTTGCTTTGCTTTGCTTTGTAGAAGACGCTGGGAGTGCCATTTGGATGACCAGGGTGGGTTACCAGCTCACCCATGCCTGGTTCTAAAGGTGCAGAAGATATCTTAGGCTGCAGTCCTGACAATGTTTTCAGAGAATGGAAAGATAACGTTTTGGGGCTACCGATCCCAGAAATTCCCAGACAGTCACTTTGCTGACTAAGGAGATTTGGGGAACTGTAGTAACTTTTCTAAGCTCTATGATTGGCAGCTTACGGCTCCTCAGACTCTGTCCTGTAGTTGGCAGGAACTGCTTCTTCACACAGTAGTTCTAAGAGTCAACAAGATGTGCAAACATTCTAGTCAATGCCTTTCTTGTTATGGAGGGTAGATGGCTAGTCAACACATTTCAGTCTGTTTTGGACTATTACAGGGAGTAGACACTTGCAATGCAAAGTGCTGAAGTTCCGAGACTTGGTATGGAGAAGGTCCCAACCACAACTTTGCCATTGCCTTAAGGGCTAGAAGCTTGGCTAGTTTTAACATAAAGAAGGGAAGCAGATGCTCACAGTATGCTTCAGTTATGGATTTCTCTATTTGTAAGGTACAATGTTGCACATAGTTCCTTTAAGGACAAGGATGGAGAAAGCAGAAGGAAAGTGAAATATGAATCTGTCTTGACTCAGAAGCATACTCTACACAGTCATACTGAAAGAAAAGCTAACTTGGATAGATAGCACATTATTCCAATCCGTAATAGTAATTGGTTTGGGTTAATTTAGGTGAGCTTTATGGATAACAGGGGTTGCTAAAGGCAATTTCTATATCAAATCAAGACGGAACTCTTAGTTAAATAACTAAATGAAGGCTATTTTTATTTGAACAGAACATAAGTAGACAAGATGCAGTATATCTAAAGAAAGGCAATAACATTAGGAAAAGTTGAAAGCAGTAGGAAAAGAGCAAGATCGAGCATACGATGGACCAAGTCAGTAACGGAAGTTATCTGTTTAGTTTCCAAGAACTGAATGGGGTAGAGATGGGCATTTCGTTTCAGAAAGAGTTCAGTTCCAAAACAAAACACAGCAGTGCAGCTGCTGTTTGGAACCAGGATCCACCCTCTGGAACAAAATCAACCACTGACTTAGCTTCTTTTGGGTTGTGCGGGGCAAAGCTTCAAGGAGGAAGCAGTCTCCAACACACCATCTTTCCTTCTCCCTGGCACTAGCCAATCAGGAGCTGTGCAAGGACATGCATCATCCCACCTCCCTGCCTGATTGGCTAGCGCCAAGGAGAAGGAAAGATGACATGTCAGAGGCTGCTTTCTCGTTGGAGTTTTGCCCCGTGTGACCCAAAGGAAGGTAAGTTAGTGGTTGATTTTCTTCCGCAGGTTGGGTCCCAGTTCCGAACGGCAGCTATGCTGCCATATTTCGTTTCAGAACCAGACCACTTCCAAAACGAAACACCCATGTCTAGAAGGGGGCTGTTAATGACAGGAACTTTCTGAGGTCATTTGTTCATAGAGTTGCTGTAAATCAGAAACATCTTGACAGCACCTAACAAGGTACTCAATATGATAATTATTTGGGAAGGACAGTTTAGCCTTTAGATCCATGTCCCCAAAGCAGAGACTATGAAGTCACTTTTGAAAAAAAATTATTTATGTAACTCACTGCAGGTCTCCAAATGTTATTTGATACCACAACTGTTTAAAAAAGAATCTTAGTATGTTGTTCCATTGGTTATTGAGTTGTGGGTTAATTTTTTATTGCTTGAAAAACCAAATGCCATACAATGACAAATCCTGCTCTAAATGTCATTAACAATATGAAGGTAACTTTGAAAGTATCAAAACTGTTGCTTGTGAAATAAGCCAAGATAAGGACAAAAATTATGTTGAATTTTACTGGATTAGTAAGGGCAGCTTCCAAGGGGTTTATCATGATTTGTGGTCTCTCCACTGCATGATCAGGTGTACCATTAACAGCCCACAAAATAACACTCACCACTTAATTAACTTTTGCTGTTGGCACCACTTACAGGATTCTGGTGACATGGATGCAGATTATGACATTAAAATTGTAACTCATCATTTCGAGGCTCTGACAAAAAGAAAGACTTGGCCAAAATATCTGTCCCAATATTTTTCTTGTTTCCCACTTGTAAAAATAGCAGAAGCAAAGTGTACCGCTTAAAGCACTCTCTGAGTGGCTTACAATCTAATTATTTAGCCTGCACATTGTGCCTACACCGTCTTCTCCCCATGTGCTGATTACTCAATTTACCAATCTTGGAAAAGTGAAGGCTGAGGCAGCCTCAAGCTGGCTCCCTGAGTCTGTCAGGATCTACCCTAGGTCTTGAACAGAGTCTTGGCTGCAGTACTGCAGTTTAACCACTGCACCACAGGGCTTATGAACAAACGGGAGTCATTTGAGAGGTTGGGATAACAGCCTAAATTTGGGGTTGAAACTTAGGGCGCTTTTACACGACCTCTAAAATCCGGTGGAAACTTAAATTCGGACCAGAGATCGTGGGGGTTTATTGCTCTTCCTGTGTTCCCACCCCTCCGCACTCCATTGTTCCTGTCTGTGTGAGGGGAGGGAGAAAAAAAGGGAGGAAAAAAAGCAGGCTCACCTCCGTCTGTCGGTGGAAGCAGCCCCCAGCCGCCCTGTAGTGATTCCTGTCTCTTAAAGGGGCGGCGGGGACAAAAAACAAACAAACAGAAGGCGAGGGAGCCTGGCATTCACAGCTCTACAATTTGCATTGGAAGATTTTTTACCTCCTGGAGGCCAGGTACTTGAAAAGTGCACTGGGACGTACTTGGGTGGGCGTGGTCGTACTTAATTGGTGGGAAAACATTTTTAAGCTCCGGATCTGGGAGCCCTTTGCCTCAGATTTTAGGGGTCGTGTAAAAGCGCCTATAGTTCTGCTCATGCAGCCTTTCTATTCCTTACGTCTGCCATCCTACACCCACCCCAAATACTCTCGGGCTGTGTTTATTTTTGACACAGTAGTAAGATCCTGGCTGCCAGTATTCAGAACAAAGAGTTGTGGAGTGAGATAATAAGCTTTGGCCAAGGAGCAAGTGTGATTCTAGTGATAGGAGAGCAGAAAACACCTGCCAAGCACATAGCGATTGAGAAGGAAATGGGAGCACAGAAATACAGCGTTGGACTGCCGGGTGAGTGATACAGCTGTGCAGAGTCAAAATTCACAATTAGCATGAATCTGCTGTCAAAGAACTCAGGCATTAAGAATACAGAAGGAGGCAGGTCACAGCTCCCAAATAGAGCGCAAACAGGAACATCGGGCCCCACCGTTTCTAGTGGGTGCCCCAGAATGAAATGACTTTCATGTAATGCCTGATTTGATGGTAAGATGATCCTTGCAAATGATTTCCTGATAGCCACGAGCTGTGAGTGGATAAAAGAATCAACAGCCTTTCTTCCTGCTACTCTGCGCACCTCTGCCTCTGTAAAACAAATGGTGTAAGGTCAGGGGCCTCAGCTGAACAAGAATCTACTCATCCTATCACTGAGACTTAAGACAAGTGTTCACTTACAATACAACAGTTGATTTGGATTTGCTCTAGCTGGGACCATTGATTGGATTTAGGACATCATGTCCCAGATTTCTCCAACCTGAAACGTGACAGCCGCTAATGTAGAAATTCAGAGCGTAAAGAGATCACTTCACTGTGATCAATGCTGTGAGACAAATGGAAGAATGTGTAGGACGTACCTAGGTTCATTCATTCGTTTTAGTTACCCTTCTTCCAATGAAGAGATACTTGAAAAGATTTAAAAAGACAAATGTTAGGATCATTCTTAAAAAGTGCATTGCAATACAGTGGACCCTTGTATAACAAACAGCTTGTATAACATAAAATCTGTACAACATAAAAAATTCCAGAGATAGGGGAAATTTGCTTAACATGATTGCCTATGGGGAAAATCTGTACAACATAAAATGGGATTACTCCATTTTCAATGCATACCTATGGGAATTTGTATACAGGAAAAATTGCTTAACATAATTTCATTTGGAACGAATTAGGAATAGGAATAGGAATCTTTATTGTCATTGCCCCCTTGCAGGAACAATGAAATTTTGTGATTGCTATATAAAACTCATTTAAAACATTTCACATAGATTTAAAAACAGGTACAACACATAATATGACATATAAAATGACTAAAATATGACATATAAAATAAGCTGACTTCAAAGTCCAGGATTTCCGTTTAAGGCCAATATTGCTCTAAAAAAGAAGCTATTTTTGAGACAGTTTGTTCTTGCCCTCAGTACTCTATATCTCCGTCCCGATGGCAGCAACTCGAAGAGGCGATGACCAGGATGTGATGGATCTCTTAATATATCTAATGCTTTACAGTGGCACCTGGTAGTATAAATTTGTTCTAGGGTGGGGAGTGAACAGCCCACAATACTCTCTGCAATTCTTATGATTCTGTGCAACACTGTCTTATCATGGTGGGTACAACTTCCATACCACACACATAACCCGTAAGTAAGCACACTCTCAATTGCACAATGATAGAAGGCCAGCAGCAGCTTTTGTGGAAGATGGTTTTTCCTTAAAGTGCTCAAGAAAAATAGCCTCTGCTGAGCCTTCTTTGCAAGCCCCTTTGTGTTGACACTCCAGGACAGATCCTCCTGTAACTCAATGCCCCAAAATTAATTCCTTTATACAAGGTACCACTGTATTAGCAACAGACCTGTGACAAAAACAGTTGAAAACCACACTTAAGAAGCAAAAGTGTAACATTGTCCATCTTCCGTCATTGAGGGTGGCAGGATCATAAGAAAGTCCTCTTGCAAATATCTTCAAGGCTGAGTAGCGGGCATCCATACCCAGCTCTTAGCATCTAGTTAGGCTGCACTAGCAACAAGTACAGTCTCCAAGTCCTGCAAAGTACTAGTCCCTCCTCTATTTGCCACTGGCTAGGCCTCATTTTGAGGATTGTTTCCAATTCTGGACACTTCACTTCAAGAAAGATGCTGACAAATTGAAACAAGTTCAGAGGACGACAACAAGGAAGAAAAGGTGACTGGTAACCAAGTCCTATGAGGAAAAGATGAAAGAAGTGGGCATGTTGAACTTTTGAGTGAAGCAGCCTGAGGAGAGATATGATAGCATTTTTCAAATACAGTAATATCTCGGTTTACAAGCATAATCTGTTCCAGAAACATGCTTGTAAACCAAAACACTCTTATATCAAAGCAAATTTCCACATAAGAAATAATGGAAACTCATATGATTTGTTCTGGAGGGAGCCCAATAGACCACATACTGTACACACAAAATGCCAAAACTCACAAAAGAAGTTGCCTAGAAGTCCACCTCCACACCATGGTTTAGATACCTGGCTGCGGAATCTGCTTTGGACTAACAACTGGATTTTACTGTGTTTTTATTGTGACAATAATAAAATTCAATTTGTAGCCCTATACAGTGGAACCTTGACTTACGTCATCAATCCGTTCCAGAGGTCTAGACATAAGTCAAACATGCCTTAAGTCAAATGAACTTTTCCCATAGAAAGTAATGGGAGTGGATTAATCCGTTCCAGATGATGAAAAAGACCCCCGAAAGCAGCAATTTAACACAAATTTGACTGTGATAGGAGATTCCTTCCGGGGATGTAAATGAAATGTCTCTTCAAAGAGAGGAGGCGGCAGTGGAATTATAGTCCACAAGTTATATGCCTCCACCTTTTAATGGTCATAGCAACAATGTCTAACATTTACGTTTTACTGATTTTTAACCTGACATTCCAAGTTCTGAACAACTCTATGCTTACCATTAGAGTCCCACAACTGTACAGCTCCCCAACGAAAATGCTTCCATTGTGGACCAGACTTCTGCAGCCAGATTTTTTACAAGACTGAGCCGACTGTCTAACCAGTGAGGCAAGCCCCGAGCTCCCGGCCCTTCTTCTCCTCCGGCAGCAGCGGCGGCTTCAGCGAGTCCAAGGACCAGCTCCAGGTGCTCGGAGCTGGCCTCGCCGAAGCCGCCGCTGCCGGAGGAGGGGAAGAAGGCAGGAGCAATTTGGAGGCAGCAGCCGCGATGCTGGGTTGTGGCTGCTGCCCAATTCCGGTGCCTTGTGCCGGGGCTCCGAGATGTAAGTCAAAGCCTGCGCTGCGACTCAAGTCAAACAGGCCCCTTCTTGCTGCAAGTCAAATATGATGCAAGTCAAGCAGTATGTAAGTCAAGGTTCCACTGTACACACTTGACTAGCTGCCCCATGACTTGAAATGGTTTCAAAAATAAGAAAGAATTCTGAAAACAAATGAAATAAAAATATAAAGAAAAATAAAACAAACCCCTAATTTGCATTCCCCTTTGAAATGTTCCTGGCTGGCGCAGAGAAAACCTCATTTCCTCTCTCCTCCTTCTGCTTTGGAGGCTGCAAAAGAGGGAATGTTCCAGACAATCACCCAAAATCCAGCAGGGGGGGAGAGCCACTATTGGCTCACTTGTGATCGTGTGACCTGCTCCGGTTACTTGTACTGCAAGACATTGCTTGTTGATCAAGGCAAAATTTAGAATAAATGTTTGCTTGTCTTGCAAAATGCTTTTATACCAAGTTACTCTTTATCCAAGGTATTGCTCTACTTCAAAGGCTGTCATACAGAGGAGAGGCGGGATTTGTTCTCAATCAACCCAGAACGGAAGGCACGTTAACAGCATGCTCAGGTTCTAGGAAGCCTGTTTTTGTTTGAATATCAGAAAAAAAACTTCCTAACTGTTAAAGCAGTTTGGCAAGGGAACCAGTTACCTCAAGAGTCAGTGAGTGCTGCAACACTAGAGGCATTTAAGAGATATTTAGACAATTACCTGGGAGATATCCTTTGGTTTGTATTCTTTCATCGAGCAGGGGGTTGGACTCTGTCCTTATGGGCCTCTTCTGCTGTCATTATTCTATTCTGTGATTCTGTTTCTGTATTTGATGTTCTTTAAAAGGATTTTGGAAAATAAATGAGGAATTTGCCTTGCATTGTCAAAGAGAGAGTTTGTGCCCAGGAGCAGCATATTTATGAATTCTGCACCTCGGGAGGGAACTTGTTCTACATTCAAGCACTGCTGGATTTCAGCTGTTTTCAATGTCAGCTATCACGATCAGTAGACAAGAACAGTGAAGACTGTCAGATAACATCTGAAGGGTCATTTTTACATACTGATTTTTTTTAGTTACTTTTATCAGCTGCAAAGTCGGCGGCTCGGTGGTTCGAATCCTGGGTGCCACACCGCGGAGTGAGCTCCCATTGTTAACCTGAGCTCCTGCCAACCTAGCAGTTTGAAAGCATGTAAAATACAAGTAGATATATAGGCACCACTGTAAAAAATGGGAAGGTAAACCGTCTTCTGTTTCTTGGCTTAGAAATGGAGACGAGCACCACCCCTGGAGTTGGACACGACTAGCACACATGTGTGGGGGGAAAACCTTTAATTTTTTTATAGGCTACCTTTCCTCCACTGAATTCAAGAGGGTGGGGATGGTGCTCCTCTTCTGCACTTTTATCTTCCCATCAACAGTCCTATGAGAAGGATTAATCTGGACCACACTGACTAGCTCAAGATCACCGATAAACGTAATGGGTCCCTGAGGACTGGAATCTTGATCTCCTTGGTGCCAGTCCAACATCCGATTCAGTGTTCATGACAGAGGACCACCAAAGAGAATCTGTGTCTCAAAATACTTTGGAAAATAATAGCAAGCACGCTGCTTTGTATACTCATTACAGAAATCCTTGTAAAATCCGGGTAGCCACCCCGAGAGAGGCCCGTAAAGTAGCAACTTGGAAACGGGCCTTCTCGGTGGCTGGACTATCTCTTTGGAATAAGCTACCCAGTGAGATACTCCAGGCTCCCACACTGGCATCCTTTAGGAAGGCCCTTAAAACCTGGCTGTTCAGAGATGCCTTTGGCGATGGCTAATGTGGCACCAGGCTCCCCCCCCCCCTGGTAATTCATGGTCGCCCAATTTTTGCCTCCTGCCCGTGCCATTTTATATTGTTTTTACTGATGTTTGTTTTAACCTTTGTGTGAACCACCCAGAGTTCCCTTTGGGGAAATGGGAGCGGGACAGAAATGCAAAAATAAATAAATAAATAAATAAAATATTACGGTGAATAGGCTCCTTGACAAACAGCCTGAGGGAAGAGCTATAACTAGCCATTTTGGCCCCCAGGACAAGTGGCACCATCTCCTACACCTTTTGCTCTGGGTCATTGATGTGAGTGACACCGTCAATGAAAAGGAGAAGAGAATGTGATTTCCCCCCCCCCACACACAGACACCATGGGGGGGGGAGAGAGAGATAATGCTATCAACAACAACAGGAAAGGAATAGAACTGGGAGGTCTCACTGTTTATTTTCCTAACACTTATCAGCACATTCACTTATAAATTTTGGTAATGGTCTATAGTTCCTTGGGCAAAGGTCTGAATTTGCTCCACCCAAGGTAGGGCCCCGTCTGAAGGAATGACACAAGAGGCAAATCTCCTCCGAAGCTCCAGAGGCAAGACTAGAGTCAGTGAAGGACAGCAGATTTAAGCCCAAGATCCAATGAAGCTCTGTAACAGTAAGAGTGGGTTGTTAATAGATCCATCCATCTGAAGGAAGTGATTCCCCTGTGCTGGAAGCATGTCCAAACTTCGGCCCTCCAGATGTTTTGGGCCACAACTCCCACAGTCCTTTGCCATTGGCAATACAGGCTTGGAATTCTGGGAGTTGTCATCCAAAACATCAGGAGGGCTGAAGTTTGGACATGCAAATTCAGAAGGTCCAGGGCACATACACACATTGAAATGCCTGCAGTAACCCGAGAAACAACAGGAACCAGCCAGAAGTCGGTGACTGGTTTTGAAGGAAAGGAAAAACAAAACCGTATTTTGAGATGTTAAAAGTGTACAGAAGGACCCTTGCAACCTGTTTAATATGAAATTCTGTACTCCTGGAAGCTTCGATGCATCCTTTTTCTTCTGCTGTGGACTTTGTTTTATTTTATTTTAGGGCTGGGAAAGGTAAGCATGAGCGCCAAAAAAAAAAATGCCTATGCTGCTGTCTAAGAAGCTGGAGAGTCATTCGCTGAGGATGCCATAACTCTTGAGGTCCTGCCCTGAGCTGGGAGTTGGACTAGAATATGGTCTCCAGACACAGCAGCTGCTTAACATTCTACCAGAAAAGGGGGACCTAAGAACATACCAATTTATTGGTGATTTCTGATGCCCATTCATAAGTTTAGGTGCAAAACTGGAAATTTCACCTGAGTGGAGAAGCAATTGATCAGGGGACTTGCGTGCATTTTGACTCTTCCTGTCTAGTTTCTAGCTGCAGATGGGCCGTTGCAAGGCCCAGTCTCCCTCCTTAGGTTCTTCAAGGAGACCTGAGCTGGACTTTAAATGGAAGACATTTTAATTTAAAAAAAGAGAGAGAAAAGACGGACTGGTGGCCAGTCTACGTGCAAGCTCGCCTTCAGCACCGTAGCTTTATAAGCTGTTGGGAAAGGAAAAGATGGGCAATACAGTTTGATCCCACCTGTCTCCTGTAACGTTTCTAATGCCTTTATCAAAAGTAAACACCCCCCCCCCAGTCATTTACTTTTAAGACAGCAAGAAAAATGATGACCCAGACTCATCAGTGGCTGCCTTGTTGCAGGGGATCCTGATATACTTGCCCATTTCTTTATTTATTATATAGTTTTTATACTGCTTTTTGAATACAGAGAACTCAAGGCAGATTATACCAGATTAACTAAATCAATAGACAGCACTACTTTCTCTGCTAGTCCAGCTTCCCCTCTAGCGTGAAGCGCTCATCCTTTAAGAGGGTTTCCTTTTCCTTTTCCTTTAAAGACCAACAGATTATGCAAAGTCCCAGAACCATCTATTTGGTGCTCGTGTTTTGCTTTTCCTTATGTGGGGATGCCATGGAGCAATCCTGGCACTGAACAGAGCTGCCCTAAACCAGCTGGTTTGGGATGTTATATAAGGAGCGGCTAGTTATCTAAGGAGCCTCGTGACGCAGTAGTTAAACTGGAGCACTGCAGTGAAGACTCTGCTCATTATCTGAGTTCAATCCCAGTGGGTCTGGGTAGCTAACTTGAGGCGGAGTCCGATTTCCATCCTTCTGAGCCACCCGTCTTGCGGGAGGGAAATGGATGAGAAATGTGTAGCCAACATATCTAAAATGCCTAGACTGTCTCTAGGCCCTAGAGAATGCTTTAAGTACTATGGGGTGTATGGGGTGGTATATAAGCAGCACACATTTTTGTGCTTCTTTACTTTATTGTGGTTGTATTTTTATTGCCAGGGCAAGGGAGAAAGGTTGTAGGCCTTCCTACATAAGAACATAAGAACATAAGAAGAGCCATGCTGGATCAGGCCAAAGGCCCATCTAGTCCAGCTTCCTGTATCTCACAGCGGCCCCACCAGATGCGTTTGGGAGCGCATGAGACTAGATATCTGTCTCCTGATACCACTCCCCTGCATCTGGCCCTTGAAGCACCCTGGTTTAAAGCCTAGAGATTACACATCTCCATCATGGTTTGTAACCCGTGATGGACTTTTCCTCTAGGAATCTGTCCAATCCCCTTTTGAAGGCATCCAGGTCAGATGCCATCACCATATCCTGTGGCAGGGAGTTCCATAGACTTACAACGCGCTGGGTGAAAAAATATTTTCTTTTGTCAGTTCTTACTCTCCCAGCACTCAATTTGAGTGTATGTCCCCTAGTTCTGGTATTTTGGGAGAGGGAGAAGTGCTCCCCTCTATCCACTTTACTCCTACCCTGCATTATTTTGTACGTCTCAATCATATCCCCCCTCAAGCGCCTTTTTTCCAGACTAAAGAGGCCCAAATGTTTTAGCCTTTCTTCATAAGGGAGGTGCCCCAGGCCAGTAATCATTTTAGTCGCTCTCTTCTGCACCTTTTCCAGTTCCACTATGTCTTTCTTGAGGTGCGGTGACCAGAATTGTACACAATACTCCAGGTGGGGTCTTACTATTGTTTTGTATAACGGCATTATAATGTTGGCTGTTTTATTTTCAATCCCCTTTTTGATAATCCCTAGCATGGAATTGGCCTTCTTCACCGCTGCTACACATTGGGGAGACACCTTCATGGAGCTGTCCACCAACACACCAAGATCTCTTTCCTGATCCGTCACGGATAACTCAGAGCCCATGAGTTGATAGATGAAGTTTGGATTTTTTGCCCCAATATGCATTACTTTACATTTGGTTACATTAAAATGCATTTGCCATTTCTCAGCCCATTCCCCCAGTTTGGAGAGATCCTTCTGGAGCTCTTCACAATCTTCTCTGTTTTTTACCACATGGAAAAGTTTTGTGTCATCTGCAAACTTGGCCAACTTCCTTCCTTCCTTCCTTCCTTCCTTCCTTCCTTCCTTCCTTCCTTCCTTCCTTCCTTCCTTCCTTCCTGTGTTGAATTAACCTGGCTGGCTTTGAGCACTTATTCACCTTGACTTGGGCAGGGATGCCTTCTGCTATTCTGCCTCAAGCAGCAAAGTGTCTTGAACAGTTGCTGTGTCCCAGTGTTGTGTTTGGGGGAGGGGGGATTTCTCTGAGCATTTTAGTTCACCTCCAAATGACAATTCTGTCTTTCAGACACCCTGCTTGGGAGGTGGAATTTTACAGGCGAAAGGAAAGGAGTCCACAAAACGAGTCCTTCCGATTGCAGTCCTCCCATGCTTTAGTCACTGCATTTTCCATCTTTGTTGGTGGTGTTGTCAGCAAAAAAAGACAATATGTTAAGGAGGAAAATATGGAACCAGGTGCACAGTATGTCTCAATTGTGCTGGAAGTTGGAGCTCTTTGCCTGGAAAGTTCTCTTAGTTACTAAGGAGCCCAAAACACCTGTGTACCTGAAGAACCCCACCTGGGCATTTCTGTAGATGCCCAGGCTGCCCAGGTAGCTGAGGAGGAGCGACTATATTGGGACTGCAGAGCTGAAAGAGACCCTATGGGTCCAGATCCTGTGAAGAAGGCACAGTAGGGAACTCCTGATCTCTGGCACCTAAACCTCTAAGTATTTAGTATTTAGTATTTATTACATTTAGCTGCCTAGATGCCCTAAGCACATCCAATCTCTCTTGATTTCGGAAGCTAAGCAAGGTCGGCTCTGGTTAGTACTTGGATGGGAGACCACCAGGGAATAACAGATGCTGTGGGCGCCTGGAGTAGGAACTGGCAAACCACTCCAGTATTCCTGCCAAGCAAACTCCATGGACATGGGGTCACAGAGGGTCGATGACAACTGTAACAACTCTCTCTCTCTCTCTCTCCCTCCATTTATACCCTGCCCATCTGCCCATCCTTAGATATTATTGACTAAAGATAGTTTTATGTGTAGATTACAGATCTTCTTTACATCTATAGAAATTACTCTACCAGATGATAGCTGTGCTTAAATATTTGAAAGGATGTCATATTGAAGAGGGAACAGGTTTGTTTTCCATGGCTTCAGAGACTAGGACTTGGAGCAATGGTTTCAAACTACAGGAAAAGAGATTCCATTTGAATATTAGGAAGAACTTCATGATGGTTAGAACTGTTTGACAGTGGAATATGCTGCCGTGGAGGGTGGTGGAGTCTCCTTCTTTGGAGGTTTTTAAGCAGAGGCTGGATGGCCACCTGTCGGAAATACTGTGATGCGGGTTCCTTCATGGCAGGGGGTTAGACTGGATGGCCCTTGAGGTCTCTTCTGACTCTATGATTCTAT
>JAHTLZ010000015.1:1791332-1811228 GCA_023846285.1 Phrynocephalus versicolor
TCTGCCGTCCCCTTTCCCTTTTGCCTTCAATCTTTCCCAACATCAGGGACTTTTCCAAGGAGTCCTCTCTCCTAATGAGGTGGCCAAAATTTTGAAGCCTCAGATTCAAAATCTGTCCTTCCAGTGACCATTCAGGGTTGATTTCTTTCAGGATGGATAGGTTTAGAACATAAGAACATAAGAAGAGCCATGCTGGATCAGGCCAAAGGCCCATCTAGTCCAGCTTCCTGTATCTCACAGTGGCCCCACCAGATGCGTTTGGGAGCGCATGAGACTAGATATCTGTCTCCTGATACCACTCCCCTGCATCTGGCCCTTGAAGTACCCCGGTTTTAAGACTGGAGATTACACATCTCCATCATGGTTTGTAACCTGTGTTGGACTTTTCCTCCAGGAATCTGTCCAATCCCCTTTTGAAGGCATCCAAGCCAGATGCCATGACCACATCCTGTGGCAGGGAGTTCCATAGACTAACAACGCGCTGGCTGAAAAAATATTTTCTTTTGTCTGTTCTTACTCTCCCAGCCCTCAATTTGAATGGATGTCCCCTGGTTCTGGTATTTTGTGAGAGGGAGATGAGCTTCCCTCTATCCACTTTACTCATGCCCTGCATTATCATATCCCCCCCCTTAGGCGCCTTTTTTTCCAGACTAAAGAGCCCCAAATGTTTTAGCCTTCCCCTATCTCTCCACCAAACGCACTGGTGAAGATGGTGAGACTGAGAGAAAGGCCTCCCCTGATGATCTTAGCTCTTGAGATGGCAAATGTAATTTAATGGCTAAGAATCAGGAGGAGGGAGATGAGGGTGCCTCACATTGTCTACTTGCAGCTAGCAACACTAAATTAGCAGGACTGTAACTCATCTGGTTACTGTCTTCCCATTCAAGTAAGATGCACTCCAATTCTGTTCAAATTATTTTAAACTATTCAGTTTAATTAGCACACACAATTTTATTCAAGATAGCACACTCTTTCATCTCCCTTTTAGGTTATGCTGTTCTTCTCGTGAGTATATGCGAGTGGCCATCTTAGTTCATTCTCTCCCACATAAATTCCTGGTGACTGTAACTCCGTGCAGAATTCGCCAAGCTGCAGTTTCTTTGATTCTTTGAGGAGAGCTGTTTTCCTGCAGTGACTGTTTCAGCTGATATAATAATGATCAAAGCCTATAGAACAGAGAGATGGTTATATTGTACAGTAGGGAAAAACACCCAAGATCAAAGCCACGGTTGGATGATTCAGGACATCCCTTCCCAATATGGTTCCCTGCAGGCAGGTGTACTAGACTACAGTACATACAATTTCCACCATCCCACCAGCATGGCTATCATGTGAGTTTAAGATGTAAGGCAGGCATGTCCAAAGTCAGGCCCGGAGGCCAAATGGGGCCCAATTTCAAATTTCGAGTGGCCCGCGGCCTCTACTGCCCACCGACTCCGCTTGTCACTCATCCCCACCAGGTGGCCCCTCCCCATACTATATGGAGACACCAGCTTGCAGTTTTACGGATTGCCTGCCCTCCCTGCCACCGTTCCTCCCCCCCCCCAGCCACCTACTTAGACTACCTGCCCCCGGCTCCATTGCTGCAGCGTCCTCCCCGCCTCCTTGCATGTTATAGAGACTTGTCCAAAGTCTGGCCCGGGGACCAAATGTGGCTGAATGGTGGGCCCCCACACATCTTTACCTCACCAAATCTGGCCCTCCTTGCAAAAACTTTGGACACCCTGATGTAAGGGTGTGCAATCCTGGTTACAAGAGGCACATGGCGAGACTAGCCTGGGGTGCAGGCTTACTTATAAATAGCATGGTAATTTTGTCATATGAAATGCAGGCCTTTCAAAGTGTTCTGCTTATATACCGCCCCATACTACTACAAGTAGTCTCTGGGCGGTTTACAATTTTAATTACAGAGTGCAGGCTGGGTACTCATTTTACTGACCTCGGAAGGATGGAAGGCTGAGTGAACCTTGAGCCTGCCACCGGGGATTGAACCCAGGTCGTGAGCACAGTTTCACCTGCAGTACAGGCGTTTAACCACTGCGCCACGAGGCTCTCATTCAGATTCATTATGAATGGCCGTGGTAATAAAGGCAAGTCAGTAGTGAAAAGGCAGGTAATGGCCATTGATAAGCATATAGTATGTTGTTGTTGTTACGCATAGCCGAGTCACCTCTGACTTAAGGCGGCCGTATGGATGAGCAATCTCCAAATTGTCCTGTCCTCAGCAGCCCTGACCAGCTGTTGCAAAGCCAGCCCAGTGGCTTCCTTGGAGGCCGCAGGAAAAGACCACTGAGCTGGTCTTTTCCTCCGACCTCCAACTTTCCCCAGCTCTACTATCTTTCCCTTTGATTCTTGCCTTCGTATGGTGTGCCCAAAACAGGGCAGCCTCAGTTTCAACAATTTGGCCTCCAGAGACAGTTCAGGTTTTAATTGCTTTCAGACTGACTTGTTCATTTTTGGGGGCACTTTAGTGCATTTAAAGAAGCTTTCCAGCTCCATCTTTTGAACGAGTCAAATGTTACCGTCAGCTTTCTTCACTGTATGGTTTTCACGCTCTTAAATAGTCACTGAGAATAGTGTGGATGATCTTGGCCTTGGTCCCCAGTGACACATCCTTACTTTTTTAGACCATTTTTTCTAATCCCTTCCTTGCTGCCCTGCCTAGTCTCGGTCTTCTTCCAGTTTCTTGGATGTCGTCTCCATTTGGATTGATGTTTGAACCAAAGAATACAAAGTCTTCAACAATTTCAGCTTCTTCATAATCAGAATTAAAGTTGTATTGCTTTTCTGGCATCACAGTTTTTGTCATCTTGTTGTTCAACCGCATGTCTGCTTTTGCACGTTTTTCTTCTTGCATTTACCAGGAGTGAGTTCAAATCATTGCTACGTTCTGCCTGTAGGATGGTGTCATCTGCCTATTCCAAATTACTGAAGATTCTTCCACCAATTTTCACTCATTTTTCATCTGAATCTAGTCAACTTTCCCTATGATATGTTCTGCGTATTGATTTTAGTTTATTTCATTTTATTTATATGCACAACCCCATTAGTGTGATGTACTATTCTGCGCAGGTTACGGTGTGTTAAAACAAAACCCAACAGTAATAAAATTAAAGTTAAAAAAAAAAACAGACAGTAAACACACCTATTCTGGACCAGCTGTAATCTTTGTAAAAGCCTTAAAACTTTTGTTGCAACCCCTTAGCATCACATTGTTTGCATGCACATTCAGAAGGATGGAAGGCTGAGTGAACCTCGAGCCTGCTACCTGGGATTGAACCCCAGGTTGTGAGCATAGTTTTACCTGCAGTACAGCCATTTAACCACTGTGCCACGAGGCACACAGGACATCTTGTCTATTAGACAGATAGGAGATTATGGGCTGGAGTTCTGCAGCTCAGAAAAAATACAATGGACTTCAGCATCAATGGGGGGGGTGTGAATGGGAGGAAAGAGATAAATGAATGGCTGGCTCTGCCTAATCTTAACATTGGCGTCACCTTCTATTGGACATCCCGCTCTGTCACTGTTGCATGGATCCCAGCTGGCCTGGCAGGAGATGGTTGCAGGAATGGTTAGCCTCTCTAAAAGAAGGCTGAGGGGGGGATATGATAGCTATGTTTAAATATTTGAAAGGATGTCATATTGAAGAGGGAACAGGTTTGTTTTCCATGGCTTCAGAGACTAGGACTCCCGGGCAATGGTTTCAAACTACAGGAAAAGAGATTCCATTTGAACATTAGGAAGAACTTCCTGAGGGTTAGAGCTGTTCGGCAGTGGAATATGCTGCCACAAAAGGTGGTAGAGTCTCCTTCTGTGGAGGTTTTTAAGCAGAGGCTGGATGGCCATCTGTCGGAAATATTGTGATGGGGGTTCCTGCATGGCAGGGGGTTGGACTGAATGGCCCTTGAGGTCTCTTCCAACTCTATGATTCTATGATTCTATGAACAATGTCCCACTCATGTCAGGTGACCTTGAGGTCCAATAAGTTGGTTTGTTCTCTGTGTGAGCTGAACATGGCTGCTTCAACATACCCCAGAGTCCTTTGCAATATGCAAAGGGAAATTTAGAGAAGAACCTTTGAAACTTATTACTGTGCAAGGGGGAAAAAAACACATATCGGGGGGAATCACAAATAAGGGTTGAAAAACAGCATCAAATCTATCCAACCCAAGGTTGGTCAGGGCACAGAATATTTAACCCTCCAAAGTTTTAGACTACAACTCCCAGAGACCTGTGCCCTGACTATGCTGGATAAGGCTGATAGGCGCTTTAGGCTCAAGCATCAGAAGAGTCAAAGGGATTTGTTTTTGCTTGCTACTCTTGATCATCCCATGCTCCCTTGGGCACTTTAAAGGAATAAACTGTTCCTCTGTTTTGGTAGCCTGGCCTGAGATTTTGTGGGAAGTCCTGGGCTATTCCTTGAAGGAGACAACAATTATCTAGAGAGAATCTTTTCAAATTGGTTGAAGTTAGGTGGAACTGGAAACAGGTCCGAAGAGGCTGCCATCCTTCCTTTCTAGGAGATTAACAGAGAGGGCAGAGACATTACTCACCAACCAGGAATGCAGCTCTATTTGTCCTTAATGAGAACAAAACATTTTTATTCCTGCTAGTTAAAAGGAAGCTGGGGCTGACTGTCACCATGCCAACTGAATCCTCCCCCCTGGGGCAGACAGAGCGGAGAATCCTTTCTGTTCTCTTGGAAAGGTGAAGCAAAAGACCAGCCAGATCTTGATACTGGCAAAGAAACACTCCCGGTGTTGTTTCACGGGATTGCCTAGCTTTTGTGCAGATGGGCCAAGCTTAGCCACCTGTAACTGTAGAATATTAAACAATTCCTGTGGAATAGCCAGGACTCGCGGCTGACCGGCACTGGCACTAGCACAAGCTAATCGGTAGCAGTCCCGGGACATGAAAAAGTTGATTTTTTCAGAATACAACTCCTGAACTACACAAATCCCTACCATCATGGCCACTGAAGAAGGACATCCCAGCATCTAGCAAACAGAAGATTCAGACAAACAGATTTTCTTTGTGGAAGTTCTGTTTTGATTGATGACAGATGACCATCATATGATAGATCTTCCATGAATCTGGCAGTTGAACAATAATATTCTGGACCACAAGGTTGCATTTAGTGCCAGTATGTAAATCACTTGGGTTCTGTTCTGTAGGACAATCTGTTTGAACACCTGTTGCCACGCTAACGGGCCCATATTTTATGGGTTTCAGCACCTTAGGCCATTGTTCACCTAAAGGCCTATTGAGACTATTGTCTACCTAATGAGCCTATTCAGGCCATTATTCATCTTATGAGCCTATTTCAGACCAGGGTGACATGAGGTCCAAGTGAACTATAAAGTGGAGGACTCACAATTAGCTTTCCTCACACTGACGAAGCTGTCTGGATGAGAAGCAAAACGTTTCAATCTCTCAAGAAAAGAGGTCCAATTGCCATGACTCAACTTCCAGATACCCTGTTGAGAGTTCTGTGCTCCCAAAGAGGCACCGACATAGGAGTTGCTTCCAATAGGCAGCCACTGGGCTAAATCATTTAGTCTGTAGGGTGTGTGTGTGTGTGTGTGTGTGTGTGTGTGTGTTTCAATCCTTGGGCATCATCAGACATGTTCCTGTCACTTTTCTGTCTTCCTTCTCCACTGCCATGCTGTCTCTCTCTGGACAGTTCATACAGAGCCATATATAAGAGAAGAGAGTAAGACCAAGTGGAGGGGGTGGTCTTCTCTTCTCACTGTGGTTCTGGCCTGCATGCTAAAAGAAAGGAAGTGAGCTGGTAGTAAAAACAAGATGAATGGAGCACCCAAGCGAGGAAGTACTAATAGTGAGGTCCCTGCTGGGATCAAAGCCTTAGGTAGGATGTCTAATTTCAGAAAGATGGGCATTTCCTGCAATGGCACTTTGAAACATTCCCCCCCACCTGACATTATTTATTTAGTTATTTATTTATTTATTTACAAAAATGTAAGCTGCCCCACTACCAAGTGGCCTGTGGGTAGCATACAGCAATATATTAAAACTGCAGAACACCATAGCCATTAAAAACCATCAAAAGCAGGAAACAATTTGAAATATACACATAATAAAATTCTGCTGCTTAAGAGCCCAGCTGGGAAAAGTTGCTATTTAATTAAAATGCTGGCTGAACAGGACAGTCCTTGCCTGGTGCCAAAAAGCCAAAAACATGCATGGCATATGTTTTATTCTGTATTATGATACAGACCTTTTCAATGTAAACAGGCATAGAGATTGTACAGCATTGGCCAATATCCTGCTACTTGTCCCACCTAAAGTCACCCCACTGAATCATTGGCGTTACATAAGGGCTGATGTGGTTCAATGAGTCTGCCTCTTAGCTGGCATGATCAATAAGACACTGGACATAAAAGGGTATAAATGCCATAATAAACAAAGAAATCATGCCATAACTGCATACGTTCAAGGCATAGACTTCCTGAGCTGAGCTGGAGCAGATACATCCTGATTGTAGGAAATTGCATTTGCTTTTGCTGGAAAGGATAATGTACTCTTTACATTATGTGTACTTGTGCTTTTTTCTTGCAGCTTGAGGTGCATTGACTGAGAAGAGAAATGAAGCCCAGGCAGTCCAGATGGTAAGGGAAGGAGGGGTGGGGACAGGATTTGGGAAGGGGGGAGAGCAGGACACATCATTGACAACGGAGGGGGAGATTACACTTGTCCCCACATGGCTCTTGACTTTCCCAGCCTGGTTTGTGGACCATGAAAGTGAAAGCCATATGTTGGAGATTTTTGAACGTGGCCGCCCCATTTCAAGTGTATATAGGATTGCAGCTCGTTTTCATTCTGAATGCTTTTATCAGGGATGAAAGAAACACATACAGTGGACCCTCGTGTAACAAACGGTTTGTATAACATAAAATCTGTACAACATAAAAATGGTCGCAATTAGGGATTACTCAGTTTTCAATGCATTCCTATGGGAAATTTGTATAAAGGAAAATTTGCTTAACAGAATTTCATTTGGAAAGAATTGATTCCTTCACACAAGGTACCACTGTATTGAGTCAACAGTACCCTGAAGCCTCATCTGTGCCTCCTAAAATAGCCATCTGTCTACATGAGATGTGGGGGATGCTGTCATATTAAACGCACATTCATGTGCCAGTCCTGCCAGTATTTATACATGTATCTGAATAAGCCATACAAATTAAGTAACTCTGCCAGAATGATCCATCATCCATCAGTTCAGTGTATGGACCTAAGAATAAGTTTACATTTGTCCTACTGAAATCACTGGGAACTGAAAGTGCTTAACAAAAGTTGCAATCCTAATTACACATAGTAGGGGCTTTGTCCTAGTAACAAACTTGAAGCTCAGGATATTAATGTTTCCTCCCCATATTCCTCTGCAATCTTAGCAGACATGGCACATGTATTTTCCAATTCATGTAGCAGCCATAAGAATTAGCAATGCTTATTTTTAAAAATTGAAATGTAAGATATGTTTCTCAAAATTCTGAGTTTTGCATCTAACAGCAAATGCTTTGTTTGTACTGAGTACCGTAATTATATACATATTAACTGTATGGAGATATGTATAATTATATACATATGTGGAACAGCTAAAATCTACTTGCTGGCTCCACTTACTCCCAGCTAGGGTATACTCTTTTCTAAACAGTACGTCTCATTGATTAAATGGCTTTACTCTGGTAGCATTAGCAGTTGTATTTAGGACAAATATGACGAAATATAATTGAAAAAGGAAAAGCTACTTATTTGGATGACGGCTCCTATTCCACGTAGGCTGGCAGGTTCTGGAAAATGGAGTGACCTTTTGAGGTGTGATTTTAATATAGTAACCTTTTGAGGTGTGATCTAATGGTAAGACTGAAGCAGAATTCGAAGGAAATCCTGCCTTGTTGTGAATTAGGCCCCTGGGGTGGTACGCACAATTGCTTCCGCTTGACTTCACCTGCAAGCAGGCACTTTTAAGCAAACCACAGCCCAGTGTCTATGATTTGCTTATTGTGACTTGGAATAGAGAACTCAGTTTGGTCTCCAGAATCAGATTCCCCCTTCCCTCTTGGCCATGCTGGATGACGGCAGTTGCGATACTGTACATATATGAAGGGCACTGGGTTGGAGAAAGTTAAAACTTATAAAACTGCTCCATTTTTTTAAAGGTTGCCTGAACTCCGGGTATTCCACGGATTTCTGGCTGCACCAGCAAACGTTCGACTGCTGCCCTTACATACAGTCTGGACTCCTACCCATCCTAGCCTATAGCAGTCAAGGTAAGTTTGTCTTAAGTTGTGTAATGTGTTCAAGGTAATGTTAAAGAGGAACCCAAGGAGTTTGTGTACAGTTCTTGAAGAGGAAGAAAATTGACTGTGGGGTAGATATTGTCGTGCTTCCTTAACTGGAGAGAGAATATGATTTTAAAAATCACAATTTGGTGTTGTTAGTTAGATGAGAATATCTGCTAATTATTTCTACTGGAATTCTGTGTATGGCCTGGCAAGCACAGATTTTGCAGAAATTTATTGTGCCTACCTTCAGATAATCCTCCAAAGCCAGCCGTAAAGGGCAGCTGCATCTGAAATGTAACTTCGGTCTCACCAAGTAGACTTTTGCTCCTTTTTTTTTTGCCCAATTCAACCTATGCTCAAGAGCAGGGGTCCTCAACCTTTTTAAGCAGGGGGCCGGGTCACTGTCCCTCAGACACTGTTGGGGGCCGGACTAGATTTTGAAAAAAATCTCTGTTAAAGACAGAGAGTCTCACTCACATAAAGCCCCTGAAGAAGGCTTCCCAAGCTGCTGGAGGGAGCTGGAGGGGGAGGGACGCCGCCGGGGGCCCTCCGCTCGGGGCCTGGGAGCGCCAGGAGGAGGAGGAGGAGGAGGGGAACGGGGGGTGGGGTGCGACCGAATTTGATGGTGGCTGCAGGGGCCGAGCCGGGCGTTGGTGCGGGACTCCCCCCTTCCCGCTCACAGGAGGAATAGGAGGAGGAGGAGGAGGAGGGTGGCGGCGGCGTGAGAAGGCCTGCTTCAATCCCCGGGCTTTCCTAGCGGAGCCACGCCCAGCGATGGCGACGGCGGGCGGGAAGAGGGACCCCCCTCCCCCCTTACCTGGGCTTGAGGCTGCTGGCGCCCCGCTCGTAGACCCAGGGTGGTGGTGGCCGGCGGGGAGGAAGAGGAGGAGGAGGAGGAGGAGGCTGCCGGCAGCCGCGGGACGTCGCCGGGGGGCCTCCGCTCGGGGCAGAGTCGAGTCCGGCGGCTGGACGGGCTGCTGCTGCTGCTGCCGCCCCCGCCCCGCCAGAGCGCTCGGCGTGACAGAGGACTGGTGTGCGAGCAGCCTCTGCCCTCAGCGTCTGCCCGCCTCTGCCTTTGCCTCTGCCGCCCGCGTACCAGCAGCGCCCCGCCCACGACATGTCGGCCGCCGTGGGGAGGCGGGAAAGACACCTCCCTCCCTCCTAATAGGCGCCTCTTTCACAAATCTTGCTCTCGAGTCGCCTCCTCTCCCCGCCCCTCCCCTCCCCGGAGGTTGGGGAAAACTACAAGATGGTTTCCCTCAGGAGGCTTTACTGATGGAAGGGCTCGAGCGGCCCCCACGGGGGGTGGCGCGGGGGGGGTCTGCTGAGGCTACTCGGGGCCGGATTGAGGGTCACTGGGGGCCGTATCCGGCCCGCGGGCCGTAGGTTGAGGACCCCTGCTCAAGAGTATTTAGGATCTTACAGGAAATTCTTAAACTTTGGGCTGCGTGTCCTCCTGGAGACCTATGCAGGAACTAATAAACAGCAGTACATAACTTTGTTTCTGTATTTCAAGTTCTCTTACCATCAGCCAATTGAGTGGCTGGTCAGCAGCACCTTCTGATCTCCTCCCTGCTAAAAGCGGCTCAAATACCAGCTGAGACTAGTTCTCTCTTAATTAGCACAGTGTCCGTCATTGAGCTCAGTGGTCCAAAGCTACAGATAAGACAGGTGCGCAGACCATAAACATCCTTTCCCCAATTAAAATCACTAACTGCTTGAAGCACATGAGCCCAGCCAGAATAGAAAACACGGGGGCAAACTTCAGCAGGATGAGAAGAAGCCTGAAATCTTTTGATGCCTGGTTTGAAGGCCTCCCACATCCCTTCCTTTTTCGATCAGTTATTGTTTGCTCTCTTGTAGTGTGCCCTCAAGTTGCTTCCAAATCCTGTCAATCCTCAGGATTTTGAGGAGTCCATTGAATTGTTGAAGTAGTAATTTACCATTGCCACTTCCTGGGAGTTTCCATGGCTGAGTGGGGATTTGAACCCAGTTAATGCAACAAGCCACTACCCAATGGTATGTGCCTTAGGCAGTACTCAAGCCTCTCCAGTTGTTTGCTACCGACTTTCCTATTGTTTGCTATTTATATCTGAAATCTGGATAAAACTTTGGTTATCATCAAACCATGGTTAAGATTCAGTCCCCAGAACTGGCTGTGATGTGTAATCCTGGCTTCTAGGAAAACAAGAGCTCCCTTATTAGCTTTAGTCTTATTAGTCTCCTACTGCCTAATTAGTCTCATAACATAGAGTACTGCCCGTAGCACCCAATCATCTCAGGCAGGACATTTGAGGATGCCATGCCATCGCTGAAAGAGGCTTGCAAATCACTGGCAAGGGATCGGGCTTTGCGTGTGCATTTGTAGATTCCATAACCTCATTTGAGGTTGTAGTTACCCTTTTATTCATCAGATTTACACCCCACCTTTCTCCCAGTGACTCATTCTCATACAGTAGACGCCTGGGATGTAGGCGGGTTGGAGGACCCTTCCCTGTATCTCTCCCATATTTAGAACATATGCAAAGGACTTTTGATGGAACCAAAACAGGAAGTAATGTGTTAAGCCATGAATGCTTGTGGCTAGCAGGAAGCACGTAGGCTCCTTCCTAATCCTTCAAACTAAGGGAATAGGTGGTATTCTAGATGTCCTTGGGCTGCTCCTATGATGAGGTCTGCCCTGTGTAAGCAGTGATAGGAATTTCAGTTCCAACAATAACTGGAATAGAGGTGGGCAATCTTCAGAGGTGTGAACCACCTTTTTTCTGAACTTGAAACCTTCCAGGGGATGGAAACAGTCTCTCTCTCTCTCTCTTTCTCTCTTACACACACCACTCCTACATCCACCCTATGGTTTTGAAAGCAGTGGATGTTCTACTACAACAAGGAGGACCAGCAAAAGGAGAATTTGCTGCTCTTTCAAAATCTGCAATTCTACTATGGTTCTTTTTATTTTTTACTAAAAGGGTGTGTGTGGGTTGTAAGGGGATCAGAATTTCATAAACAGCCTACAGGTTGCATGATTTGTGACCTGACCTAAAGGACCGTGTATTTTTCTTCCTTTTTTTTTTTACTCCCAACTAGAGTAGACCCACTGAACCAGTGGAACTGAACTGTTGATTGCTAAGTTCCATTTGATTCACTAGTTCTCTTGTACAGTAGTTGGAATTAACAGTTGGGCCTTAATAGTTGTGTCTCAAAGTCTTTCTTTGCCTCTCTTATCATTTTCTTACATTTATTTTGCCAGAGCTTGTGTTCCCTTTTATTTTCCTCAGTTGGGGAGGATTTCCATTTATGAAAAGACCTCTCCTTGCGCTTTAGAGCCTCTCTAACTCCACTTGTTAACCATGCCAGCACCCTCTTGGACTTAGATGAACTCTTCTTTCTTTGTGGTATGCACTTCCACTGGGCCTCTACTACTGTTGTTTTAAACAGGCTCCATGCCCTCTGAAGGTTGGATTCTTTTTACCTTCCCTTTCAATTTCTTTCTAGTTAGTTTCCTCATCTGAGGAAAGTCCACCCTTCGGAAATCAAGGGCTTTGTGTCTGATTTTCTTTACACGCTTCCCCCAACATGCAGTGCTCAGTGACATTCACATCCATGACCAGTGTGCAATAGTTTCAGTTTTGTTATTTTAGTATCTGAGGTGAGTTCAGGCTTGACTCAATCTAGAATCCCTTATTCATCTTCCCAGTAATCCGTAATACTGTATCTCTAAGCAATTCCCTCAGCACCAGAATTCCAATGACCCAGCTTTCTTCATTGTCCAGGTTGATGCTTTGGACACCATCCTAATGCTTTGAATAAATTCTGTTGTTTGCATTTTTAAAAGTAGAACACATGTTCCAGTTTTCATTTGGTACCACCAACAATAACACTCTTACTGTAGTATACTGTTTCCCCTTGCCTTTGTTGGAGGCCCCGTTGTTTTAGGGGAGATTTGTTGGAGGCTGTATACTCATTGCATATGGGACTTTTATGTTTCTTGCACTGCAACCCTAGGAATTTCCCTAGCCAGAATAATGGGAACGATAGCAGAGAAATTTTATGTCCACAGATAAATCCCCCGGAACCCACTCATGAGCCATTATAAGCTTTTTGAGCGACTAACATTTGCCTCTGAAAAAGAGAGGCAAATGTTTGTTTGTATATTTGTTTTTGGGAAGGACCCTTCATAAAGTCAAATGGGCACAGAGAGACTATCAATTCATTAATCCGTTGTTACACCTCTAGACCTTAGCCATGACCATGCATTTCCTTTACAGGCAAAAGGTGTCTGCAATGCAAGGTGTGAGCAATGAAAGGCTCCTTGTGGATTTAGATTTATTGGCTGCAGCTTCCAGAATTCTGGCTGGGGGAATTCCTCATACAGTCTGGGGACTGCAGTAGAAGAAATCGGAGAGCCTGATGCTCATTTTTGATAGGGTGCAGCTAGCTATGGGCAAGTTCTAGAACTGGGGGAAGACCCTTTCTTTTTTCATCTATGGCTCCTAGAAGCCATGGTAGGCTGGCTAGAGGATTCTTGGAGCTGTAATCCAAAAACTGGAACTTTTCCATGTTTGAGCTTCAGGGTCCAAAGTGGATCAAGTTGTCTAGTTTCTGTTTCCCTGCTTTCCTCCACTTTCACAGCCTGGAAGGTTAATGAATGGCATTTGCAAGAGGTCTGAAACTCATTGTTGGAAGGGGTAGCGACAGGGTTGCCTGTCTCTCTGTGTATGCAGGTTGCCCACCCCTGCTTCAGGCAGTCACGGTACAGGGAGGACAACGAAGGCTTTTTATATCGACAAGTGGACCTTTCCCCTCCTATCCCTGGATGGGATGCTGCCAACTGTTCCCGCACAATCCTGCAGTCGAAGTAATGAGGTGGGGAGGATCAGGCTTTTTGGTCAGATGGCTGAGCTTGGTGAAAGAGAGGTCAAGAAAAAATGTGATGAAAAGCTGTGAGTGTGCGACTGTGTGAAGAGGAAGTGGAACCATCAGGACTGTTTAGTCTGCAAAGCAGTTAAGACGGAGATGAAAGAGCACCATTGATATTTGCTTCTGTAACCTAAAAGCTGTTCACAGGACAGTTTGCTGTGTATTTTACTTCTCGCAAAGGAATAGGAGGAAATGTTGACCTTTGAATCTGCAACTGTTAAGGACAGGGTGAAGCAGCAGCATGTTCTGCTGAACCTGGAGCAACCCTCAATTTTTTTTGCAGATAAAGCAAAGCAAAAAGCAAAGTGGTCTGCTTATATACCGCCCCATACCACTTCAAGTAGTCTCTGGGCGGCTTACAGTTTTTAATTACAGTATGCAGGCTACACGTTGCCACACACACACACACCCGCAAGCTGGATACTCATTTTACCGACCTCGGAAGGATGGAAGGCTGAGTCAACCCTGAGCCTGCTACCTGGGATTGAACCCCAGGTTGTGAGCACAGATTAACCTGCAGTACAGGCCTTTAACCGCTGCGCCACGAGGCTTTCCAGCAATAACTTAATAGCAGGGGCACATGTAACCATGTATCCTGCAGTCCTTGTTCAGAGAGTCCAGCTGGGCAGTTGTGAGCAGGGATGGACATGAGGGAGATCTGGATCTGCTAGCACATCATCAGCTTTTGGGTGACCTTTTGTGTTTTTTTTTAAATTTATACCCGCGTTTCTCTCAAAAAGCAGGATGCAAAATGGTGGCAGTGAATTGGCTCCTTTTGTTGGACTCTAGGCTGGAATTCAAGTAATATCCAGCTAACCAGACCCAATGACAACTGTACCTTCTACTCCTTAATCTTTCTCAGGGCGCTTTCACACGACCCCTAAGATCCGCTGGTCACTTAAATTCAGACCAGAGATCTTAGGGGTTTGTCACTCTTCCTGCGTCCCCACCCCTCCGCACTTCCTGGCTGCTGGCTGCGTGAGGGGAGGGAGAAAAAAAGAGACAAAAGAATGCAGGCTTACCTCCGGTGCTGGTGGACGCCGCCCCGTCGTTGTGATTCCTTCTCTTAAAGGGGCGGGAGGCAAAAAACAACAACAAAAAGAAGCGAGGAGAGCCCGGCACGTCCGCATCAAGATTTTTCACCCTCGGAGAGCAGGTACATGAAAAGTGCACTGGGTCGCGCTCAGGTGGGCGGGGTCGCACTTAATTTCCTCTAAACTCCGGAGCTGGTGGGGAAACATTTTTAAGCTCCGGAGCTGGGAGCCATTTGCCCCGGAGTTTAGGGGTCATGTATAAACGCCCTCAGTTTCTTTAAACCTCTCTCCGCCATAACTGTTCAGGCAGCAAGCATTTTCATCCTTAATCTTTAGCAGCCATGCTCAACCTTTTCTTGGCCATAGCCATAAACTCAGTATGAAAGAAATGTAAGGTCGAATTGGGATTGTGTAAATCTCATAATGAACCCTATACAGTAAGCCGGTGTGTGAGGAACTGTTTCCAGTCTCTGCTCCTCTTCAAGTGTGCCAGTCCCCCCCCCCCCAAGGTGGTCATATGGTCCTTATTGAGAGTGGCTGTTCTAACATGCCTACATGCACGCACATGCCATTGCAATTTGGCCAAAACCTGTTTCATTATGCAGAGGCTGCAGAGAAGAAAGACCACTGTTGTTCCAACAGATGTGATGGTTTTAGCAGACCAGAAGCGAAGGTTTAAGGAGGCTGGTTCTAGCCCATGTCCCCCTCCACATAAACAAACAAACAAACAAACAAACAAACAAATAAAAGCCTGCAGAAACTTGAGGCTTAATTGTGATTGTCCTTGAGGAGTCCTTAGCCATTAAGACCTTGATGTCTGCCACTCAGAGATGAAAATGATGATTGTTGTTGTTGTTGTTGTTGTTGTTGTTGTTGTTGTTGTTGTTGTTGTTGTTGTTATCATTATTATTAATAATAATAATAATAATAATAATAATAATAATAATAATAATAATAATAATAATAATAATAATAATAAAAAAACCTGCCATCAAATCAATTTTTACTTGTGGCAATCCTTTTGGGGATTTCCTTGCTAGAGTGTACTCTGAGTTGATTTGTCATTCCTTTCTTATGGGAATGCCTTAGGACTGTGTAACTTGCCCAAGGCTGCACAGGCTGGCTCCTCTAGAATGCACACTAGTGGGGAATTGAACTCTAAACCTCTTGTCTTCATAGCCAGATATCTAACTTACTGAGCTCTCTAGCCAGCAGGATAGCAACATTATAACTTTGCTTAAACGGTGCGGACTTACAAAGCAGAGGAACCAAGGAAAACAGTTTGTGCACTCACCATCAGTACCTAATAACAAGTTATATGCCACTGATAAACAGTATAAAGTAAAAAGATCAAGGTTTCCCCCTGCACATGCATGCTAGTCATGTCCAACACTAGGGGCAGTGCTCATTTCCGTTTCAAAGCCAAAGAGCCAGTGTTGTGCAAGTCCACGGACCTGTGGTCAGCATGGCTGAACACATTTCTGCGCACGGAACTTCCTAAATGAATGTTAGGTTTCCACTGGTTATAAAACATGTTCTCCTTAATTTTTTTCTGCACGAACTGGATAAACCAATGGTTCTCAACCTGTGGGTCCCCAGATGTTCCTGGACTGCAACTCCCAGAAGCCTTCATCACTAGCTGAGCTGGCCAGGATTTCCTGGAGTTGCAGTCTAGGAACATCTGGGGACCCACAGGTTGAGAACCACTGGGAGAGACTATGTTCAACCCAATTTATGTTACAGCTGCAAATGAGCAAAATAGAAGCAAAAAACTGAGGCTAAGGCCCTTTCAACCCCT
Organism: Phrynocephalus versicolor; assembly: GCA_023846285.1. Classification (NCBI taxonomy): domain Eukaryota; kingdom Metazoa; phylum Chordata; class Lepidosauria; order Squamata; family Agamidae; genus Phrynocephalus; species Phrynocephalus versicolor. Next base: position 1,807,394 of record JAHTLZ010000015.1, read on the forward strand.
TCCTTTGCTGTCACTGTGACAAATGAGTCTCATTGGTATATACATGCTCTTCAAAGGATTACCTGAGCCAGATGGGGGATCCTGCTATGACTGGGGAGTTTGCAGTCTTTCTTAGAGCGAGGAAACCAATCAAGGCTAAAGCTTGTTTTGGGTTTAGTGCTCTGTCTGCCCAGGTGGTGAGAAGACGCAAGCAGAGAACAAAGATTTTGGGTGCTCTTACAAACCTTCTTCAGTCTCCAAAATGATCATGGCAAGGGGGAGAGGGGGTGTCCCTGTTTGGGTGGGCCACGGAGTACATCCAAAGCCCGGAAATCGAAAGGAAAACAGCCGGCACGATGCCGTTTGATGAGAGGGTTAGAAGAAGAAGCATGGTGCTGTTTGCATTTGGGAAGGGCTGTAATTCCGTTCAATTAGGCAGCGGTATGTTTGAGAGGGTTGTCCTTTTTATTTTCCTTTCTTCCTTTGGCCCTGCCCGGGCTGGCACTTCAAGGCGGCTCTTGTTTTAGCACAGGAACAACAAAAGGGAAGAGGGGGGAAACACAGCAAAACTGTAATTATGCATCCCAGACAAATGTGGCTACAAAAACAAGAACAAAAAAAAAAAACCAAACACCACATGGTAAAGAGTTTGAGTACCAGCTGAAGAGGCCGCCTTCCAATTAAACAGCTAATTATGCAATAAATTGTGCAGCTCTTTGTTGTTAACGAGGAGGTGGGCTTCGTTCCTGAAGGTAAGACAGCTACTGCAAAGAAACAGAACTGGTACAGCCTCAATGCCTTCTGGCTGGGAGGTGGTTGTTGACCTGTCTCAGGCTGGCCACAACAGACACCATTGCGAAGAGCTCATCAAACCATAGAGTCATGTGATCACAGGCAACCAATAAAAAACCCTCCATATTTTTTTTTGCCCTGAAATCCCTCTCAAATGTCATCTTAAGTCCTTGTCTCTGGAGCTGACCCACAGTCCTTGCTTGCAAAATACCCAGAGCAGCCTAACTGCCAGGCCCTCAGGAGTTGCTCCTTTTCTATCCAGGCAGCCAGTGCTTATTATTTATTATTATTGTTTATTTATTATTTGCATTTATAATCCGCCCGACTTCCCAATTAGGAACCCTGGACAGTGAACAGCATCAAGTCTTAACCAGTCTCATTGATTTATTTATAAGCATACTTATGCCACTTCCCATTGTTTAAAAAAATCAAAGCCTTTTTTACAGAAGAAACCAGACACAATAAAACCAGTACCTAAAAATATTAATATAAAATGATAACACCCCCCCCCAAAAAAAAAACCCTGGAGGGAGATACGGGCTTTGACAACTTTTAAAAAGTGGCACTTTAAAACGTCTCTCTCACTCCCTTTTCTGACCAAGGTTGTGTAAAAAATGATTGGCTGGTTAAAGGAGAACACCAAGGTGCATAGTAGTCATGACAACCCTGGACATGGTGCAGAAGATCCTGCACCTTCCCAGGAGACTATCATATAACAACGATCAAGGGAATAACCAACACTTTCCTGTGAATTCATAACTTCCAATCTCTGCTACTTGAGGTTGGCTACCTCAGGGGTAAACAACATGGGCCTTTCTCTTTCTACATCAGAAAGGGATGCCTTATGCCTTTTGACACTCTGTTTTTAACCGTCAAATGTAAGATATACCTATGGGAGAAATGTCCCCACATTTTTCATTCCTTTATTCACCGACTTGCTTTAGGCCAGGGGTTGGCCTTGACTGAACATTAGGAGTAAGCAGCTGGTTTTGAAAAATAGCCCTGTCAGGTTTATAATAGATTGGGGTGGGGGGATGAATAAGTGGCCAATCTCCTGGGGGTGGGGTGGGAGAGGTACTTTTGGTCCCACAATTTGTAAGGGGTATCTGGTGGGGTTAAGCAACCACATTAGAGTTGGTGGGGGGTTTGCCTGAGCCCAGTGGACTGTTCTGTGCCGATTTCTTCTCTTGGTGGAATCGGTCTTTCCCGGGCATGACTCCATCTCTTGCTTTACCATGGGTTGGACCCTCTCCTGGACTTTCATTCTACACCAGTGGTTCTCAACCTTGGGTAGACCAGGCACCCTTGGGCTGTAACACCCATAAACCTCAACCAGCACAACTAGTGATGAAAGTTTATGGGATATGGGAACTGCTCTTCTACAGGAAAAGACTTTTTGCATGCTCCCCTTCCTTATATAACGTTTCCAGTTCAAACAGAAATGGGGAGTCTTGTCTTCGTTGTCCAGATATGTTCTGGAGAAGGCTACCTTTTTTCAACCTTCTCCAAAGGACAGGTGGCCTGAAGTTCAATGATCTCTGCAGCTGTTGATGGATTTGGTGGTCAGCTCATTTTTCTTTTTTCTTTTTCTTTTTGGCCTCCTGAATTTTCTCTTTTCTTGAAACTGAACTTTATACATTGGTAAGGGATTTGCCCCAAAGCCAAGCAGATGCTCTCTACTTCCCTACCTAAATCCTCTAAGACTAGGAGAATTCCAATCCATTAAAACAAACATTCAAATGCACTAGAAAGGTCTCTGAAGCCCGCTGAGTATAAGCTTTTATGTGGCATTAAGCCAGAAATACAGCCTACTTCTCCGTGTTATTGAGGTCAGCCTTTCCCTGCCCCCCCCTTTATAGCCTCTGTCTATAGGCTTCAGTGTGTCCCCCCCCCCTTCAGCTTCAGATCATTCATGAATCTAACTAGTGTATTTACCACACAGCCCTTCAAATATCTAATTAAAAGGTTGAATAGTGCTGGAGGCCTGCCAGGCTTGCTCAAAGCCTCTTCCCAGTGTGACATTGGACAATTGATCACCGGCATTTTCTCGTCAGCTTGTACCCCCTCTCGCATAATGGTGCTGTCTGGCTGAGAGTTTTCTGTGGGTTTCCCCGTGGCGGTTATTGCCATGTTCCTTGCAGACGAAGGAAAGCAACTATGACTGAGATGGGCAATATGGAACCTGCTCATGAGGCCCTGGTGCCCACCGAACAAAGACACGAGTCTTGAGAAGGGCCGCCCTTAACTTGCAAACTTAGAAGTTTCTAGTTCTCATGACAACGGAAAGCTGCAGTGTTTGGAAGATGTCAAGGAAGATGTCAAGGGATGTCCACACCGAGGCAGTCTTCATGTGAAAATGTCTTCCCTGCTCCATGCCCACATTCAGCCTGTGCCCAGATGTGTTAATATTGTTCTTATTATGCAGGGTTGGGGAACATTTGTCCCATGAGTTGCTGTTGGCCTACAGTTCCCAACATCCCAGTCAGCATAGCCAGTGATGCGTGATTATGAAAATTACAGTCTGACAACATCTGGTAGGCCACAGTAGCATGAAGGGAGGCAGCTTGTTCTGACTTTGCTTTTTTAATTTTAAAATTGTACACATATTTATGTATGTGTTTTAAGCTGTACACTTGTTTGTTTTGCTTTGTTTTATTTTTATGCCACCTCTCTCACCCAAGGCAATACTTTGCTTGAACACATCCCCGCTCAAAACAAACTCTTTTTAAATCCCCACACCAGCTCCTGAAAGTTTTGAGGAGTGGAGGTTTTTGCTTTAACCAAGTAGCTGCTCCAGTGCTTCTGATTTTTGTCTGGCCCTCGGAGGCTGAAAATTGACCCCTGGACCTTTAGAGCTTGTTCATTTTTTTGTACAACACCTGCAGTTCTTTGAACTAAGCTTGGTGGTATATAAATCCAAAACTAAATAAATAATTTTGAATCTAGCCCAATACTGATTGTCTTTACGAGTCATACATCACTCATCTATCTATCTATCTATCTATCTATCTATCTATCTATCTATCTATCTATCTATCTATCTATCTATCTATCTATCTATCTA
>JAHTLZ010000015.1:1812143-1842589 GCA_023846285.1 Phrynocephalus versicolor
ATTATTATTATTATTATTATTATTATTATTATTATTATTATTATTATTATTATTATTATTATTATTTCTAGTCCAGTAGATAATGGGGAAAACATATACTGTAGAGTTTTGGATGACTACTCCTGGAAACTCAGCCTAGGATGACAACTGTCAGAGGTAAAACAAGCTCTGGTCCTCTTTCTCAATACAGTTGTCCCCCTTGCCTAGCCAAGTTCTTTCTCATCAGCTCGTCCTTTTGAACGAGAGCTCCAAAGGACTGGGCTGTAGATAGTCCTTCAACCAGGACAGTGGGGTGTTGGACTTTTCTTTCTCAAGTATCCCCACCCCCACCCCAAGCAGGGACAGAAGCCACTGAGATGAGGAGTTTTCTCTGAGAAAACTGCAGAAGGGGCCAGGCTAGCTGGGACACTTGGTGGATTGTAGGAAAAGAAAAAGAGAAATAGGAAAAAAAATGGAACTTTCCCAAGCTCAGCTCACGAGAGAATGATGATGTCCATTCCACGGCTTTTTCCTCTACATTTACTAAAAGGACCGCTGAGGAAATGGGTCACTTGTCTACTCAAACCATGGAGAAGTCCAGTTTCTAGACAGAGGCATAAAGGGGCACTCACTTCTATTGAGAAGACAGCTGATTCGGTGGTGGTCTCAAAAGCTTTCATATTTTTGTGGCATTTTAGATGATTGTCGTCAAGGTATGGACCCAACTCCTCCTGCAAGAAAATGTGTGCCTAAGGGCGATTGCACAGGTCAGGTCAGCTGTAGTCCATTGCTTCGTGGACCTTATTTTACAAATGACTCGGCACCAAAAGACGGTTCTCCAAATGGAGGAAGAATCAGTGGTGCAATTTGGCCTTTGGCCTTTGGGCTCCCCAGCAGGATTCTGGATTACGTTCTTCTTCACATGGCTGCCGTCTGGTCATGCAGCAAAAATTGGAAGTCATTTTGTTTAATAATCAGGAGTGAAAGTGATGACCAGTTGGCCATTAAGTCTGATCCTTTTGCTCCATGTGGAAATAAGGTGGTGATATGCTTCACTTTACAGGGAATAGCTTTCAGTTTGATGGTCTACCTGCTGGTAGTCCACTGTAAAAGTAAAGAATCCAGAACTCTCAAATCCCGGTCTTTTCCTATAATCATCACACTTTACCTGTGTTGCTTTGCTTATTATCCTGAGATAAAAAACCCCTGCATGTTTGCCCACATGATTTTTGTCCTTGTTAAACCAAATTGGAATGTCTTAAGTGCTCTACATCAGTTGTTTTCATCCTTTCATCCACCTTTTCTATAATTAGCACACATAATAAATATTTGCTCCATTGAGCAATAAAAGGTTATGTGCCCTGACATCTCTCAGAAATACAATATTAGACATCAGCCTGGTAGGAAGTGCTTTATTTGTCTTCTATTAATAGCTCTTCAAGATGATAAATGGGAAACATTTACTCATCTGAAGAGTTGTTTTAATAGTGGGTGAGTTTTACAATTGAATTTGATGGTAGCAGGGTTGGGCAATGGGGAGCCAGTACAAGTAGCAGCTGGATCCTGTCAGCCTGTTGGGAGGGCACAGCACCGATCGTGGAAAGTTATGGGTTCAGAAGGAGTAATAATTATGGTTAAGATCTTCAGAAATCATGAGTTGCTGCTTTTATTTTTTTTCAAGGGTAACTCTTCAGTCTCCTACTTCTTCAGTATATCTAAACATTTCTTTTCAGTTTCGTTTGGCGGCGAGACCGACTTACTATTATAAGCCACTGTGGGGTGGGTACACAGCACTCTTTCCCCCCTTCATTGTTGCTGCAGTATCCAGAGAGTATGTGGCTCTGCATAAGCCAGGGGTGTCCAAACTTTTTGCGAGCAGGGCCAGATTTGGTGAGGTGAAAATGTGTGTGTGTGGGGGGGTGACAATTCAGTTCGCATTTGGCCCCCGGGCTGGACTTTGGACAAGTCTCTATAACATGCAAGGAGGTGGGAAGGACGCTGCAGCAACGTAGCTGGGGGTGGGTAGGCTGGGCAGGTGGACGGTGTGTGTGTGTGTGTGTGTGTGTGTGTGTGTGTGTGTGTGTGGACAGAGGCAGGGAGGGCAGGCAAAACATAAAACTGCAAGCTGATATCTCTATCTGGTATGGGGAGGGGCCAGCTGGTGGGGATGTGTGACAGGATGAGCCGCTGGAAAGAAGAGGCCGCGGGCCACTTAAAATTTGAAAACTACGCCTCATTTGGCCCCCGTGCCTGACTTTGGACATGCCTGGCATAAGCCATCACCTGAACCATGTAATCCTCCTCCTGAACCATTCAGTAGCTCAGAAATGGACATATATTTTCTCTTTTCCTTAAGTGGACACAGGTATACATAACTAGTCTCTCTTATTTAATCCCCTAAGGTCCCCCCCCCAATATTCAGCTCATGATGGCCCAATATGGACATTTCAAGAACTTGTTGAGCATGAACAGGGTAGGAAAGAAGAGTCAAATCTTTCCCATATCCAAAAATCCATATCTGTGCAGTGCTGGCATATTGAAGAAATCCAGTCTGCTGGTGCCCCAAACAGGCTAACCTTGTATTACAGGGGACTTTTAGAAACATATTCACTTGCAATATCCCTTTCCAGCCTTCTGAATACCATAGCCATACTGTGTCTTCTTACTGGACCTCTAGCTCAGAATGGAGAAAGAAAGTTAAAGTGAAGATGTGTATTATAGCAATGTGATTCACTAGCTCTGATTTATTTATGTTGGGGTCGAACAAAGTTAGTTCTGCCTAGAGTAGACCCAATGAAATCAATGAGACTTAAAGATGTCGTGACTAACTGATCCAATTAATTTCAGCGGATCCCTTCTAGGTAGGACTAGTGTTGGATTTAGCCCTGTGTGTATAATTTTTCCATCGTGGCATTTCAGGACAGAAGTAGAAACAAGACCAGAGTTTTTTGATGAGCCAGTGGGGTTTTGTGGTTAGAGTACCGCTCTAGGATTGAAAACGTCAGGGTTCAGATTCCCACTCAGCCATGAAACTTAGTGGGCGACTTTGTCCCATTCATTTCCCTCCTAGCTTGACCTACTTGACAAGTGTATCATAATGACGGTACAAGTGGACCATGTATGTCATCTTAAGCTCATTGCAGACAATGGGAAGATAGAAATATAACTAAGGCCATGGTTATGCTATTGAAATAAATTGAAATCAGGGTTTTAAGAGTACTGTACAGATAATATTGTTGAGCTGGTGTGCGCATCCTTCAGATCACCTTCAGCAGTGGCAATCGCAAGGGTTGTGTTTGGCCTATTTATTTATTTATTTATTTATTTATTTATTGGGCTTATATACCGCCCGTCTTCCTGAAGGAACTCCGGGCGGTTTACAACAAGACAATATAGCAATAGCAAAAATTAAATAACAATTAAAACAATTAAAACCGGTAACAAAACTAAACAATGGGAAATAGCAGATGGCGGGGGGGGGGGATTTTTAGTCAAAAAAAGCCTCCTGGAAAAGGAGAGTTTTTAATGCCTTCCGGAAGGCTGGCAGGGACTCTTCTAGGCGCACTTCTGTGGTAAGATGGTTCCACATAGTGGGGCCAGCCACAGAGAAGGCTTGGGCACGGGTGGATGTTTTCCGAGCCTCCCTGGGCGTGGCCACCCGCAGCATGTGCGCCCGCGACAACCTAGTCGGTTGGACCGATGTTGATCGCTGGTTGATCCGCTCTGCTAGGTAGTCAGGTCCTAGGCCATGGAGGGTTTTATAAGTCAATACCAAGACCTTGAATCTGATTCAGGATCCAACTGGCAACCAATGCAGGCGAGCCATGACTGGGGTGATGTGGTTGAACCGACGCACACCCACCACCAGTCTGGCCGCCGCATTTTGAACCCGCTGCTGTCACCGAAGAAGAGTCAAGGGCAACCCCATGTAGAGCGCGTTGCAGTAGTCTAGGCTCAAGATCACCAGCGCTTGCACAACAGTCCTGAAGGAGTCCCCATCTAGGTAGGGACGAATCTGGGCAATTCGATGAAGATGAAAAAAGGCAGTCCTGGACACAGCAGCCACCTGGGCTTCCATGGTGAGTGCCAGGTCCAGGACTACGCCCAGATTCCGGACAGTGTCTGATGGCTGGAGGGAAATGCCCTCCAAGGTGGGAAAAGGGCCTCCATAGCCAGATGGGGAAGTCCCAAAGAACATAACCTCGGTCTTGTTGGGGTTGAGTTTGAGCCTGTTGGCCCTGGTCCATTCCATGACTGCGACCAGGCACTGATTGAGGGTCTGGACAGCCTCATCTGCAGTGGTGTAAAAGGAGAGATAGAGCTGCATGTCGTCAGCGTACTGATGACAGCAGACTCCATATCTCTTTATGACCTCTGCCAGCGGCCTTACATAGATGTTGAACAGCATGGGAGAGAGGGACGACCCCTGTGGAACCCCACAAAGGAGTATCCAAGGAGCCGACAACTCTCCCCATGCTGAACCCGCTGGGGACGGCTCTCGAAGAAGGACTGGAGCCAACTGTGAACAGTGCCCCTGATCCCAAACTCAGAGAGCCGATCCAGCAGGATACCGTGGTCGACGGTATCAAAGGCCGCTGACAAATCCAGAAGGACCAACAGGGTAGAGCAACCCCTGTCGGCCCCCCCGGAGGAGGTCATCTTGCAGAGCGACCAAGACTGTCTCAGTCTCCCGACCCGGCCTGAACCCAGATTGGAATGGGTCAAGGACACGTTCTCCCTCCAAAAATGATTGAAACCGGACCGCGGCCACCCTCTCGATTACCTTGCCCATAAAGGGAACGTTAGCAATCGGGCGGTAGTTGGTCAGATCTCCCAATGCTAAGCCAGTTTTTTTCAGAATGGGCTTTACCACAGTCTCCTTCAGGCGAGAGGGAAAGATACCTTCCCTGAAGGAGGCTGTGGCGATGATAGAAGCCCATTCGGGCATGCTCCCACCAATGGCTTTCATAAGCCAGGATCGGCAAGGATCAGAGGGGGTGGACGCAGGCAGCAATAGGCAATAGCCCTGGAGGCCTCAAGCGGGGAAACAGGCCCAAACTCAACCATGCGAGGAGACTGAGGGGGTGAAGCTCAACCAACAAGATGGGTCTGGTTGTCTAGGAAGGGGCAAAGCTCTTCTCTTGCCTAGAGAGTATATCCAATATCTTCTGTTTATTGTTGTAAATAATCATACCCACTGCCTTTCCTTCTCCAGTGGCCTCGCCATCACCTCCTCTTTGGCTCCCTTGGTAGATGAACTGATTTGGTCCCAGTTCCTTATGCTCTTCCTTGCTCCTATTTGGCCGCCCTGTCATCATGGCATGTTGGTTGGGTTTCTTGGGACTTTCCCTGCAACAAAACACAGCTTGTGTGTGTGTGTGTGTGTGTGTGTGTGTGTGTGTGTGTGTGTGTGTGTGACATCACCCCCCCACTTTCTTTATGATATAATTCTTTATATAATTCTGCTGTGAGAACTGGCATAGCGCTAGATTGAAAATAAAATAAAAACAGGAAAAGTTCAGACTGGAAGATATTCTCTAGTCCAGTGGTGGCAAACTTTCGGAACTCCAGATGTTTTGGACCACAACTCCTGCTGTCCTTTGTCATTGGCAATCTAGGCTTGGAATTCTAGGAGTTGAGGTCCAAAACATCTGGAGTGCCGAAGGTTCGCCACCACTGCTTTAGTCCAAAACCTATTGGACTTGGCACTCATTCTGGCAAATCTTGCAGGCCCACAGAGGCGGTATTTCCTATTCACTGCCCAGTAGCTGGATGGGTACTATAGAAATCCAATACATACATACATACATACATACATACATACATACATCAACACATGAGTTCACACATGCCAAGGTGATTCAAAGTAAGAAAATAAATCACGTTCACCATCAGGATAAAATAAATACCTCCCGTGCCTATTTAAAATAACTCGCTATCCAGCCAAAAAAGTGTGTGCCTTGCTGTGTGCTGTGTAGTCTGAAAATTGTACGTCAAATGTGCCAAACTCAGTTGAAAAACAGGAGTATTATGACATGTAACCACTTGTGGGTGGTTATGGAATTCTTCTATTTTACTATCTTACCTTCTGTTGCACTGAAAAGACAAAAGCTTTATATCTTTGGCAGATGTTCTGGGAACTAGATAAAGTCAATATAAACTCAGAAAAGTAGTCATTGTGTTTTTGTGTTATAAGGAGGTGATAAAATAGAACAGAGCTACAGAACTAGTTAGAGTGATTGAACAAGAAGGACAGAGTCCTTGCATTTGCTGCAAAGAGGAGCAATCCTTACATGAAACATACACTGTAATCTTTATTCTTGATTTTTAAAAACAAAACTGAATCCCACAACGGAGGGGAAGACATGGAGGACAGCTAAGCTGGTTTAGAAAGCAAGCTGGAACAAACACATCTGTGAGTGTTGCTTGATGTTTCAAGGATATTTCAGTTGAGAGAGCAAGTCAACTAGTCTCAGAGAAAAAGAAGATTGCAAAAGATGTAGGAAAAGGCATTTTTGTCCAGACAGGTCTTGGGCTTGTCATGTGGTTGGTTGTTAAAGGCGGTTTATCTGGTTAAATTCTGGCTGTGTCTTCTATCATTGCGTTTAAAACTGATCTGTTTTCCCAGTATTTTGTTTTTAATCTGTGTTTTATTCTTGTAAGCCTCCTTGAATGCTATTTTTGGCGATGGATCCACATTTAATAAATGAAAGCAGGCAAGCTGGAATAAGGGTTAGAATGCAAGTCATGCCTATGTGTGGGATTGATTCTGTCACTTTGGGAAGGTCTGTGTGTCAGAATGGAGGAAACTGTGCCCCCTTCAGAGATTCACGGGCTGCTTCTCCAGCCCACTCCCACCCCCCGCTGTGGGCAAGCTGGCTGACACTGGGAGAAACTGCTCTCCAGATTCCCCATTTCATGCTGTGTAGAAGGACCAGATCTAAATTAATCAGATCAACAGCTTTTATCCAGTCGCCGTAACATTCAGCCTTAGAAATAGAGATAATTTGCAAATACTCCTAAAAACATCTGTTAAGGGCTTCCCTTGTAGGCTGCTTACTCAAATGCTAGGAAAAGCAGCTTCTACTGCTTAAAGAGGTATCAGTTCCCTCTATTTACAGGACACCATTGGGATTATGAACTAATACTATGAAATTTAGCCTGGAATTTGGGCCACGATCCGGCAGATAGCGTAAGAGGCTTGAAATAAATCAGGTATAGATACGAGATTATAATTTTTCTGTACTACGTAAGAGAGGTATACAATATTCAGTCTTGGCCTCTGCCTCTCTTTGGCCAGAATCCAGTTAGCATAAGTTACGCCGCACAGTTCTGATGATGTCGCCACCTGCATCTGATGACATCTGAATTGCATGGCACAACTCTGTGCAATAGGATTCCAGCCTCTGTTTTTTCCCACTCTCCGTCTTCTGTTTTCTCTTCTGTACTCCTCCTGCAAGGAGCTCAGAGACATTACGCAAGAATGGTCCAGTATCTATCAATCCATGCTTGTTTGATTTTGACAACACAGCTCTTCGAAAGTAGCTCAGCAAGTCCCCTTTGCAATTGGCATTTTCCCTAACAGGAGATACCAGTCTCTCCACCAGGAGCAATTAATCCTTCATCACCTGTTGACTCCAGATGAAATACAGTACTTCAAACCTGGGAGTGGTATTTTGTCAGAAAGACGTAGGAAGGTTTCCTTGGGGAATTCGAGTTTAAAATAGCAGCAGTGTTACATTCCTGAGGGAGAGGAGTTAACAAGTACTTCAAAGGAAAAACGGGCGAACCCTAATTGCGATCTTTCTAAAAAGGGTACCGGTGACTCAGTATCATCACACGCCCCCCCCACCCCCAATGTGAGCGTAACATTATCCCCTTGAGCCAATTCGAACCCAATCTGCAGATTAAATACCACCCTTTTCTCTTCTCTTCTGCTAAGGATTGCAGTGCTGGAGTTAATGAGAGTGAGATGAGTGAATTTTTAGAAACAACTTTTTCCCCTGTAGTCAGAAGGAAGGAATGGCTCTTCTGCTGGTTTGCAACAGTTCAGGCAGCAGAGCAAAGTTTGTAGGATACTCGACAAGATCTCTGCTCCAAAAAAACCAATGCTGATGTGCTTTAAGAAGATCGGGCTTCTCTGGCTTCTGTTGAAAACTTGGAAATCGGTTACTTTTAGCAGGCTTGTATCTCACTTTGTGTTTGGCGTTCACCCAACATCGTGCAGAACATCTGTACCAGGAAGGAGCTCTTTTTAGCCTATGCCTTAAATTTAATTTTACACAGGCTCTCGGGGGTTGTACGGCAACAGTGGATAGGGCTAAGGGCGTGGGAGCAGAGCCGATGGAGCCAAAGCAAGTTGGGCAGAATCAGGTGGAATTCTTAACAGTTTTCCACCACACATACAAACCAGAGCTAGGACTATGCATTTCTGCAGTTCATCTGCCTGCACAGCACAGTTCATCTCTGTACTTGATACAGTGGACCCTTGTATAAGAAACAGTTTGTATATCATAAAATTTGTACAACATAAAATATTCCGGAGGTAGGGGAAATTTGCTTAACAGAATTGCCTATGGGCTAAATATGTACAACATAAAAATGGGATTACTCCATTTTCAATGCATTCCTATGGGAAATTTGTATAAAGGAATATTTGCTTAACATAATTTTATTTGGAACGAATTAATTCCTTTATACGAGGTACCACTGTACTTAGGATTTAAATACTTTTAAAATTCCTTATACATTCAATCAGGAGATCACAACAACATCCTTTGTTGGTTGAGTGGGGAACTCCAAGCCACCTTTGGCTCTTGTGCTGGAGATTCCCTATCTCTGATTCACAGAGTGAAATAGATACATGAAAACCATATGCTGGAACATGAGCCCGCCAGGTGTCTGATCACTATGCTTCTTGGGAGATTTAGCGAATTGTAGTTTCCCCAAAGGTAACTTTTCCAAGTTATTGTTAAATAACCATAGACATATGTGTATATATGTACTTCTGAGGTCTGGGTGAATGAGAATGGTAAAATGTCATGTGCCCCCTAGATATTTTAGTTTACAGCTGTCATAATCCCAGTTTTTGGACCATTGACATAAAAGGTGCCCTGTCTGTGTTGAGGTGGGGAGGGAGCAAATCAGGGGTTCTCAGTAGCAGGAGCCTATCTGGGCTTGGTGATAGGAGGGTGGTGGAAGGTCCTAGTTCAGACCTTCAGACTCTGGCATTTGAGAGGTTCTCTCGACACTGGGGGAGTAGGCAAACCAATGGCAAATGAGCTTCAACATTAATAAGTGCAGAGTGATGCATGTTGGGGCAAAAAACAAAAACAACCCAGTTACATTTATAAACTGATAGCGTCTGAACTCTCTGCAACAAACCAGGAAAGGAACCTTGGTGTCCTGGTGGACAACTCAATGAAGGTGTCAACCCAGTGTGCCACAGCAGTGAAAAAAGCAAACTCAATGCTAGGGATCATTAGGAAGGGTATAGAAAATAAGTCAGCAAGTGTCATTTTGCTTCTTTATTAATCTATGGTGAGGCCCCATCTAGAGTAAAGTGGTACCTCAACTTACAAATTTAATCCATTCTGAATGCATGCTCCTAAGTCGAACTACTCTTAGGTCGGGGTACCTATCTAAAATTAAAAAAAATAAGTTAAAAACTCAAAAAAAATGAAAAAAAATATTTGTTAAGTCGAGCAGACCATATCTAAAATTTGTAAGGAGGCAGTTAAAATGGCAACAGTTTTCCACTCTTAAGTCAAAATTCTCTTAAATTGGGGTACCACTGTATTGTGTACAGTTTTGGTCACTATACCTTCAGAAGGATATTATGGAAATGGAAAAAGTGCAGAGGAGGGCAACCAGAATGATTAGGGGACTGGAACACCTTCCTTACCATCTGAGGCTGCAATGCCTGGGCCACTTCAATCTTGAACGACAGCATCTGAGAGATGATCTGATTGAAGTTTATAAAATCATACATGGTGTGGACAATGTAGATAAGGAAAAACTGTTTTCCCTGTTGCACAACACTAGAACTAGGGGGCACTCCATGAAAATTTTGGGTGTTAGATCTCAAACAAATAAGAGAAAGTACGTTTTCACCCAGAGGATCACTAGTCTGTGGAACTTCCTGCCAGAAGAAGTGGTGACAGCTGTCAGCATTGAGAGCTTTAATCATGGTTTGGACAATTTCATAGAGAACAAGGGTATCAATTGCTATCGTTAGGGATGCCTTAGGACAGTGTTCCCCAACCCCCGGTCCGCGGCCCAGTGCCGGTCCATGGATCAATCGGCACCGGTCCGCCCAAGGCGCTGTGGGAGGGGGGTGACGTCATGGCGCCCGGCGCCGGCGCCTTTTGTCTCAGCGCACCTGGCTTTGGGGAAATGCCTTCCGTTGCCCATCTCCATCATGGCGGCCTCCGAAGCGCTCGTTTGTTTGTGTGGAGTGGGAGGGGTTAGGGGGGCTGGGTTGGGTTGATCGTGAGCGCCGCGCGCGCATCAGCACGCGCGCATAAATCCCAACAGCGTGGGTTCTTTTGCCTTCGAGCCGGGGAGCCGTCGCGTCGCTCGCTCGCGTGCGTGCCCGCCCTCTCGTTTTGACCTTCTCCCTCTCTCCGTCTCGTTCCTTGCGAGAGTCCAGGTGAAGAAAACTGACGCGCACACCGCACCACACCTCCCTCAATCCAAAAGAAAGGTGTGTGTGTGTTTGTGTGTTTATATCCGCGTTTGTCGCATGGAGGAGGAGGAGGAGGAGGAGGGGCGGACATGACAGGATAGACTTGGCGGGGAGGGGGGTAATAATAATAATAAGGCCTCCCGTCTCGTTTCGCTCGTGGCCCCTTTTTCGCCGCGTGTGGGGGCCGTTCAGTGTGGGGCTCTGAGGCGATTTCTGGGCAGCCCCAGAAGGCGGACGAGGGCAGGTCTGTGTTGGAGGAGGCTTCTTTCTTTCCTCACGTTGCAATCCCCCCTTTTCCCCCTCCCTGACTTTACTCCCCCACCACAAACACCCCCCTCAATCACCCTCCTGGCTTGTGTGTAGGTCCATTTCTCTGAGGGATTATCATTAGGGGGTTTGGGTTCCGCCCCTCTCTCCTCAGTAGTATGAAGGCCACCCCCTCCCCTTTTCCATTATTATTTGGTTTTTCACCTCACACGTTCCCTCAGGCGTGGTTATTTTGGTCTCCCCCTCCACCTTCTTTCCACAGACTTTTCTTATAAAAAGGGGGAGCCGTGTGGCCGTGGCAAAATAGAAATGCAAGACCCGGCTATAGGTGATCCTTTTAGGGGGCACTAATTATTATTTTTTAAAATCATTGCAAGCTTTCTCCGTTGCTTTTGGTGAGATAGCAGTTTCCCACTACTCTGTATATATGCTGTGCCTTCGCTTGATATATGTTGGTTAATATGTAACATAAGCTTTTATGCAAAAAAAAAAAAAAGTGGGCCAGGGAAAAATTATCAAACATTTACCGGTTTGCGGCGATAAAAAGGTTGGGGAGCACTGCCTTAGACAACCTCTGGGTTGGAGAGGTAGGCAGGATATCTCTCAATGCCATTTGCAGGGAATCATGAGCAGGTGAAGACATCTGCTTGGGAATACCCTGAAGCAAATGGTGAGCCACTGTGTGTGACAGAATGCTGGACTGGATGGGCTGTGGCCTGTTCTAATAAGGCTGTTCTTATGTTCTTATGTTCTTATGGGAGGGAAGGGATGATAAACATGGTTATGTGAACCACTAGATTGCGATTGTTACTCAATACAGGTCACGTTGAACCAGCGGCACACTGAAAGAGACAGTTTCCACCCGAGGGGTTATTTTTGTACATTTTTTAGAAAAAAGAAAAGCTTGTCAGTGTGTTTTGTGACAAACATAAGGCAACATTCTGAGAACCCAGCTTGAAGAGTGCCATCTAAGTGCCTTCCTCTCATTTCCCCTTCACTTTGTATAGTGTTTCCTGGTACCTAATCTTAAACCATTTTGCTGTAACTTGAACCCGATGCTTCTTTTAAGTAAAGAAGCATAAAGAGCATGTTGCTGGTGCAGCCAAAGCTGAATACTGAAGCACCAAGGTTTGTTTCTCACGAGAACAACTAGAGATGGGTACACTCTGCAGTTTGGCCCAGTTTGGCTCAGTATCTGTGCACCTTTCCTCCTGCGTCTCCTCTGCAGGAGTGCCCACTCCCCAGCGGTAGCAGGCTTGCCTCCTCTCCCTTCTCCACACAATTGTCCATGCACTGGCAGCACTGCAGCTTCCCTGTCCTTCAACTGGAAGTTGAATCATGGCAACAGGACTCTTTTTTTTTTTTTTTGACAGACTGAAACGTTTTGCTGCACATTTGCAGCATCGTCAGTCTGAGGAAAGACAGTTGCGAGTCCTCCATTTTATAGTTCACTTTGACCTCATGTCACCCTGGTCTGAAATAGGCTCATAAGATAGACAGTGGCCTGAATAGGCTCGTTAGGTAGACAATAGTCTCAATAGGCTCCTTAGGTGAACAATGGCCCACCTTTACAACCTTCCCAACATCCACTAAGTACGGGTCGTTAGCTATGGCCTTGGTGGTGGAGGTGTGAAGTATTTCTGATTTGTCTGGGGATTGTTGAAATCACTGCCTGATAAGTAGCAGATAGACATAAAAGGATTTTTGGCAAACACCACGTCCCTGTTTTACTTCAAACCCACAAACACACTAAGGCAGAGACTCATCCACCCAAAGGACCCAACACCAAAACACAAAAGGAGCAATATGCAGTCCAATGCAGTGATGAGTGTGCAGACCTCTACATTGGAGAAATTAAGCAGCCGTTAAACAGGAGGATGGCCCAACATAGGAGCGGCAACAGCTTAGGGCCAGAGTCAGCACTACACCTCCACTTGAAGGACAAAGGGCACTCACTCAAAGATGGGGATGTACACATATTAGAAAGAAAAGATTGGTGGGTTGAGAGAGGGGTCAGAGAAGCCATTAATGTGAATATTGAAAACCCCTACCTCACCAGGGGGGCCTCAGGCACAATCTTTCTGCTTCTTGTCAACGGCCATTTCAAAAATCTCCAGACAAATCAAGAATACTTCACACCTCCACCAACAAGGCCATGGCTAACAACCCATACTTAATGTGTGTTGGGAAGGTTACAGGTGGGCCTTTCACACACCTTAACTGTTAAATAAATGTGATTGCTGTCCACTGCCTAGAGTTCCTTCAGGAAGACGGGTGGTATAGAAATAAAGTAACCCCCCACCCATCATGGGGGTTAGGGATCCATCCCACCCACAATGCATGAAAATCCACAATATGTGGAAGCGGGTGGGGTGGGGCCTGGGGCCGAGAAGTCTTGGGGCGGCGTGCGCCAGCGGTGGCAGAGGGATCTGACCTCCCGCCACCTTCCGCCTGCGCCATCCAAGACTTCTTGTCCGGGCCGTTTCAATGGAGAAAATTTTCCCCATTGGAAAACATTGGCTCAATGCTTTCCAATGGGGAAAATTTCTCCATTGAAATCCATTGACTCAATGCATTTCAATGGAGATTGCTGCCCCCCTCCCCCCGCACGGCCCCGAGGCTTCTCGGAGGAGCACGGGGGGGGGGCGGAGCGACCCGATTGCCACCCGCCCCCCGCGGCTCCGAGGCTTTGCAGAGGAGTGCAGAGGGGCGGCGCGGAGCGACCCGATTGCCCCTCCGCCCCCCCGCGCGCGGCCCCGAGGTGCAGGTACTGCGATCCCGCGATGTAGTGGGACCGCAGTAACTGAACCGCGAAATGGCAGGGGGTGACTGTATATAAATACTATAAATAAATAAAAAATAAATAGGCCATTGTCCACCTAAAGAGCCTATTCAGGCCACTGTCCATATTATGAGCCTGTTTCAGACCAGGGTGACATGAGGTCAAAGTGAACTATAAAATGCAGGACTCACTGCCAGCTTTCCTCAGACTGACGAAGCTGTTTGGATGAGCAGTGAAGCATTTCAGTCTCTCAAGAAAAGAGGTCCAGTTGCCACAACTCAACTTCCAGATGAACTCGGCTGGATGACTGAGAATCTTCACAGACATATTTCCCTGCCCTTCCGCCTCGTCTGAGTGGATGATCACACGGAGAAGTCGGAGGAGGGGAAACCATGCTACTGCTGGTGAGCGGGCAATCGATGGTGCCCACAAAACATATGAGCAAGAACTGGGTTGAATTGCTGAACTGCAGTTTGTGCCCATCTCTAAGAACAACAGTTCTAACTGTTTCCCTAACTACCTAATCTAGTTCTGCCAGGAATAAACGTTGTAGCGGAGCAATAAACCCTCCTTTGAATGAGGCAAAAGAGGAACCTGAAACATGCATAGCCCAGCTTACGGGAAGCAGATGCAATGCGTATGTCATGGAATTTCCATCTACTTACTGAGGACTGCTCCATTTTTTAAAACACTGGAACTCTTGTATTCTTGTTTACATTTCCCATTATATATATATTCTGTATTTGCAGTGCTGTGGCATAAAACTCATGAGTAATATAAGAACTTTAACAACTTATTTTCTGGAATGTCAGATGCACACAATTGGTGAGAGAAAGAGAAGGGGAAAAAACATTCTGGTACCTTAAAAGCCCACTTGTTCAGAAACAAGAGTGAGACAATATGACTACTGTATTTATACAAGGCCAGGTGGGGATTCAGATAATGGGCAAAATGGCAACTCTCTCTCTCTCAATCTCTCTCTCTCTCTCCCAGCTGGGACTCGTGCACAAGAGTTGTTAAAAGGATAAAGAGAGGAAAATAGCTTCCTACTGTACGTTCCACAAACTTCTGCCTGTTGATCCAGTGCATTTATTGTGATACATTCTGCAGAGCCCATGGAAAAACTAAGCTTCCTGTTGGAGTGCGTAATGGTGTTGTGACCTTTAGGGTTTGATATCCCCCCTCCACAAACACACACATGTACATCCTCTTTCCTCCATTCTCCTTCCTGGTGTTGTCTTCTCTTACACTTCCTTCTTGGCAACTGTTTGTACCACATGCCTTTCTGAAGGGATAGCACATTTTCCCCTGCTCCAACTGCCTGGACTTGTTTAATAACGTTTAAACAATTCTTAACCATTAATCCTGTTGTCTGTCATGATTCATAGTTATGAGTAGTGATAAATTTAAGGTTCAATTTAAGGTTTTAGAAAAAATGGGATATTAAAGGATGGATTTGGAAAGCTATACACTTTGTTGAATTGCATGGGTCTGAGCAATACAGCTGTGGTTATATGCAGATTATAAATACAGTGGTACCTTGTATAAAGGAATTAATCCGTTCCAAATGAAATTTTGTTAAGCCAATTTTCCTTTATACAAATTTCCCATAGGAATGCATTGAAAACAGAGTGATCCCATTTTTATGTTGTACAGATTCGCCCATAGGGGATTATGTTAAGCAAATTTCCCCTATCTCCGGAATTTTTTATGCTGTACAAATTTTATGTTATACAAACCATTTGTTATACAAGGGTCCACTGTAATGCACTAAATAATGCAATAAATAAATAATGCAATAAAAATAAAAAAGCAATAAATACTGTCTCTTGCCTCCCAGAACCAGGAGCATGAGTTCAGCAGTAACACCAAAGGTGTCAAAGTGGTCTACCAGTCCACAAACACAACTCCTCTAATTCAGCCTCTAGATTTAGGGTCGTAACTAGAGATGGGCACGACCAGAAAAAAATATTTTTCGAGTTGTTGTTTTTCGGGATGGGTCCGTTTCGGGTCGTTTCTGTTTGTCGTGAAATTTTTCAAAAATTTGTCGTTTTGTCATGTCGTTTGTTGTTTCCACCGCGATTTAGCGCGATTTGACTTCCCAGAGCATGGGGTTAGGGGGTAAGGGCTAGGCTTAGGGTAACGGTTGAGGTTAGGGTGGGTTAGTGGGCTGCACCTCTGGGTGCCTCTGGCCCACTAAGAAGGACAGTGTACTGGCATATGGGTTAGGCTTAGGGTTAGGGTTACGGTTAGGGTTAGAGTTGGTGGGCTTTTTATGCCCTCTCTGGCCCATCCAGAAGTCTTAGTCAAAACCTGGCCATACGATTGGTGGAATGGCTCCAAAAATTTGCATGGTCCCATCCCATGGCCAGCCCATCATTGCGCATGCGCAGGTGTAAAAAAATAAGAATAAAAATAAAATAAAATAAAATCAATGGAGACGTTTTATTAGAAGAAAAACCCACTGCTGCTACTGTAAAAATTCAAGCATTTAAAATAGCTAATTTTCGCATGTTTCTGTGGTGCCTTGGTGGGTTTTTGGACCACGATTTCAAAAAAAATATTGCGGTCGCCATTTTGGATCTCCCCGCACCGCATGGCAAATGGAGACGGCGAGGATGCCCCCCCGCCTGGTACCAGAGCAGCCCAGGACAGGAGAGGGGGGGAGGCGGCCGCGGACCCTCACCTCAGAAACCACCCCTCTGGTAGGTGCCCTCAGACAGGCATATTTTTGCCTGCTTTTTTGGCCGGGAATCGGGATTTTTTTTAATTTTTAAAACTTTTTTTCTGTGCCGCTTGGCATCGTGCGATCGCCGCGTGATGCCATGAACGACAACGACAAATCAGACCCAATTTATCTTTTTTCGGTTCGAGTTCGAGTTCTGACGGCTTAATTGTTGTTACCGTTTCCGTTACGTAACGGAAACAAAAAAACGGAAACGGAAACGGAAATTTCGCCAAGTCGTGCCCATGTCTAGTCGTAACAACCTTTAATGCTCATTATAGAGTGTTCTGTATGGAAAGGATTGTCAGTGCTATAGAAGAGAACTAACCCCAATAGAGAAAACTCTTTCAGTATTTCTCCACACACACCTGTTAATCAGCTGCTGATGCTTTGTAGGTACTTTTTGGGGGTGGGGTGGGGGGTGGGGAGAACATAAGACTTATATCTGGATATTGAACTCCAGCGCCCCTAACCGTAGCATTGTTGAAAGGAGAAGTGTACTTGCAAGTTTTTGTCTGGTAAATATGTTGGGAAATCTTTTGTTTTTAAAGTCACCCGTTGTATGTTTTTTTTTAAATGTTACAGTTTTTTATACTGAAAATTTAAAGTACAGATATAAACAAGTTGTACCAACGTGCGATCGATGCAAATGTTCATTTTAGCCTTGGTGTAAAATTGCATATTATACACCAATTCATGCAACAAACCCCAGATGGTCTAAAGCAGTGGTTCTCAACCTGTGGGTACCTGGAAGCCTCCACCACTCGCTGTGCTGGAAGCAGTTTCTGGGAGTTGCAGTCCACGAACATCTGGGGACCCACTGGTTGAGAACCACTGGTCTAAAGTGAGCTTACTTCCAGATGTGATTTTATAAGGATAATTATGCCTCTGGAATGGAGGGCATGGCATGGAGTGGTTTGGGAGAGGCTTAACCACATATTCTGTCCCTTTTTTTCTATGTGAAATTGTCCCCTCCAAACATGGCTTGGTATTAATCCTATAACAAGTTCCCACTTCAAGCATTTGCATGCATCTCAACCAGTCTTCTTCCCCTTTGTTTGTACATCAGAGATGCAGGAGTTAACTAAGGATTATTATCCTCTGAGTCTCATCACAGTGTGTGTGTTGACAAACAAGAAGTCTCTGCATTTCTTCCCATGGCTGGCCGTTCAGAGGCTTCTGTAATCCAGTGCAGGAGAGGCTCTGAGGGATCCTGCATGCCACAAGGGATTCTGTTTGTTTAGTTAAAATATTTTAATCCCATCTTTCTTCTTAAAAGGGACCCAAGAAGACTTGCATCATTAAAAGACAATATTTAAAGGCTAAAGAAAACAGGACGTATATAAATATTTTAAAAGAATCAAATTAAAACTAAAATGGAAAACAACATCAACAAGAAAAACAGATTCAAAGCAGTGAGGCGTAACACTGCATCTAAAACCCCTCTCAGGCAGGCAGTTACTGAGGGAAAGTGTGTGCCTGAAGAGAAAGGTCTTTGCCTGCTTGTGGAAGGACAGCAAAGATGGGGCCGGGCGGGCCGCCTATGGGAGAGAGTTCTAGAACCCAGGTGCAGCAAAAGGGAAGGCCTCTCCTGTGCCCTCACCGAACACGCCTTTCAGTCATTCTCTGTTAGGTCACATCCAGTTGTGGTCAAATGTTATGTGCAATGCTGACGATTGAACTGAGGTACAGAGTACAGAGTTATTATCCTTGTTGCTGTCAACAAACCCCAAGTGACTACAGCTCAGCCTTCATGTGCATTAAGTAGATAAAAAGACTGATTCTTCACCCTTGGCTTCCAAGCAGTCTTTTCAGTCTCACTGTGGTGGGCCGCATTCCTTAAGACAGTCAGGGATTATCAACTGCTTTTGGCCATGGTAGCTAGATAGATCAATCAGATAGAGGGAGGACACTTCAGCAGGTCCAAAATGTGGCAGCCAGATTACAAACACGTTGGGATCACATAACCCTCCTGTTGCTACAGCTCCACTGTCTGCCAGCCTATTTCCGGGCACTTTCACACACCCCAGGCCACTGTCCAGCTAATGAGCCTATTCAGGCCATTGTCCACCTAACAAGCGTATTCAGACCAGAGTGGGGTGAAACCAAGGTGAACTATAAATTGGAAGCCTTGCACTAACTTTTCTCAGACTGAAGAAGCTACTAGGATGAGTAAGAAGACTTTCTATCCCACAAGAAAGAAGTCTAGTTGCCATGACCGAACTCCCCGATTACCTCACCTGGATGGCTGAGAATCTCCACAAACTCAATTCAAAGTGCTTTTAAAGCCTTAAATAGTTTGGGTCCAAGCTATCTCAAGGACTGTGTCGTTCTTTATGAGCCTGATTGGGGGTTAAGATCGTTAGGGAGGCTTGTCTTTCATCCTACCAGCCTCACAGTTGTGCTGGGCAGAGACACAAGAAAGGAGCGTTCTCTATTGCTGCTCCCAGGTTCTGGAAGTCCTTCCCATCAGAAGCCAGCCTGGCCCCATCTTTGTTGTCTTTCCACAACTGGTCAAAGAATCTTCTCTTCCGCAAGCTTTGCCTGATTGAGGTTTTTTTAACAACTGATTGTGTCTTAGTGCTTTGTTTGAATGTGTTTTTGATGTTGCCTTTGTCTGCTCTATTTTAGTACGGTACTTCTTTGATCTTTTAAAGGACTTGTGTATTTATGGTTTTTTTTTTAGCTTTAAATGTTGTCTTTGAACAATGTAAGCCCCCCCCGCCCTTTTAAGGAGAAAGCAAAGCAAAAAAAGCAAAATGTGCTGCTTATATACCACCCCATAGCACTTAGAGCACTCTCTGGCCAGTTTACAAGTAATAATGCAGGCTACACGTTGAAAGTCACAGTAGGAATATTTTAAATAAGCAAATGAATAATAAACACACCTTAGGGTTATATTTGTTTTTACTTTTGTAGAATTCTGAGAAGGGAAAGGGGAGAGATCTCCAAAGCCCGGTGCTGGGTTGCTTGGGAATGCCATTGACTCCGGTGGCTTTGGGAGGAGGAAATTCTGAGTGCCCATTATTCCCTGGGAACAAAAGCCCCTCTGTTTTTACTACCTAAATAGCAGTGAAAGCTTGTGTGATGTGAATTGGTGCATGTGTGCTTTACGGAGTGCAAGCCAAAGCAGCATCCGTGAGTGTGGCTATGCTGTGTGTCTTGCTTACTCTCCTAAAATAAGCTCCCAGTGAGATATTTAGAATTCAACAGAGTGTTGCCTATTATAATAGCAATGAACCCTATGCTTGGCTCCCTTGGCTTTTCAGATTTCTTCATGCAGATGCACATAACAGGCGTCCACATGCATAAAAGCAGGCACACTCACACACATCTTCTGCATGCTGTGCTAGAGAAACAGCAAATACTAAACCAGAAAGAGCGTGGATTCTATATATTAGACTCTTTGGCAGAAGACTTACATCCATCCCAGCTGCTACATTCAGAGAGGTGCATGGGTGACCTGAAGATCATATAGAAGCTTTATTGTTCAGTGAAATGTGAGTTTTCTCTAAACCACAATGTTGACAGTGTATGTATTTTCAACCCTTTTAATAATATATCTACCTTGTGCTTGGTCAACTGATTGAAAATCCAATAAGAGTGTATGAACGGCACTAAAAATGGGACTAAAACTCAAAGTTCACACCAACATCATCTAGTGCAGGCATGTCCAAACTTCGTCCCTCCTGATGTTTTGGACCACAACTCCCAGAATTCCAAGACTGCATTTCCAATGGCAAAGGACTGTGGGAGTTGTCGATCAAAACATCTTGGAGGGCCAAAGTTTGGTCATGCCTGGTCTAGTGTCACTGATCCTGTCTTTATTAATGAACATCCCTGGGTGTTATAGAGAAAGCATTCAAGCCCACGGATATATTACTGGAACATTCTACTGCTCTGTAGGCACCAATGTAATCTGAATCTTGTGTTGGGGAAAATCCTATTCCGGAACCTGAATTATATTTGAAAATTAAGCAATCCTCCACCACCACTTTGGCAGGAATTTCAAGGCATGAAAAATAATTGACCTAATCACAGTACAATTATCAGCAACTTCTGTGATTGCAGCTATGAGCTATCATTATATGGATAAAGGATCAAAAGAAGAGTGAAACTGTCTCTGAGCTCTAGGGGACTTTCGACAATTTTTTCTCCCAGAATAGCTTTCCCAGCTGCAAGGCAAACTGCTTGGTGAAAGTAAGGGGAATTTGCGAAATGACACAATAATTAATCGCACAAGAAGGGGGGGGGAGTTTGACTTTATGTGAGCCTCCACATTCTCACTCTTTTCTGTAACTAGAGTTTGGAAAGTTACTTTTAAAAACTAATTTGCTTGTTAGAGTGTTTGAAAAGGAAAATTATCTTACTTGTGCACACGGCACTGCTTATTGATTTTTATTACCTTTGATTCTGTAAACTGTAAACCACCCAGAAGTGGTATGGCGTGGTATATAAGCAGAACTTTTCTTCTTTTTCTTCTTTTTCTCAGCATTTGTCCCACTTGGTGGTGGAGTCCACTATTCTTCTTTTGGCCTTCCACTTGGTGTGGTCATGGGCTAGGTCTGGGTGAACTCAGAACAACTTCACGTCATTCTCAAGAGTGTTCATCCAGCACTGTTTTGGTCATCTTGTCAGTCGGGATCTTAATGTTGTGGTCCAGGGTGAGATCCTTTTTGACCAAGCGTTTCCTCATCGGCATGCAGGGTATGTCCAAACCAACACAGTGGGCATTTTTACTACCTCCGATTACTTAATTTTAAAAAGCCCATAGGATTGTGGAATAGGATAAAACCTGAACAATTCTTCACCAGATGCCTCTGGCCATTCTTGACCAGATACATTCCTTATCATCCGAGGCTGCTACAGCAGGGCCTCCTCACTCTTGAACGACGGTGCCTAAGAGGTGACTTGATTGAAGTTTATAAAATCATACACGGTATGGACAAAGTAGCTAAGGAAAAACTGTTTTCCCTATCACATAACACTAGAACTTGGGGGCACTCCATGAAACTTTTGGGTGCTAGATCTCAAACAAATAAGAGAAAGTACTTTTTCACCCAGGGGATCACTGCTCTGTGGAACTCCCTGCCAGAAGAAGTGGTGAGAGCTGTCAGCCTTGACAGCTTTAATAAAGGATTGAACAAGTTCATGGAGAACAAGGGTATCAATGGCTGTCATTGTGGATGCCTAAGGACAATATCTGGGTTGGAGAGATAGGCAGGATATCTCTCAATGACATTTGCAGGGAAACATAAGCAGGTGAAGACATCTGCTTGGGAATACCCTGAAGCAAATGGTGAGCCACTGTGTGAGACAGAATGCTGGACTGTATGGGCTGTGGACTGTTCCAGCAAGGCTCTTCTTATGTTCTTATGGGGTGGCTTAGAATGATCTTTTAAAGTAATGTTTGGAAGTGACTAGAAAGGTTACTTATTGTGAGAATGACGTTCCTTTGTTCTTAGCCGTTAATGTTAGTTTTGAAATGTAACTTCATTGCACTCTTGCTAGCCTCCAAAAATAATTAGTTGCAGGAAAGTGTGTTCCTTATAATGTCTTACTTCCAAGCTCTCCTTCAAACATCATATTAGATTTTGGATTTAGCAGTCAAATACTAACACTGTACCAAAGTGCCTCTTGTAGCTTTTTGTTTATACTTTAATTTATTGTTCTTTCCTTACATTTATATTCCACCTTTCCTCCAATGCACATACCCTTTCTCTTCTCCATCTTTACAGCAACCCTGTGAGGTAGGTCAGGCTGAAGGACTTAAGGTGACTCAAACAGCTTAATGACTGAAGGACCAAAGGACGTTCAGTGATGTCGCTACATGGGAACGAGAACTGAAACCTAACAATCCCAGATCTAGCCCACATTGCTACCCCACACTGGCCATAGGTTTCTGCTTAAAGCTAAATTCTGGCACAGAGAAAGCAACTAAGTTGTCATGTGTGAGACACTCCTGTGGTCTTGTTATTGGATAATTATATTGCTATAAATGTTACCATAATCGTAAAGCAAATTGGAAGAAGAGCTCAATGACTTACCCATATATAGACATGGGCACGACTCGGCGAAATCCTCGTTTCCGTTTTCGGTTGTCGTTCTCGTTACGTAACGAGAACGGTAATGGGAATTAGTCCGCTCCAGCTCGAACCCGACCCGATAAAAGACAAATTTGGTCGGGTTTGTCGTTGTCGTTCATGGCATCGCGGCGATCGCGCGATGCCAAGCAGCACAGAAAAAAGTTTTAAAAATAATTAAAAAAACCCGATTCCCGGCCATAAAAGGAAAAATAAAATATGCCTGCCTCAGTGAGGGCACCTACCAGAGAGGGGTGGTTTCTGGGGGGGGGGTCCTCGGCCTTCCCCCCCTCTCCTGCCCTGGGCTGCTGGTACCAGGCTGGGGGGGGCATCCTCATCGTCTCCATTTGCCATGCAGTGGGGGGGCAATATTTATTTTTAAATCGTGGTCCAAAAACCCACCAAAGCACCACAGAAACATTTGAAAATTAGGTATTTTAAATGCCTGATTTTTAATAGTAGCAGCAGTGGGTTTTTCTTGCAATAAAATGTCTCCATTTATTTTATTTTATTTTATTTTTATTTTTATTTTTATTTTTTTACACCTGCGTATGCGCAATGATGGGCTGGCCATGGGATGGGACCATGCAAAGTTTTGGAGCCATTCCACCAATCGCATGGCCAGGTTTTGACTGAGACTTCTGGATGTGCCAGAGAGGGCATTAAAAGCCCACAAACCCTAACCCTAACCCTAACCCTAACCCATACACCAGTACGCTGTCCTTCTTAGTGGGTCAGAGGCACCCAGAGGTGCAGCCCACTAACCCACCCTAACCTTAACTGTAACCCTAACCCTAGCCCTTACCCTAACCCCAACCCTAACCCAGATCCGTACGCAAGTACACTTCCCTTCTTAGTGGGTCAAAGTGAGGCACCCAGAGAGGTGCCTCGCAGAGCCCTCTATCCCCTACCCCTATCCCATTCCCTAACCTGTACGCCAGTACGCTAGTACGCTTCCCTTCTTAGTGAGTCAGAGGCACCCAGAGAGAGAGGTGCCTCTGCCACTTACCCCCCACCCTAACATAATGTAATGTATGGTACGCGGCGGCTTTGCGAAACGCTTCCCTTCGCCTCTTAGTGGGTCAGACGTCAGAGGCACCCAGAGAGGTGCCTCCCAGAGCCCACTTACCCCAACCCCAACCCCAACCCCAAACGACAAACGACAAACGGAAATGACAAATTTTGGAAAATTATCGCGACAAACGGCAACGACCCGAAACGGACCTGTCCCGACAAATGACAACTCGAAACGTCATTTTTTCTGGTCGTGCCCATCTCTACCCATATATACTCGAGTATAAGTCGACCCAAGTATAAGTTGAGCCCCCTAACTTAACCCCCAAAAATGTGGAAACGTATTGACTCAAGTATAAGTCTAGGGTGTGAAATGCAGCAGGGCCTGGCAGCTCCTCCTTTGTGAGCTGGGGAAGCAGTGTGTGATGTTTAAAATGACTTTTAGCCACCGAGGCAAGTGCTTGCTTCGGTGGCTAAAAGTCATTTTAAACATCACGTGCCACTCCCCCCTGTGATGCAGAGGGAGGAGTCAGGAGAAGCGGCATGCAATGTTTAAAATGACTTCTAGCCACCGACCCAAGCACTTGCCTCAGTGGCTAAAAGTATTGAACCGAATATACATCGAGGGCCCCTTTTTTCAGCCCAAAATTAGGGCTGAAAAACTAGACCTATATTCGAGTATATACAGTAAATCTTAAACAAAACCCCAAAAGAAACCCCAAGAAGACAATGTCATTGGAAGTGGCTTTGAGAACCTTCTGGACTCAAAGCCTCCCTTAACAAGAGGATGCCGGACCAAGGGAAACGGTGGCACAGAAACAGGGAGACCATGGCCTGGACCGCTTGTTCCTTCACCAGGCGGTGTAACTTATGGCCAGTCACACTTTGATAAGGCTCGTCCTGCCCAGACCACACTGGAGGGCGAGAGGGAGTTCTCTGGGAGAAAGTTGCCTTGGGCTTCGCTCTCGCCACCAGCACAACTTTGACCTTTCATGGGTCGTTTCTATGGTGATGGGTTAAGAGCAGGGAGGGATCTGACTTTTTTTTGTCAATAAGTCCTTGCCGGGGTTTTTTCTTCTTCCTCATAGGCCCAGCCATGTCGGCTTGACTCTTTGAGGGAATTTTGGACAGTTCCCAGAGCTTGGGGAAGTTACTTCGGCAGTGGAATATGCTGCCAGGGAGGCTGGTGGAGTCTCCTTCTTTGGAGGTTTTTAAGCAGAGGCTGGATGGCCATCTGTCAGAAATACTGTGATGGGGATTCCTGCATGGCAGGGGGTTGGACTGGATGGCTCTTGAGGTCTCTTCCAATGCTATAATTCTATGATGCTTTCTTGTTGGACTGCAATGCCCAGAATTTCTCATCTGGTAGTAATATAAAGTTACCGGTGTGCTCACTGGATAGCTCAGTGGTTTAGATACCTGGCTGCAGTTAAATTCCGCTCTTACAAGAAGAGCCAGCCTGTGTAGCCTTGGGCAAGTAGCACAGTCTCGGGATGCCCACAGAAGAAGGGAATGAGAAACCACGACTACATCCTGGAAAACCCTGGAAAAGATCACCATAAGTCTGAATTCACTTGGTCAGACTTTATAAACTACCAGCAACACTGTTTAGGGACTCCAGGAATTGTTGCCCAGAAATCTAACTTTCCCAAGCTTTTGAGAGCTAATGTTGCCTTCTTTCTGGGAAGCATTGCCAGCTTACTTGCACCACTGCCTTCTCTATTGTATTATTACTTTCTGACTCAGTAGAGTCTATTAGTTTCCTTTGCTCAGTGATCATCTGAGATTTTTCTTAACATGTATCCTGGTTTATACCATCGAGAGTACAAAATGATGACACGCTGCATGGAAGGCACTTATTGATTCTTTGTATTGGAGACCGGCTTGTGTGGCTCCTGGGGAGGTCTGCAGAAGTATCTGTAACTATCAGATGCTATTGGCCTACGTCAGTGGTGGCCAAACTTCAGCCCTCCAGATGTTTTGGACCACGACTCCCACAGTCATTTGTCATTGGCAATACAGGCTTGGAATTATGGGAGTTGTGGTCCAAAACATCTGGAGGGCCAAAGTTTGGACACTACTGGCCTACGTGTGACATCATGCTAAAGGCAGCTACCCTTGCACGAACTTGGAAGTGCACACCCAGTAGCACCACAGACCTTGTGCTAGTACAGTGGTATGGTTGGATACAAGTCATCGCACTTGTTCGTAAGACAAAGTTAGGTTCCTTCCACCTTCACTGGTTCTGCACATTTTGGAATACAGATGACTGTACACACTGGCGACTGGCAGGTGGCTAGCTCAGCCCAGCACTGATTGGTTGGTGGTTAAGTAGTGATTGATTGATGGTTTAGCCAGGCACAATGGGATTGGCTGCTGGATGTGGCCCTCCCTTTCATTATTCCGGGGGCAGTTTGCATTTCATAGATTGATTTTACTTTAAAAAACAACAACTCCAAGTGTCTGTGTTGCCAATCATCTGTGTACACGTTCATACATTGCCTTTTGCAAAAATCTAGAAGCTCTGATTACCAACCAGTACTATTTATTTATTTATTTATTTATTTATTTGCCTCGCCTGCACTGGTTGCCCGTTGCTTCCCGGGTAAGGTTCAAGGTCATGGTTTTGGTTTACAAAACCCTCCATGGCTTGGGACCTATCTATCTGGCAGAGCAGATCTCTCAGAGATCAATCTTGTCCCGGCCAACCAGAGCTTTGTCTTCTCTTTCTCTCAGAGTGCCGACACCAAGAGAGGCCCGTAGGGTTTCCACCAGGAATCGGGCCTTTTCGGTGGTCGGCCCGGCCTCTTGGAACAAGCTGCCAGTTGAGATCAGGCAGGAAGAGACACTGCCAGCCTTCAGAAGGGCCTTAAAGACCTGGCTCTTCAGGCAATGCTTCGAGGGCTCTCTGAGCACACTGTAATGGGTTTTTTTTTGTCCTCCTGCAGACATTAGTTTTCTTGCCGGATTCAACCTTGGCTTTGATTCTGTCTTGGTTAGTGGCGTAATGCTTTTTTTTTTTTGTCTTTTTTGTGTGTCTGTGTTTTATATTGTATTTATATATTATTGTATTTGTTAGGTTTTGATTGTTTATGATCGTTGGGGTTTGTTTGTATTTGGGTAGTCACTGTTGGGTGATGTCTGTACACCGCCCAGAGTTCCCTATGGGAAAATCGGGCGGTTAATAAGTGTAAGAATAAATAAAACTAAAATAAAATAAAATATATTTACCCCACCTTTATCCTTGGAAAAGGACCCAAGGTGGCTTACAATAATTTGCATAAGAACATAAGAGTCTTGCTTGGACCAGACCAAATACTATCTAATGCTGCAGTTTTTGTACTGCCAACTTCTTGAAGCTTGAGGTCTGTACTTATTCCTTTTACGCAAACAGAAAATATACAGTAGCAATTATGGGGCGAAAGGTGTGGTGTTCCACCGCCTGCTTAGTCGGGACAAGCTTTTTTTAGTAGAACACATCTCATACCAGGCATGTGTTTCCCATGGGAAAACTCATCCATGTGCAAGACCTGCCTCTTTTAAAAGTGAGGTTTAAGTAGCCACTCCTTCTACCTTGTGAGTGGATGTCAACTTATTTGGGAGCCATATAGAAGCTGGCTTGGAGAAAGTGGTCTATGTTCAATTGTGAATGTGAGGTTTAATGTCACTGTTGACTGTTTGCTTTAATGCTTATACGGTAGATTTAAAATAAACCTCTTACCTTAAGTTGTCATTTGATGCAGATACTCTACTCTTTTCCAGATATCTCTATGTTTATATATTTCGAGAAGCAGGGAAATTCTCAAAGAGGCAAAAAATCCTTCATTTCAAAGCAACCTGTTTGGGTTGGCGCTCTAACCCTTGAAGCATCAGGTCACAGGTCAACCCCTTTCATCACTCACCACATACACTGATAGACCCTTTTTGTACCTTGACTTCCACCCAAAGTAAACAGAAGGAGTGAGCTCCGCTCTTTGATTTCCTAACTTGGAGGTCAAGAAACTCTGCTTACCTGCTAAGTCTGTTAATCACAATGAGATTTTCCTCCCCTCAGATATGGATCAATTAGACGGGATTAGTAGAGGGTGCGCAGTAGCGGAGAGGACTGCGCTGCAAATCTGTTTAGGTAGATATTGACACCGTTAAGGACTGTGTTTCATTTCAGCTCTCCCACATCGGTAATATTGCCCTATAGAGAGAGCAGAGTTGCAAGTAACTATTGCCCTGTTTGCTTGGTGTGGAAATTTAAGGTGGGAAAAGGGTGCATCAGAGTTGGCTTGTGTTGAATGCAAAGGTTGGTCTACATCCTAGATCAGTGTTGGCAAACCTATGGCCCGGGTGCCAAAGGTGGCACTCAGAGCCCTTTCTGCGGGCACCTGACATTGCCCCTTCACAGCCACCTGGATTCAGGTTAAATTGCTGTGTTGGCACTTTGTGAAAAATTAGTGGGTTTTGAATCGCGGTTTGGGCACTCGGTCTCTAAGAGGTTTGCCATCACTGTCCTAGAGTGTCTTTGCTTTGGCAGTTCTAGAATGTGCGTGTATATGTGTAATCTCTTTTCACTAAAGAAACCCTGCTAAGCTGCAGAGAACTCATAGAACAGTGATGGCGAACCTTTTAGACACTGAGTACCCAAGCTGCAATTCAAAACCCACTAATTTTTTTGCAAAGTGCCAATACAGCAATTTAACCTGAATACAGGTGGCTATGAAGGGGCGATATCGGGTGCCCACAGAAAGGGCTCCAAGTGCCACCTTTGGCACCCGGGCCATAGGTTCCCCATCACTGTCATAGAATCTATTTTCAAAACCCCCGGCCTTTGGCCACTGCAGGTGATACAACAGCCACCCACCTTCCTCAGCTAAGCTCCCTTGATCCTCCTGTGGAGCCAGAATATTGTTAAAGGAAAAGCATTGTTAAAGAGCCTTGGACCGATTGGCATTGAACTACAGGTATGTATGAATCACGTAGACATAGCTTCAGCCGCTTAGATGATTTCCTGCCCAGGGTTGTGTGTGTGTGTGTGTGTGTGTGTTGTGTCATTGCAGTAGTGACTGACTCTTTGTGACCCCATGTCCGTGGAGTTTTCTTGGCAGGAATACTGGAGTAGTTTGCCAGTTCCTACTCCAGGCGCCCACAGCACCTGGTATTCCTTGGAGGTTTCCCATCCAAGTACTAACCAGGGCTGACTCTGCTTAGCTTCCAAAATCAGGCGAGAATGGATGTTGTCAGGGCATCTAGGCAGCTGTCCTGCCCAGTGTTATGTTCTCGCAATTTAGTCTTAGCATAAGGTGGCATTACTGTGGGCTACCCCAAGACATTTTGTGGCTCGAATGGGGCCAGTTCGTGCTCCTTAGATGTACAGAGGCTGACCAAAGTTCTCCCAGTGCTGAAATCTTTTTGTTTTCAGCACTGGTTGTAGGACAGCATCTTCCTCTACATGTGGAACTCACTCCAACGCATGACTGATGCCAGTGTGCACATTTCTGACCCCTTTCCTTGAAGCGGCAATTTGGGACGGTCCAAAAAGATAATATTATCAGGCTGCACAGATAGGGCATGCAGAGCCGAGGAGCGAGGTCAGCTGTCTGAAAATGTAAAACAAAAATAAAAAACAAAATTGTATGTGTACCTTAAAGATTAACAGAATTATTTCATACTGTAAAAGTGCATGCTGGGAGATGATGAGGCCAGGGGGTATTTATTTTTTTCATTCATTGTCGCTGCACTCTGATTTTCCTTTATGTTTATCTCATAATTACATTATCAAATTCAACTATATCCACTCTGGATCTTGCTTCCCAAAATGAAAAAAATGGGTGATCTCTAAGATGCTTGGCTATACCTTTGTCACCGGATTGACACATCTTCTCAATTACAAGTATGATTCTGTCTGAGATTTTCATGAATTACAACCCATTTCCCCAGATACATGATCTCTGAGGTAGTGGACTGCATCTCACGAAGGCTCACACATGAAATAAATATGTCCTATCTTCCGGGTGCCACAACACATGTAATTTCTGGCACATGTGTTGAAGCAGATTAATATGGATAATTATTAGAAAACTCTCCGGAAAAGGTGGTAATTGTAAAAGTATAACCCATTAAGAGAACTTGAAAAATGTAACTCTTTTTGGATAACCTTCTAAAATCCTGGATGTCTGGTTCTTGGATCTGTAAAGCGATGAGGCTTGTGCATAACCCTTGAAAACCATTTACAAGCTGTAATTGCAGTAGACGATATGCAAACCCAATTCATAGCATGCACATTTGCTGCAGCTATGTGTTCCTTGTTACTATTCTGTGTTAATCCCCAACTAGTTAATTAGTTTTGGGTTTAAAATGGATGGGTGTGATTATGCTGGCTAGGATGGAGAGAGAATATTACTGAAATTGGTTTGATAATTATGGTGTCCTGCTTAACCTATCCATTAAGGTTAAAAACATGATTATCTATTCTGGAACATGATTGCAACAGTGAAAATAGCAATTCTATGGAAATGATGTGACTGTAAACCTCCAGCTTTGAAATAAATGGTTTCCTGGGGCATAGACTCTTGTCATAATTGTCAAGTTGGCTGAGTGAACATGACCAGAGACATTTTGTTTATTAAACCTATATCCTGTCTTTCCTCTAAGGAGCTATAGGCCAATTATATCTCAAACATGGCAATTAATTTGCAGAAACTTCTCAGCTAACATGATCTCCTTTCACAGTTTGCAAAAAAAGTGAAATATAATTCATATATTACCACCTGTCAAATCTGTTCAGCACTGTGACCTCTTTATACTATGTAAAATTCCTTATTTATAAGCAGAATTTGGAGACCAGGAGTTATATGAAACATGTGTAATGAGTTAGATAGATAGATAGATAGATAGATAGATAGATAGATAGATAGATAG
>JAHTLZ010000015.1:1858656-1882134 GCA_023846285.1 Phrynocephalus versicolor
TTCTTTCCCCCAAAGGACACTCTGGATGCTTACCCGTGTGGGTCTGACCATACCCCCAGCCCCATGGCCAGCCGACTGCCGCTGGAAGCGACCCCCATCCTGGAAATGCCAGATGCCCATCTCACGGCCGTCGCGGTCAGCATCGAAGATGGACACATGGTCATTTTTCTGGGGAACAGCAAAGGCCAGCTGCACAAGGTAGGTCTGTGCTGTGCAAGGGAAGGAAGAGCAGTGGAGATGCAGGGATCGTCCAAAGGCTAGGATTTTATTTCATTTCATTTATTTTTTGGAGTGCAGCTTCCAGAATACTTCAACCGGCAGGGCTAGTGGTAACGGGATCCACAGGCGCTGTCATTCAGGCGCATTACATTTCCAAGCTCTGGTTCCATTGCTGTTCCAATTTCTCAGCTGGGGCTCATCTGCTTTGTGAAGTACACGCCCTAGAAGCTTTTCATATTGCTTGCCCGAGCATAGATTAATCCATACATCTGAAATTGCATTCATTATGCAATGTTTGCAGGGTTGCATCATGCTGTGATACCTAAACATGAACATTCAGAGCTGAGGGGGGGGGGAAATTGCAAACCTGTGCGTGTAATGCAAAGTAAACCGATGTGCACACACATGGGAATATTTTATTTGATTTAATTTACTGGACCTGCCAGGAAGGGTGAAGAAGAAGCTAAGGTTATAAAGCTAGTCGAGATCCCCACCCACTCACCTGTACTGATCCCTGGAAATCCTGCTGTGTGTCCTCAGCTGCCTTCTGTGACTTCACCAGACCTATATTCTCTATAGCCTATATTTGCAGCAGGTAAGGGCTAGAAGCTTAGCTTTTCAAGGAAAACTGGAAAGCATACGCTTCTTTAGATCCATGAGAGGAAAGCAGAGCTCGAAATATGAGCAACTTTTCTCCTCTATGGCTGTGGATACAGGTGCTCAAAAAGACATTGTGTGCTCCACACTGTATGCGTCGCGAAAGGTGCATAAAACTTTTTTTTTGCATGAAGTCAAATGCTTATGTTGAGGAAAATAGCTGTACTGCAGTTGTTATCCTATCTATCGCATTTTTACTCCTTGTACAAGTAATCTGAGCTTTGTTGCTGAACCCGTGTGTGTGTATGTGTGTGTTTGTATTATTGACAGTAGCATTCAGCAGTACTTAATTCTCCTGCCAACCTAGCAGTTTGAAAGCATGTAAATGCAAGCAGATAAATAGGTACTGCCATAAAAAGCGGGAAGGTAAAACAGTTCCGTGCAGAGAAATGCAGTCGGCCATGCTGGCCACGTGGCCACAGACTTGCACAACACTAGTTCTTTGGCTTAAAAACGGAAATGAGCACTGCCCCCAGAGTCGGACATGACTAGCACACATGTGCAGAGGGAACCTTTACCTTTTAAGATTCAGGACAGAGGAGAAGAATTAAATGTTACTATCTCACTTTTTTTTAAAAAAAGAGAGAGATTGTTTGTAAGTTCAGTAAGAAAGTGGTGTTTTTTTTTAAGTCAGCAGACTTGCAAACTTCAAACCAAAATATGTATCCCCCCACCCCACCATGTTATGTGTTTATGTGGCAAGTAAGTTGAAAGGAGAAACCTATACAAGTGTTATTCCCATTTTAACCGTTACAAAACTGTGGCTGCAAAAGGCATTTTAGATCCAAGGTCGTTATCCTCAGGGAATTGGTAGCTGAAGTAACAGATAAAGCCTTGATCCAAATTTCTAGCTACTAGAACATATTTTTTCTTCTTCATTGCCCAACCTGGCACCATTATAGCCTGGGATGGGCTCCTGCCCTCCCTCAGCCTGAATATCCTGTCATCTAAAAAGGCACTGGAGGCCTGCCCTGTAATCAGCCACCACCACCGCTGCTGCTGCTGCTGGTGGTGGTGCTATTTAAGGTCTCCTTCCCTCCCTCCCGCTAAAGAAGAGAAGGGCCTTTCCTTCAATTGTTGCTCTGTGATGCCCCCTTGTGGCCTTCTTCACACCAGCCTACAGGTGCCTGCTTTCTCCACCATGGAGCTTCAACACCACAACCAGTCCCTGCAACCCGTCCGTCCTATGAGTGGCACTCCTGATTCTGGCTGCTGCCTGTCTTGGTTTTGCGAAAGTCACTGCATTGGAGCAATCCTTTTATGTAGCCTCCCGTAAGATTAGATATTCCGACAGAGGGATATTCCAAAGGACACAGCCCCCATGCACTCCTTTCCCTCTTCACTTCTACATTTGTGTGTACTGTATATTTACGTATTAGCGGTTCTAGAACTCACCTAATGATTCATTAGAATTCCCATTGTACTTTAGGAACTCCCTTTTTGCACAGGAGCCGTATGGAAGCCTGTTGCTCTTATGTGCTGCCAAGTTGCCCCTGATTTACGACAACACTTTGAAGGAGTGCTCTCTAAAATGTCCTGTCTTCAGCTGTCCTGCTCAGCAATCACAAACTCTTCTAGTATTCATAGATGCTTGTTGCCTGCCTTGAGGGCTTGGTATAAAGAAAAAATGAAAACTCATATCCATAAAGGAAGAGTGCTAAGGCAACCAAAGGTACATCCCAGGGGGATCTTGAATACTTGAAGTAATGAAAGAGAAAGAGCTTGCTTGCTTCATTCTTTTCTTCTTTCCCAGTATTGTTCCCCTTTTCCACCAGCTTTCTCGTCATGTGCACAGAGTAAGGCGGCCTCTGTTTAGTGGTTTGGAATGGCCTGGCTGTGGAGCCAATGGGCTGTGCAGGAATATCTGAAGCTTGTGTGGCTAACGGAGTGATGTGTCCCGCTGTCTGGGTGGCCCTGGGCAAATCGCGCAGCCCCAGGGTACTCCCGGATAGAAGGGCTGGAAAACAATGTCTGAACATTTCATACTTATTTAGAGAGGCCTTCGGCGACCTTGTGAGTTAGGTCCCCCCCCCGGGGCTTGCCGCCATCTTCTTCTTCGCTCCAATTTTGCCTGCAGTTTTTACCGTTTACTGTTGTTTTTATGTTTTGTTTGTTTGTTTTTTTGCTGTTAGCCGCCCAGAGTTCCCGTTGGGAAGATGGGCGGGATATAAGCTCATAAATAAAATAAATAAATACTTTGCAAAAGTTACGAGCGTCACTGTATGTATGTTGAAAATGTGCTTTTGATAGCTCCTGGTTGCTATAATTGATTGATTGATTGATTGATTGATTGATTGATTGATTGATTGATTGATTGATTGATTG
Source organism: Phrynocephalus versicolor (assembly GCA_023846285.1). Lineage (NCBI taxonomy): Eukaryota > Metazoa > Chordata > Lepidosauria > Squamata > Agamidae > Phrynocephalus > Phrynocephalus versicolor. The sequence continues at coordinate 1,861,858 of JAHTLZ010000015.1, forward strand.
ATAGAGGAGCACTGAGCTGGCTCTTTTTCTTTAACATGGTAGACACTGACAAAGCCATGGCTCTCCACCTCCATGCCTTGCTACTCTGTCTGTAAACCATTTCTTCCTGTTAATTGCTGCCTTAAATATCATGAAGAGTTGGCATCCTTTGTTCTTATGTTCTGAAGCACAGATCTTAGCTAGCTTTTTGGAAACTAGCAGGGGACAAAGAGCAGCCAAGCTTAAGAAAGTAGAGCGGGTCTTTTCTCTTCCTGACAGCCCCACCCTTGTCTTAAAAGGTAAATTGACCTTAGGTCTGGCAATGTGGAAAAGATTTAAAAGGCAGCTGATGCACTCGGGTGGGACGCTTCATTCTGTATGCTTGATTCAGGCCCTTCTGATCATGGAAAACGGGACTCCTGAAGGACTGAAAGGTATCTAACGCTGGCCACATTCTTTTCCTTCTGCTGAATCTCATGCCTTCTGTCCCTTTTGTTCTGCTACCTTGCAGGCCTTCCTGGGCGCTCTGGGAGATGCCCACCTCTATGCTTCCCAGGTGATTGAACCCAACAGTGCCGTGAGTAGAGATCTCCTGTTTGACCAGCAGAAGCAGCACCTGTATGTCATGACGCAGTCTACGGTGAGCCCTCTCGGTGGGAAAGGGGACGGGCGCTTCGCTTTGCACAATGGACCTCACTCTGCTGTTGCTCATAGGAAGCAGTGGGACCCCACCCTTAAGAGCTGTGCCCCCCCAGCAGGCGTGGCCTATCCAAGTCCCTAGCAAAGAACCCGCCTGTCCCTCATGGCTTGGGTCCAAGCTATCTAAAGGGCCACCTCTCCCTCTATGTATCTCCCTAAGATCAGAACTGGCCCAACTCACCCGATCCTCCATGGCTCACTCGCTCCAGGTGGCCACCCCTGGAGAGGCCCCGTAGGGTTACAATGCGCAAATGGGCCTTCTCGGTGGCTGGCCCAGCCCTTGGCATCTTTCAAAAAAGCTGTTAAAACCTGGTTGTTTAGGGATGCCTTCGGCGATCGCTAGGGTGTGTATAATTCTTCCATTTTTTTGAGGTTTGTGCCTGTTATCAGTTGTCTTATGCCTCTTGCCCATTACTTGTTTGTTGTTGGGCATTTCCCCCCTTAATATTTTTATTATTATTATTTCATTTATCATTATTATTTTTGGGATTTCTTGTGTCTTTATGTGAACTGCCCAGAGTTCCCTCTTGGGAAATCGGCACGGTATACAAATATAAAACTAACTAACTAAATAAATAAATGTGAGCCTGCCTGAGCATTAAAATTGTTAGAGGGGGCCTTTCTCTCGGTCTCACCACCCTCACGGGCACCCTTGCTTGGGACACAGGAAAGGGCCTTCTCTGTGGCTTCTGCCAGACTTTGGAACTCCCTCCCACCGGAGGCTAGGCTGTCCCCAGTTTCGAGGTCCATCTACAAGCAGGCAAAGTCCTTTCTCTTCAGATGGACTTTTCCTTTGTGATTTGCTGTCTGCGAGGGAGTTTTCAGATTGGGTCCTTGTGCCCTGTTGCATTTAAATATGTTTTTAAAGTTGATGTTATTTGTCATCTCTAATATAATACTTGTTTAACTCTTTGGAAATATTTATATGCTTATGGTTTTTAGCTTTCAAATATTGCCCTTTTAATGATGTAAGGCAGTTTGAGTCCTTAAAAAGGCAAAGTAAAAATATTTTAAATACACATGCTTTGGGAGCGAAATGCCACAGCATGGAAAGAAGATTCGTTTTTGGGTCTGAAACTCTAGTATTCCCTATATTTCTGCCAATGAAACAGATGAAGTCTCAAACAGCAACATTTCCAAGTTCTAGAAAATACATAATCAAAATACTATATACAAAACAAGGTGGTTTTGTGTGTGTGAACAAATGACTGTACAAAAAGCCACAGTGCATCACATTGATACTCCTCCTGACTCAGCAGGTCCCCTCGGGGAGAAAGGCAGCATAAATATAAAGTTTATTATTATTATTATTTTATTATTAAAGATTTCAGAAAGGCGTACTGGTAACCCCATTATTTTTATCACTGGTTAGGTTACCTTCCCTAGATCTTTCCAGCGTATTTGGCACCTTGATGGATTTCTCTCCTACAAACAGCGAAAACTCTTCTGGTATTCATAGATGGTTGTTGCCTGCCTTGAGGGTTTGGTATAAAGAAAAAGGAAAATTCATATCAATAAAGGAAGAGTGCTGAGGCAACCAAATGTACATCCCAGGGGGATCTTGAATACTTGAAGCAGTGAAAGAGAAAGAGCTTCCTTCTTTCCTTACTTCCTTCAATGCTATAAAATTGTTTTCTCCATGGAATTTTATTTCATTTTGAAGGGAAGGTAAAAATAACACTACCAAAAACATATTAACACACAAGAGTCCACAATACACTTAAAAAGAACAGGGAATTATCCAGGTTATAATGCTTGGCCTCTCTTAGGCATCCTATTGGAACATCTAGAGAACATAAGAACATAAACATAGGAACATAAGAAGAGCCATGCTGGAGCAGGCCAAAGGCCCATCTAGTCCAGCTTCCTGTTTCTCACAGTGGCCCCACCAAATGCTTATGGGAGCGCAGGAGACTAGATCTCTGTCTCCTGATACCACTCCCCTGCATCTGGCCCTTGAAGTACCTTGTTTTTAAGCCTGGAGATTACACATCTCCATCCTGGTTTGTAACCGGTGATGGACTTTTCCTCCAGGAATCTGTCCAATCCTCTTTTGAAGGCATCCAGGCCAGATGCCATCACCACATTCTAGAGGATAGGAAGATGAAGAGACACTGATTATCTAGTGATTCAAGAGAGATATAACATAATTAAATGTGTAAGTGAGAGAACTAGAGATGAGCACGAAACAGAAATATAGTTTTGTTTCATTAGTAACAATTTTTAAAGAATTTTCAGAATGAAACAAAACTAAATGATTCATTAATGCCTCTCCTGTGTCCCAGAGGCACCAAAATCGCAGGGTAGCTTTTTTGGACTCTTCTCTGTAAGCCCCCCAAATTTGGAGGGGTCTGGGGGTCAGCAGGCTTAGTTATTAAACTCCAAAGGGAGTTCCCCTAGGAGAAAATCATTTCTCCTAGGGGAAGTCAGAAAACAGCTAATAACCCCCCCCCCACGGGGGAGCAAGTAGCTATTTCCTGACTCAATTAGAAATGATTTTCTCCTAGGGGGACCCTATTTGCAGTTGAATAACTTAGTCCCTTAAACCCCAAACCTCTCCAAATTTGGGCGGGTTAAAGGGAAAAGCTTGAGGAGGCTCCCCAATTTCGTTTCCCTAACCAAAGAAAAGCGGTTCATTTCGTTTTGTCACAAAATGGTTTCTATCATTTCGTTTTGTAATGAAACAATTTGTAATGTAATGAAATGACAAAACAGTGTTTCGTTTTTCATTTGGTGCCCATCGAATGTGTGTGTGTCTGTGAGAGAGAGAGAGAGAGAGAGAGACTCGTAATTGCAAAACTAAAGCAATTAGCAATTGCAAAACTAAAGCAAAAAAGCAGAGTGTGCTGCTTATATACCACCCCATAGCGCTTAAAGCACTCTCAAGGAGGTTTACAGTTTAATCGTGCAGACTACACATCCTGTACTTCAATGCATTCTGATCCAAAGTTTGAAGGGCTTCTGTATAGGAAACAAATGCAAGCCATGAGGCAGTGGTGTCTTTTATTTTGCAAATTTTATTAAAAAAAGAATCCCTTGGTGAGCATGTTTTCACCTGACAAGGGTCTCTTGGCCTCTGTCTGTCCAGTCCTGTTTAAGTGGCTCCTTTTCGTGCCTCCAGTGACTGCTATGTGCAGTTCTGCTATAATGTCTGAATTGCACAGTTGTCTTACTGGAGAGATCTAAGCCCACTGAGATTTGGTTGTAAAGCCATTAATGAGATGGAAATGGGTACCAGGCTCTTAAGAATGCTTTAATTTATCTCATTTCATTTTATCCCAGCACGTGAGTTCCCAAAGGCTTGGAACTGGTAACAGTGGTTAAACCCAGCCTGATCAAGCCCTGAGAATAGACGCAAACACAATCATTTAAAATATGAAATTCTCTGTATTTGCATGCCACACCGAAATAAATGCATGCAAAACATGTTGAAGCCTCCGTTGATCTGTGCTGGGTATGTTTCTTAAAAGATACTTGTAAAATTGTAAAACTGGTCCAGCCAATGAAGGCTGCTTTCACACGACCACTAAAGCAAAGAGTTCTGCTTATATACCACCCCATACCACTTTAAGTAGTCTCTGGGCGGTTTACAATTTTTAATTACAGTGTGCAGGCTACACATTGCCCCCCCCATCCAGCAAGTTGGGCACTCATTTTACCGACCTCGGAAGGATGGAAGGCTGAGTCAACCTTGAGCCTGCTACCTAGGATTGAACGCCAGGTCGTGAGCACAGTTTTACCTGCAGTACAGGCATTTAACCACTGCGCCACGAGGTTGGCCTATGATCCTCTGAAGCAGAGTGCTCGCAGATAGACCTGGGCATGACTTGGCGAAATTCTCGTTTTCGTTTCCGTTCCTCGTTTCCGTTACGTAACGGAAACAGAAACGACAATTAAGCCGTCAGAACTCGAACTCGAACCGATAAACGATAAATTGGGTCTGATTTGTCGTTGTCGTTCATGGCATCGCGCGGCGATCGCGCGATGCAGATGTGGAGCATAAAATCGTTTTCCCACGAGCAGTGGATTTTAAAAATAAACAAAGTGTAACCATGCCCACTGCAGCGCGACCCAGTGCATTTTACAAGCACCTGGTCTTGAGGTGGTAAAATCCTTGTCGCTGTTCCGATGTGGATTTTAAACCATTACTTGAGTCCGTGAATCTGCACCAAAACCTTTTCGCCCCCGTTATGGTGTCTTTGCTGCCCTTCTCAGTCATGCGATCAGAACAGTTGCAGATTTTCAAAACGCGACCATGGGAACACCTGAACTGTGACATCAACCACGTGACCGCTTGGGTGTGGGTGTGTGTGTGATCCGGATCAAAGTTTGCTGCAGATTCTAGTGGCTGTGTGAAAGCAGCCAAAGAAGGACTTCCTGGCAAAAAAGCAGCCTGGGAGAGAGAGAAAAATCCAGCAGATGGGAACCCTCTGATTAGACAAAGAGGCCGGCTGGGCACTCTGCAACACACACACACCCAGCTATTGGGCCATCTCTCCCAGCCTGATGTCGTTTATCACTGTCCGTTCTTTATGAGTCTTCCCCCAGGCGTCCTTCCACGTCACTGTGCCCCATCCGGGACAAGTGTAAATTCTGAAAAGGCTCCATCTGTTGTTCTTCACAGAGCCCATCACCACCCATTTCCCACACAGCCCCACCTTTGCGGCTTCCCCCATATTTTTCTCTCTCTTTCGCTCCTTTGGGTTCAGATCACAGAGCAACAGAATTGCACAGAATGTCACACAGAGCTAATAGACTGTTTAAAGCACCCGCTGGGTGGTTTGCAAGTAATGATGCAGACTACACACACCCCTGCTCACCCCAGCAAGCTGGATACTCATTTTACCAACCTTGGAAAGCTGGAAGGCTGAGTGAACCTTGAGCCGGCTACCTGGTGTTGAACTCCTGGTTATGAGCATAGTTAGAGCTGCAGTACAGCAATTTAACCACTGCGCCACAATGCTCTTTTGTGTGTGTGTGTGTGTGTTGTGTTGTGTCGTGACCGACTCTCTGTGACCCCATGTCCATTGGCAGGAATACTGGAGTGGCTTGCCAGTTCCTACTCCAGGCGCCTACAGCACCTGGTATTCCCTGGTGGTCGCCCATCTAAGTAGTAAACAGGCCTGATTCTGCTTAGCTTCCGAAATCAGGCGAGATTGGATGCATAGATGTATCCTGTACCAAATGAACCAGGGCTGCCATGTTTGGCCTGCCCACAATTTAACAAATTAATAATCAACTAGAAGAGTGCCCTTGATTCAGAAAAGCATTCACAATTATTTAATACGAGAACTTATGAACATGGTAGAACTACGGAAGAGGACTATTGTGCATGAATGAAAGAAAGAGGAAGTTGAACATTCCGACAAAGGGAACCTGGGACAGAATGTCCCTGTTTTGAGAGCATTCCATCCTCTCTTCCATGCTCTTCACCGCCCCATTCATTCTCCATTCATTCCCCCCCTTCCTATCCATATTTATGCTCCCTGCCCTCAAAGCTCAGGAGGCATTCTGTGGCTATGGAGCTTGTTCAGTCTCACTGGGTGCTACCCTACCCTGAGTATTTATTTTTCATAAAACTTTCAGTCTTCCTGGAAACCATTGAGTTCTTCCAAGCCAACTGTCCTCTCTATGTGCCCGGGGTGGGGTGAGAGAGACATTTTGGTGTCAGTCGCATGGGCTCCTGAAATAAAAAACAGGCCCAAACATTGCTTCCAAGGATGCCCGTTTGCCTTTCCATCCAAGTGACCTTTTGTGTGCTTCTGTAGAGCTAGTGTCCCCCCCCCACCCATCCCTGCAAATTGGTGCACATTGTTTAATTAGCCCCTTAAAACTCATATAGATAGGGTGTGATCAGATGGTAGTAAAGATCTGATTACATTTGATTGCTCTAGAAAAGATTGCTTCACGGGGAGTGACCGCCTTTAAAGCAAGCCTTCTGCGCATACAGAGATGCCTCCAGCGTAACTCCAAAAAAGGCAGCCCTGCCACTGCATTGAAAAGGTCTGGCTCTTTGTTGTCTGATTGGTGCAAAATAGCTCACACCAGACTGCACCCCAAGCAGTCCCAAATGCAAGCTGTTGATCTCACCCTTCATCTGCTATGTTTGCATCTGTAAGGTGGTACCCATAGTGTCAACAACGCAGACATTCTGGGAAGTAAAGGTGATTTTTTTGAGTCTTTAGACACAGAGAAACAAGTACAAATACTGTAAAATATTTGGCTACAAATCAAGTTCGGCCCTTCATGTGGGACAGAACAACAGGACAGTCCTACAAAAATCCCTGGCTGGAAAGTGGATGATTCAGCTTCTTTGGTTGCTAACCGGATGCTCCGCATCTTTTTTTTTGCAGGTCTCCAAGATTCCCCTTTTTGAATGCTCCAAGTACACGGACTGTGAGTCGTGTTTGGCATTGAGGGACCCCTATTGTGGATGGTGTGTTCTCCAAGGAAAGTAAGAACTTGTTTTGATGTTGTCGGCGTCCGGCTTCAGAGAGAAGTCTGTATGGGATGCGCAGAGGGACAAACTAGTACCTGTGAGCTTCAGAGAGTCATTTCTCCCAGGCTGATTTTCATTTTTACCTTGCGTTGCATCAAGGTGGATAGAGCAGACAAAGTGGAAGCCTTCATCCAGTTTGGACACTGGTGCGGCAGAGGCGGGGGCGGCGGGGGGGGGACGACTGGTTGAATATGGCAGCAGTGCCAGCTTTTGTTTTGCTGTTGACAGAAGTGGCAATTGCTTATGCATCCTTGCCTGCACCCTCTTAATATCCCAGTGGTGAAGATTGTCAAGGAATTTGTCCAGCAGGGCTCCTGGAATGGCACAGCATTGTTCCAGTGGGCTAGTGAAGTGACAGATCCCGTGGTTGTGGTGGGATGAAGTGCCCCCCCCCCAAGATTAGGGGAAGGCCGTGGAGGGGCCAGCCCACCTCCAAGCATTATTCATCTCCACTGTACAGAACCCTTGTTTGCTGCATATTCACCTACCGAATTCTGGAGAGCCCTTCTTACATAAAATGCCGGAAACTAATTATAAAGTCCCTTGGACTCTATTGATTCTTTTTAAAATAGGGGTCAGTGAGAGGTCTCTTTTTTTAGTGTATAAAATGCTAATTAACTGCCTACTCCCTGCTAAGCTAGGAACTGCCCTGTTGAGGAGGTCATTTAAGTTCCCATTCTTACGTCCCTGGTTCCAGTCAGTTCTTGGAACTCGGCAATAATGAGTAAATTAATTGAAGAGAGCCTAATAGCAAATGAAAAACCATTTCCTACAAACTTGATTTCTTTTTGTGCCCTGTACTGACGCAAACGGACAGCTGTTTCCGGAACTAGCCGTGCCCAAAGGATGTTGGGTTTGTGCTGTGTTTGGAGATTTTTACAACAAACATTGAAAATATAATTGCCTGCAAATTAATGAAATAATCTCTTTTCTGTATTGTTTTCTTCTATAGATAGTGGTTTTATTTCTGGGTTTATTTAATGTGCTCACTGTTTCCCCCCCCCCCTTTCCACATTAGAGATCAAGTTTTAGTACATGGCTGTTTTCTTTAAGATGCTTAATAACATTCTGATTTTGGATGTAGGGAGAGACATGAGGTTTGCTGCTTGGCGCGGTGATCTCATAACCACTGGAAAGTAGAAATGATGGGTCTGTCCGTCATGTTTCCTGATAGCCTGGAGCTGCTAGAGGTGTTCTTTGGTTGTCTGCTTTTTGTAATTGCGATTATGAAGTGCAGCAGGTGCTCCTGGGGTCCCATTCTGGGAAGACTAGAGGGTCATAGGTCCGCAAAGCACTCAAGAATGTTGACCTAGACCAGTGGTTCTCAACCTGTGGGTCCCCGGATGTTCCTGGACTGCAGCTCCTAGAAATCCTGGCCAGCTCAGCTGGTAATGAAGACTTCTGGGAGTTGCAATCCAGAAACATCTGGGGACCCACAGGTTGAGAACCGCTGAGCTAGACGATCTGCTATTTGCAGGCAATCTGTTAAAAAACAGCAACCAGGTGATCATTTTCTAGCTAATGCCTGGGAGTAGAGGAAATACAGCAGGATAATAATATTAGGGCTGGATGAGTTCTGAGAGAGAGAAATCTCCCTAGATGGAAGAACCCAACTGGAGAGGCCCTCAACCTTGACACCACCTTTCATGTGTCTCTTAGAGGAGTTGCTTGGGGGAAGACATCAGGTGTCACACTGACAATACAAGCAGTTTCATGACTGGGGAAACGTTTTGTCATATATTGGGGATCTCAGCCATGTTTATAACCTGGACTTTGACTTGGGGCCAGAAATGCACTGCTAGCTACTGCAGACAAGTATTATATGCTGAAACCCAAATTGTGGAAGTTTTAATATTATGTTGATTTTCTTTTGTTGTTATTGTAAGGCGCCTTGGGTCCCTTCGGGGAGAAAGGCGGCATAAAAATAAAGTTTATTATTATTATTTATTATTATTTCCTTTACAAAAACTAGGCTGTAGCTCCGGGAATCCTCTACCTCTCATGATGTTTGGGGGATTCTGGGAGTTATTGTCGGAGGAAGTGAACTTGTCCATGAAAACTCACATTAAGAACCTAAGAACATAAGAAGAGCCATGCTGGATCAGGCCAAAGGCCCATCTAGTCCAGCTTCCAGTATCTCACAGTGGCCCCACCAGATGCGTTTGGGAGCACATGAGACCAGATATCTGTCTCCTGGTACCACTCCCCTGCATCTGGTCCTTGACGTACCCTGGTTTTAAGCCTGGAGATTACACATCTCCATTAAAATATTAAAATATAGCAGTTAGTGTTTGTGTTCTTTATCTTTTATTTTCCTATTTTTTTGCCCGATGTGTTGTACTATACCAAAAAAAAAAAATGTAATTTCCCCGCAATCTCTGAGAGGCGTGATAAATAGGACAAAGCTGCTCAGCTTCCCCTGTGAGTTTAGCTCCACTTTAGAGCAGCCAAAGGCCTCTTCTGCGTTCCCCTCTTCTTCAATTATTTGTGTCTCCCCAGGTGCAGCCGTCGCTCGGAATGCTCCAGGTTTGACGTGAGTGAGCAGTGGCTGTGGGGGTTTAATGTGACCCAAAAGTGTCCATCTGTCCAGTCACTGAGCCCTGCCAGCATCAGCCGAGAAGAGCAGAAAAATGTGAGTTGCTTGGATGAGTGAAGTTTCCCCATAAAGGGTGTGAAATCCACTTGTAAAGAGCGAGGTCTTGCCTTCTGGGAAAAGCCAAAGTGCGAGCGGCTTGTGGGTCTTCTTTTCACACTTTTGTTGCGAAGGAAGGACTCGGGAGTCATTCACACTTTGGCTGTCACCTCTTTCATGCAACGCGAAATCGCCCAAACCTGAATGGATAAACTTGGAAACTGAAAAGGATTTGTTGGGTGCTAAGTGCCCGCCGCGAACAAAGCTTGATTCTGATGTTCTTTTCTTTTCTTTTCTCTGCTACCCAGACTTCTTTCCAGAATCTTCCGGCCAGCTTGCATTCAGTAGGGTGCATGGGAATGCTGGGGGCCTGTATTCAAAAGAGTAATGGTTCCTATAGGCCAGACCTGCCCAACAGGTAGACCACGGGCTACCGGTAGCTCACGAAGGGTTCAAAAGTAGCCCGCTGGCCATCAGTTTAAAAAGTGAGGGGATAAGTTCTCCACCCCTCCCTCCCCCATCCCAAGGACCACCACTGCCCCAGAAAAGTTCTGGGTCTGCCAGCCCACTGTATCAGCCGAGTGGGGCAGTTCAAGGGCCATGGTGCATTGGAATCTGTTTCCTCCAGAACAGATTAATTGGTTTTCAATGCATTCCTATGGGAAAACTGCTGCTTTACTTACAAAAGTTTTTACTTATGAGCATGTGCTCAGAACGTATAAAATTCGTAAGTCGAGGTTTTAGTATAGTAGCCCTCAGACACTTTGGGCCAGAAAAAGTAGACCTTGGCCTGCTCAAAGTTGAACAGCCCTGCTGTAGGCTGTTTAGGAGATGCCAGTATGGAACCTCCTGCACGCTAAGCGCATACGTCTCAACGACACATGGTCTTTCCCAAGAAATGAAGGAATACATAAGCATGTTCTTTCTGCCTCTGTCAGTGCCTATATAGAAAAGCATTTGAAACATGCTGAGCTGGGTAGTTCAGTGCACCTCACGAGAGAACAGCCAGCCTATGTAAGGCTTGGGCAAGCTGCACAGTCCCAGGAAACCCCTAGAAGAAAGGGGTGGCAGACCACTTATTTATTTATTTTATTTATTTTTATACTTATTAACCGCCCGATTTTCCCATGGGAACTCAGGGCGGTGTACAACACGTTGCAAAAAGAAAACAACAACTGTCCAAACCTACAAACCCCAGACATACCCCAATAAAATACAAATAATAAAGAACATAATAATGATAAAATAAAAAATACAAATAATACCATAAAGGTACAAAAATAGTAAAGATAAAGTAAACATAGCACATCGAACAGCCAAAACATAGTCAAAATCTGGCAAGAGAAGACTAGTGCTAGCAGTAGTCCAGACAAACAAATCACAATGTACTCAGAGGTCCCCAAAGCATTCCCTGAAGAGCCAGGTCTTTAATGCCCTTCTAAAGGCCGACAACGACTCCGCCATCCTAATCTCCAGCGGAAGTTTGTTCCAATATGCCAGGGCAGCTACCGAGAAGGCCCGGTTCTGGGTCGGGAACCTACGGTCCTCTCTGGGAGTAGCCACCCAGAGCAAGAGGGATGACGAAGCTCTGGTTGGTCGGAACGAAGTTGGTCTCTGAGTATACTTCTGAGTATACTTTGGAAAATCTTGGTAAAAGTTAACCTGAGTTGGACTTACTCAGACTTATACAGCATACAGAGCTTCAGAAAACATGAAAGGAACAATACATCAGTAATTCCACTCATTTTTTTTTCCTGTCTGAGGCAGCATCCAGCATCTTTGATTGTGTCTGTGAGGTTCAGACTTGAGTGGATTCAGTTCCTTCATGACATCACTGTAACCCGCTTCTTCCACAAGTGTTTTTCCCACCAGCGTCCTCATAGCCCTGGCCTTCTCTGTCAGCTGTATTTCCATTTATTTTGTCCTACCTCTTGTAGTCTCGGGCATGATAATGCTAATGATAGGAAAAAAATATATGTTTATATTTATATATTCAATTTTTTTTAAAAAAAGAACAAGATTTGTGTACTGATTTGTGGGCTGTCTGATTGGCAGATACATCTCACCCTTTCGGAATTGCCACCCCTGCCAGACCGAGAGTATTATTCTTGCTTCTTTGAGAACTATGAGAGCCCAGCAGTGTTGATGGAGTCGGGCATCATGTGCCCCTCGCCCGATCCAAGCCATGCTCTGGTTTTGAAAGCAGGAACAGGTGAGTGCCTGCCATGAGATGCAACCACAGTGATCACGTTCAGGCATCACCTTCAGCTCCAACTCCAAAGGAATCCTGTTCCATTGAGGATAAGCAGCAGGAAAGCCCACACAGAGTTCCTATCACATCCACTACAGTTGTGTTACGAATAACCTTTGTCCATGCTCGAAAGAATGTTTTTATTTTTTCCAGCTCCAGAGATTCCAGTTACTATTCCCTTGTTAATACCCACTGAGATCCCTGCCAAGAATAAGCTGTCATTCCCTTTCCTCTTCTGCCGACACAAATTTTGTGCATGTGGAAATCTCACTATTTTTGGTGGGTCTTCAGTCTGCTTTGCCTACATCAGAAGATAATGGTGGCCTCTCGTTTCTTCTTTCTGATAAGCTCTATAAAATTTACCTCATAAAATTATGGGTAACGATTCACTGTTTATAAAGGCATATGCCTTTACATAAAGAGTTACCAATCATTTTATGAGGTAAAATGAGGTAAAATCATTTTATGAGGTAAAATCATTTTATGAGGGAGGTAAAACGTTGAAATAAACTCTGTGAAAAAGGGGATTCTACTAGCCATGAGTTTCTAGAATTTCGTTTGCATGCCTTTAGCCTTTTGATTGATTTTTAATAGGTTCCAACAGAGTCTGGGAGAAAACATGCTGTGATTGGACCACAATCTACCTCAATCCTACCTGGCACAGTGAATTGCAAAGAACAATGGGAGTTGTAGTTCCCACCTCTGCATTTAGAGTGCTTGTTCAGCCCCCAGCTCTCATTACAGTTTGAACTGCACAAAGAAGATTTGCTAGTGAATTATGTTTTCACCTTTCCCTCCCAATTTCAGACCACATAACCATTCAACTGGTGGTGCGCTTCCATGACATTTTCATTGCTTCAGCATCTTTTTCCTTCTACGACTGCAAAGCTGTGGCTTCTCTGAGGAGATCAGCACCGTAAGTCTGCATGGATGCCCTCTCCCTCACTAATATTTCCTTGACCTTGCACTTTTTTTGTGAAAACTACTCTTTGAATTTATTGGGCCTCCTTAACAGCTGTTTGTGTATATTTGCTTCCAGATGCCAAGGCTGTGTGAGCAGCCACTGGGGCTGTAACTGGTGCGTCCAGCAACACCTTTGCACTCATAAAGCTGCCTGTGAAGAAGGAACCATTATTTACAACGAGAAGGTGTGTCTTCCATCACTTCTATTGGCAGGCATGTTGAGTGCCTGACTGGTAACTTTCAGGAAGGAGGGAGACCATTTCATTCCCATGACATTCAGTGCATCAGTACTGTGGGTCACCAGAAGGGATGGCGGTAGAGAAGGGATGATTAATATGGCTAGTGACCCTATGTGCTGCCCCACATCTGTTGGTATGCACACCCTCTTCTCATTCCTCATTCCTTGACTATTTGCTGCTGCCCTATTGATTATTCGGCTGTTTTCTCTTGGAAACAAGGTGCAGACGCCTTGGGCTTGTAACTTTCCTGAGTTACAATTCTTGCAAGGGACACATATAGCCACATCTCGAGAAATAGTTAGAGGAAGAAATAGGAGGAGGTTTGCAGCATAGGCAGAAAAATATGCAGTAAAACAAGATTAAAGAACGTGAATAAGCATAAAAAAGCAGGTAGCCAAATAGGCCAAAGCATATAGGAAAGCACAAGAATATTCCTTGGAATCTCCTGCTAAATCTGGGAACGAGGGCCTGAATCCCCAGAAAGGCATTGCTAGACAGTGCAGAGCAGGGATGGACTACCTGCCATCCTCCATTGTTGATGGAGATCCATTCTAATCAGCCCCAGGCAGTGTGCAGCCAATAACCAGGGCTTATGGAAGTTTATTTTTATTCTTATTTGTTATTTTAGTGTATTTTTACCCCACCTCTCTCCTTGGAAAAGGACCCAAGGCGGCTTACAGTAATGAGGGATAATACACAGTGGTGCCTTGACTTACGAATTTAATCTGTTCTGAATGCATGCTCTTAAGTCAAACTAAAGTTGGGGTACCTATCTAAATAATTGAAAAAAATAAGTTAAAAAATGAAAAAAAATGAAAAAAAAATTGTAAGTCAAACAGACCATATCTAAAATTTGTAAGGCGGCAGTTAAAATGCCAACAGTTTTCCACTCTTAAGTCGAGTGGCTCTTAAGTTGGGGTACCACTGTACAGTCCAGTACAATTAAGACATGTTCAAGTATTGAGAACAGGGAATTGAGAGACATCTTACAGCATTAAAAGACAGCATTGCGTTAAAGCTACAAGAGAACGCAAGCAGTTAGAGAGTAAAAATTCCATGTAAAAGTTACGAGTGAGGGAAGTTATTGTCCAGCAAACACTGGGAGAACCTCAAGTTCCCAGCTTCTGGTGCAGCCATTGCTCTCTTGAATTGGACCAGTGTGCTGATTTGGTCTGTCACACCTGAAAAACTGCAAGACCTACTGAGGATCAAGTGGAAAGAGATAAGCTTGGTCCAACTCTTCAGTGTCTTTTTTTGAATTGATAAATTCTTGAAATAGGGTTCCTGTGTTCAGCCAGTGGGGATTTAACAATACTCCTGTAAGTTCCAATGATTCAATGGCCTTGCTCTGTTTGTGACTTCCAACTGGTTTAAGCCATTGCTTGCAGCCTGATCTTTGGTGATCTTTGATAATTGTTTCTTTGGTTGTTAATAGATGCTGCCCCCAGTTCGTGCTGTGACTGGCTTTCCCTTCTCTTCTCACCCTTCCAGGCTCAGATACCAAATTTTAGTCCGTTTCCTTCCTCAGCCACTCCAAATGCAGCCACCTCCCCCTTGTCGTCGTCAACTGGGGCCACAGAAGCCACGGTCATCTCAGTTACTTCTCTGCCGACTTCCACCCCTGGTTCCACCACCGTACTTGTCATTCCCACTACCTCACCGCCCATGACTTCAGCTGTCACAACGGTACAGCCGGAAACCTTTGGTCCCACCACGCAGGTGGCGTCAGGGAACACAGATGCTCCCACTCCGCCAGAGACAACCGCAGACTCGTTGACCCTGGCCCCAACCGAAGTGCCTACTACCGCTACCCCTACCTCTGAGCCTACCTCTGACGGTCCGCCGGAGACTCCTGGCCACACGGCACATCCTACCTCAGAACTGATCACAGGCCCTGAAGATTGGTCGACGGTTGTCCCCTCCACAGCCACCCAGAGTACGGCGTGGCCTTCTGCACAGCCGTTAACACCTTTTCCGGATACTGAAAATTCAACAACTCTCTCTCCTGTCCCAGAGGCCACCACGTCCCCCACGCCGACCCTTCTCACCCCCAACCAAACAGGAAATGCCTCCACTTCTTCCATTGACCTCCTGCCGGAAGACCTGGAGACAGAGCTATCCATCTCTGAGGCACCCCTGCCGACAGGCCCTTCCGCCTGGCCTCTTCCTGAGGACAGTACAGAATCCAAGGACAGCGAGGAGTGGGTGGGTTCTCTGCTGCCTGAGAACGACACGTCCTCCCTCTCTGCTTCCATCCTCCTCTCAGGAGACGGAGACTCCTCCGAGAGTGACATATCTGATTTCCCTAGGATTCTGAACCCGGGACTGGACTATCAATATGACGCCCCTGGGTTCCTGGACTTGGTGAGTCTCAAGGGTCATCTCAGAGCCCATGTAGGTTGTCAGGGCTGTTATGTAATAATAGTCCCGTGATAATTAGTCCGGCAACTTGTTCTCCCCTAAAGAACACTCTGAGGGAGAGGAGCTTTGCAGCTAAGAAAAGCCAAAAAGGAAAAACTAGCTTGTCGTCATGGTGTCCCCGCTCCCCCCATTTTGTGGCTCTGCCCTCAGGCCTTGAAAGGATTGTGGCAGTTCACTTAAACTACCCAATACTCTTAAGATTTGGGGGTGTGGCGCTCCCCCCATTTCAATTCATGAGCTATCCCTGCCTCCAGAATGACACTTTTGGCTCTTTCAGACAAGCATTCGGTCACCAAAATGCACCCGATCAGTCGCTGAATGAGATCAGTGTCTGTTCCCCCCCCCCCCATTCTCATGGCATCAAGCTTGTCTTAGTTCAAATCTATGGTTCTTCATGCTTTTTTGACCCTCTGGGAGGCACGAAGGTTCCTCCCGCCCTTTGTTGCAGGTGTTTGTGAGGTGATTTAATCCCACAGCAGGGATCCACCCTCCCTTTGCTCCCCTGCCCGTGCCTCTTCACCTGTGTGCCCAGAAGCCCAAGAAGGCAGGCTGCATTGGTGCCCAGAGTGCACCAACTAACTGCAGAAAGGCACTCAAAGAAGCTACTGACGCAAAGGTCATTGCTGCCACCTTAATATACCGGGGGAGTTAAACCTGAGACTTTGTGGTGGCTTCCTATCTGAGGCAGAGCAAAAGCGGCAGCCTGCTTAGAGACATGTGTGGCATGGATACCGATCCTGATGAATCCCTTATTTATCCACAATGAATAGGATGATCAGGAAGAATGGGGAGAGGAGCTTTCCTCTCGCGTGGAAGAGATGTATATTATGAAGGAACATCAGCGTAGAGGCCATTCTGTGGAAAACATAGTACAACAGGACCCCTATATCCATGGTTTCACTTATCCATGGTTTGAAATTATTCTGCATAGCATGGTGTCTGGTGTCCCCTAATGGCCAGCTCTGGTAATGCATGTTAAAATAGTTTTTTTTTTTCTGGGGGGTTTCCCCCCTTGTCTAGACTACATTTAGCACTATTATATGCAGATTTCAACATGGGGGGGGGAGCAACCAATCGTCTACTATGGCTATGTTGTAGTATTTTTATGATATAACAGTGACTTTTGCTCTTTCCTCTGAAAATAAGGAGAGGAGATGGTTCTGCCGTTCTTTTCCTCGCCTCGAAGGGTATACCCTTGCCCCGAATACTAGACAGAATCCGACCTGTTTGAACTTTCTGCTTTTATTGGACAGTGGAACCTCAAACTAATTTGTTCGCCATGAGTGCACCATTTGTTTATATTTTTAATTGCCGGGAATCAGTGTGGATTTGATTTAAATCATTTAAATAAAAATATTGGGTCTTTTATTATTTAAATTTCAAACTTATTTTTAAATCACAATGTAAAATCAATTTGATTTTTAAATGATGGTTTTGAACAGCCTCATGACGTAAATCAATTTTTAAAAAATGGTATTGTTGAATGAACTGCTTCAGGTGGGAGATGAAGACCAACCACATCTGCCTTGTCCTTATCCTAAGTTAATGCTCTGCCCAAACCACTTCAGATCACCTAGAAGTTCCACTGTGACAACAATGTGAAAAAATATTCTATATGTCCTGTAAATCTAGTATATTTTGAAAGCGATTGGGGTCCATCCCTGAGAAGGGTTACAGTTCTAATGCGGTATTTAGCTTTGTATTTGACATCCAAGCTTTTTTGCCTGAGGGTGGGCAGGGTGTAGAAGTACAGTCACTCTGAAAATCCTCTTACTCCTTGTCTTTACATTTGTTGGCTTTCAGAATGAGGAGTTCACCTGGGGAGCAGATGCCTGTCCCTGTGTGAAGGGAATTCAGGGGTCATCTCTGATGCCAGTCAACGTACAAAGAAAGATAACATTGATAGGAAGGAATTTCAATCTCTATGAGGTAAGGCTTTAGCGCTGGTAATTGCTCAGAGCCTGAAGGAAAGGCTCAACAGAAAAACTCTTTTGTTAATAAATGTTTGGTGAACAACTGCCTGATCTTTTTGGAAACTTGTGTTAGGCCTGATACAAACCTAATCTCAATACCGTCACAGAGTATGAATTTTTGGTTGCATTCTTCTAACGGTGAAGAGCAAGTTCAAAAATTCACAGAGGAGAATTAAGTTTCCTAGAATAGACCACTCCTTTTCTCAACAACTGGAACTTACAGCCTCAATAACTCACTCTAAGACATTAATAATAGAAATAATAATAAAATGTTTAATTTGCTTACGATTGTGAACAGCTCAAACAGCATACTAACATCCATAACTGCTTTCAGCAACAGACCTCCACAGGCTTTAGAAAAGGGGGTAAACTACAAAATAGAATGGCATGGCTCTCTTTGAATTAAGAGACAGGAAAGGAACAATTGTTAAGGCTGGATAAATTGACATAAAGCCAACCCAGGAAAAGCCCTCCCAGTCACACAATCTGCAGGCAGTATGCAAGTTTGTAACAGCTGCAACAAATACTGTGTGGGACAATGAAGACAACAGTGGTCTAGTGAAGCCAGCATGCGTAGGGTTAAAGTACCTTGGCTTTGGCCTTGGCCTCCGACAATGCATCCTTACACTTAGAATCATAGAATCATAGAGTTGGAAGAGACCTCAAGGGCTATTCAGTCCAACTCCCTGCCATGCAGGAACCCCCATCACAGGATTCCCGACAGATGGCCATCCAGCCAAGGAGACTCCACCACCCTCCATGGCAGCATATCCCACTGCCAGACAGCTCTAACTGTCATGAAGTTCCTACTAATGTTCAAATGGAATCTCTGAACATTAAGAACTTCACGACAGTTAGAGCTGTTCAGCTGTGGAATGTGCTACCACGGAAGGTGGTAGAGTCTCCTTCTGTGGAGGTTTCTAAGCAGAGGCTAGATGGCCATCTGTCACTTCAGAATCTCTTCTGGCCTGTTTCATAGCTGCACTTGGAGATTTCATTAATTTTCTATTTTTGAGCTAGGCCCACATTTAAACAACGGGTTTGTTGCTGCCCTAATTCATTTCTCCACCACGATGGGCAAACCACATCACTCTCAAGCACGGCCTTGAAAACTAAATAATTCCCATTTCCCACCCATACTAAGAGATAGCCAAAAGGTGGGTTGGCATGTAAGGGATCTTTGAACGGCCATTAGAATTCAGTGCAAGGCTGGTAATACGGAGAACTGGTCCTTGGTGAAGCTGAGCGAGGACCTGATTTAGTGAGGGAGCCTTGGAGTTATGTGGAGTTCCGCTGAATAAGTACATTTTCTTTGCTGGAGTTCCCAAGATCCCCACTTGACTTGGCTGCTAGGCATCAGCGGCCGGAAGGTACCATTTCTGAGCACTGGCTGAAGCTGAGAGGTCACGTCTGTCCCTATGATTCACCCCTTCGTGTCTCCCTTCTCAAAGGATCAGCTCTGGGATTACGAATGTGCCTTAATTCTGGAGGGGAAGACCTTGGTGGTGGAGGCATACATTGAGCAGGATGAAACCAACCCCTCCCTTTCCTACATCACCTGCCAGCTGCACCAGGTAAGGACTTCCTGTGACAGGGACCTTGCACTTGCACTTGAATTTCCATCCGCCCAGCTTCTAAAATGTTGCGAGATTTAGAAGCACATTAACAGGGGTTTTCCAGGTTTTAGGGCATTCTTTTGTCAGTCTTAAATCACTATTCGCCTAACAACCAACAGACCTTAACTGTGGACCTTTCTGTCCACACTTATTCCTCCAGTGCCACTTAGCGTCTTTTTAAGATCTCACCATCTTTTAAAGAAATGGCTCAAACTATTACAAGAAACATTTGCAAAATGATCTTACATGCAGGATTGTTTTTTTAAAAAATCCTTAAGTATAGGTAGTACAGTAGGACCCCCGTATCCACTGATTCATTATCCACCGATTCAGTTATCCATGGATGGCAGAGGGGAAAAAAATCAAATACATAATTCAGCAGCCACAAAGCAAACTACTGTCACAAACAGCAGCTGTAAAGCAAGCTACTGTCACAAAACAGCAGTTTTGGGGATTTGGGGTGTTCTCTCTTATCCACAGTTTTCATTATCCACTGGAAGGTCTGGAACCAATCCCCAGTGGATACTGGGGTCCTACTGTACTAACACTGACATTGTCTGTTCTGATCTGAGCTGTCTGTCTCACTCTACTGCTAATCCACTTCTGATATCAGCTGTTTTCCAAATAAAGTGTTGGAGAAATGCTGAGGAAGCTGTTAAAATATTGTCATGTGTTGGGTTTTTGGGTGGACAGGATGGTTGATTTGTGGATTTACATTGGAGCCCTCGAACTCTACAGCAGTGGTTCCTAACCCTGGATCCCCATATGTTCTTGAACTACAACTCCCAGAAGTCCTGACCAGCAAAGTTAGTGGCAAAGGCTTCTGGAAGGTTTGTCCAAGAACATCTGGAGATCCACACTTGGGAACCACTTCTCTAGCAGCCTGTTTCCCTTAAAGTCTGCCTCTGATACAAAGTTAAACACACACACACACACACACACACACACACACACACACAGAGAGAGAGAGAGAGAGAGAGAGAGAGAGAGAGAGAGAGAGAGAGA
>JAHTLZ010000015.1:1882144-1953419 GCA_023846285.1 Phrynocephalus versicolor
AGAGAGAGAGAGAGAGAGAGAGAGAGAGAGAGAGAGAGAGAGAGAGATCTACAGGAGGTGGCTGTAGAATATAATCCATCATTTGGGGGAAAGAAACATTATACTGTATTCCTTTCAAAGGATGATGTTTTTGGTCTCTCTTTCAGTACAGTTACTCGGCACCCCAACCTGAATTCAGTGCAGAGATTTTTGTGCAAAGGAAGCAGCATCTCCGTGTGGACAGCATCGAAAATCTGAACGGTACTTGGGGGGTGGGTGGGGAGAGATGTGGAGAAGGGTTGGGAATGATCTACCAAATAAATAAATAAATCTGGGTTAACTAGCTGTAGGCAAGATGTTGCCTGTTTTAGCAAGTCTGCCAGAAAAACCATCATTCCATACTTGGGTGTCGAGTGTTGTATTTTGGGATCAAGGATTAACACCTGGACCTGCTGGAAGAAGGTTGGCCAAATGCAGAAAAGTGGCCTATTGAGATTAGGTGCTGCTGAGGGTTATTTTTAGCCATGGATCACCGTGGCGTTCTGTCTCCTGATTAAAGTGGGTGATTAGTAAGAGAGAGGGGTGGGGGCGAAGAAATAATAAGATGTGAAATTCTTGGGGAAAGTGTTTAGATCAGGCATGTCCAAACTTCGGCCCTCCTGATGTTTTGAACCACAACTCCCAGAATTCTAAGCTTAGATTGCCAGTGACAAAGGACTGTGGGAGTTGTGGTCCAAAACACCTGGAGGACCGAAGTTTGGGACATGCCTGGTTTAGATTCTCACTTCAGTTTCACAGTCCTTCTTTCTAGAGCAGGCCTGCCCAAAGTCCGGCCCGGGAGCCAAATCCGGCCCGTCAGGCCATTCTGAGTGGCCCACGGCTGGCTGGCCCGCCCCTCCCTCCCCCTCCTGCACCCACACATTCCCCTGCAGTAGCCACAGCTCCCTGTGCTTCCTTTGGTCCCCACCTCCCTCCCTCCCTCCCTCCCTTCCTTGTTCCCCACCTTCCTTCCTGCAGGTGAGGTTGCAAGGGGTCAGTGGGTGAGGATTATGGGTCAGTGGGTGGGGCTTGCAGTGGGGTGCCAGGGTCGGGGAGCAACCGGCCCCTGACACATTCTCAGCCACCAAATCTGGCCCTCCTGACAAAAAGTTTGGGCACCCCTGTTCTAGAGGAATCGTTTTGAGACTCCTCTGTGCTGTTGCTCCTTCCTCCGCAGTGACCCTCTACAATTGCTCCGTGGGGCACTTGGACTGCAGCCGCTGCCAGACGGCGGAGGCCAAATATAACTGCGTCTGGTGTGGCGGGGAGCAGCCCGGTTGCCTCTTCCGGGACTCCTGCAAAGAAGAGGTGGCCGACTTGTGCCCGGCTCCTCTGATTCATTCGGTGAGTATGATGAGCTCAGATGCTTCCTGGGGGGTGGGAGAAGCCGGCTGTCTGCATGACTCCAACCCACAGGAATCTTCCAGGGTGCTCGCAAATGCAGTGGGACCTTGTATAAAGGAATTAATTCGTTCCAAAAGAAATTAGGTTAATCAAATTTTCCTTTATACAAATTTCCCATAGGAATGCATTGAAAACAGAGTAATTCCTCATTGCAACCATTTTTTATGTTGTATGGATTTGCCCCATAGACAATTCAGTTAAGCAAATTTCCCCTATCTCTGGAATTTTTTTATGTTGCACAGATTTATATAAATTGTTTGTTATACAAGGGTCTACTGTAGTCCAGATGAGCCATAAACTAGCCAGAGGTAGGGCTGAAAGGGTAGCCTGAGTTTCGTTGTATGTGTATACTGTGTATATACACACAATGACAATAAATTATTACTATTATTATTATTATTATTATTATTATTATTATTATTATTATTATTATTATTATTATTATTATTATTATTATTATTATTATTACTTAGCATGGACAGTGGGGCAATTACTTATCTTGTTTCATCACGTATATTTAAAAAATTGCAGAAGAGCAATGTGGTCTACAAAGCAATCAAAATATTCATGGAAAGTTTACCTTTAATTTTTCAGCTTAGTGTGGATAACACCACTTATCAAAGGCAGTGTTGTATTTTTTTGTGTTAAAAAAATGTTTATTAGTCATATGCACAAAATATAAATATAAATGCTGCAGGGGTGGAACAGAGCAGCTGAAAGGGGGGAAATGCAACTTTTTTGCCTGATAAAGAAATATATGCAGGAAAGGACCAGGCCCTGCTTCCACAGATCTGGTGTGAGCGACTTCTCAGAGACAAGTAATCACGGAAGTGGCCCCATGTGTATTTGCAGGGCATTTTCACAGGCATAACCTTGAGGGAAGAAATCAATATTGTTTTAAAGAATGAAAGTGCTATACAGAAGAATTGGGTCTGGAGGAGAAGGAGAGGAAGAGAGGGTGGCTTAATGAGTACGAGTGCAGAGAAGGGACAGTAATGGAAGCAAAAAAAAGAAAAGAATTATAATGCAAGACAAAAGACCGATGCCTGGACTGGAGATAAGCTTACGGGGAGCAGAAAGAGGGAGAAAGGAAGGAGAAGGAAAGGGAAGATGAGAAAAATGATAAAGCCAGGAGGAAGAGGGAGAGAATTTTAAACAGCAAAGGACCTTGAGACTTGATATGTAGGGCTGTGCATTTTTACTGTAAACAAAAAACGAAACAAAAATGGAGTGTCTTTTAACCCCTGAAAGGAGGGCAACCATGAGGTCTAGAAACCACATAACTGCCTGAAGGGCCGCACCTGTTCTTGTGGCCACTCAACCCCAAATAACTGTGGGGTGGTAGCAGTTGGAGGTGCCGTATATAAAAAGAAGAACACTCCGTGCCCTATAAATAATAATCATCTGTCATCGAGTCAGTTCTGACTTACGGCACCCTTATTTATTTTATTTTAGAGTATTTTTTACCCCGCCTTTCTCCTTGGAAAAGGATCCAAGGCGGCTCACAATAATGAGGGATAATATGCAGTCCAGTACAATTAAGACACGTTCAAGTATTTGAGAACAAGGGATTGAGGGGCATTTTATAGCATTAATAGACAACATTACATTAAAGCTACAAGGTTATAAGTAGTTATAAACACAAAGTCTATATGAACCTAGAGATTCATATGAAAGATACATCATGGTAGTCCATCAGGGTTTCCCAGGTAAAGAATGCAGTACTCAGAAGCGGCTTACCATTCCCTTCTTCTGGGTGTACCCTGTGACTGTGCAGCTTGCCCAAGGCCACCCAGGCTGGCTCTGCTCACCAGAGGGCACAGGAGGGAGAACAAACTCCCAACCTCTGGCTCTGCAGCCACGTACCTAAATCACACCAATATATATATATATATATTAAATGGTTTTAAAATTACAGAAGAAGAGATTCACATTAAACATTAGGAAGGACTTCCTGACGGTTAGAGCTGTTCGGCAGTGGAATATGCTGCCACAAAGGAGGGTGGTGGAGTCTCCTTCTTTGGAGGTTTTTAAGCAGAGGCTGGGTGGCCACCTGTCGGAAATACTGTGATGGGGGGGGTTCCTGCATGGCAGGGGGTTGGACTGGATGGCCCTTGAGGGCTCTTCCGACTCTGTGATTCTATGATTCTATGAAAACATTTTAAAAATGGCCCCCCCTGAAAACATAGCAAAAGTTTGCTTGGCTTCTGCACCCATTAATCTCCGTGGATCAAGTGATATTCTGCCTGCCATGCTCCTCTGTCATCTCTGAGTCTGATTCGTGGAGGGTCTGAGCAGAGCAAAGCTCAGGTTAATCCGGGCAAACGGGGCACCTCTGTTTTTCTCTGCATCCCTTGAGATATAAGATGAGATGGATGCCCAAGATGCCTTTGTGAGAGGGCCACAGCAGGAGGCAACAGCCAAGCTTCCTAGGACGCTTCCACTCTAGGTGATGCAGGATTTGGAAGATACAGAAGAAGGGATGGCTGGGCCAGTGCAGATGGAGCAGAAGTAGAAAGGGAAGCTTTGTGCTTTGTGTGAGGCACCCCGTGGCAGGTGTAGGCAGTCACTTTTCTCCCTGCTGCCCGGACAGCTCACCTGGCTCTGCACACTGCCAGGGTCCTTTCCCTGTGACGGTGCATTAACCAGCCACAAATCCCAGCCGGCCCTTCCTATCTCCGTGCACAGCCAACCGCTTGTCAGCAGTGCACGGGGATTCTTCTTTCTGCCTCCTTGTTGGAATGGTTGGCTTGGTGCGGAGTCTGGAAGAGGTGGCTGGGGCGGTCAATGAAGGGTGCACCGATGCATGGAAAGACCCTGGCAGCACGCAGAACCCAGTGAGTGGTCCGGGCTGCTGGCAGGAGGGTGATTGTGTGCAGCTGTCATGGGCTACTTCCTACAAAGCACAAAGCCCCCATCTAATTAGAAGATGTACCCCTTCTTTTCTACTGTAAATGGTTGCTTCCATACCTGGGTTAAAAGCTTTTCCCTCTGGCCACCCCCATCAGCCAAAATTGCCGTAAAATGAAGAATAACTGGCATTCCTGAAGACCTCTGAGTGGATCTTCCATTGGTGGGAGAAGGGGGGAAACTGGTGGGTGGACTCAGGTGGTCCAGGGGATATTGAGATCCACACAGAAGCCATGTGGGTGAAGAATCTCACTTCACCTGCCTCTCGGTGCTTACCATCTCTTTAACTCAGCAGTTTTGGGTGCATCTGGGTTTCACAAGCAAAGGTACAGTGATGAGAGCAATCTCATATTGTGAACTGGTCCCACGTAGGGTGGGTGATCCTGCCCACAATGCCATTTTGAACGTTTCGAGTTCCATATAAATTCTAAGTGTACATGGATTTGAACATTCCTTTCAGGTTTATCCTTTAACTGGATTGGTGGAAGGTGGCACCAGAATCACCATCACTGGTTCCAACCTTGGTCAGAAACATGAAGATATTGCTGAGACAGTCACTGTGGCGGGAATCCCCTGCCAGGTTGATCCTCTGGCATACCAGATCTCCAGCAGGTAAATAATTCCCCTTGGGCTGCTCGCAAAGAGTTGGCATTGTGTCCTCCACCATAATATATATGGTCACTGGTAGGTGGAAATCTTGGCCCTCTCCTATTAAACAGATGACTTTTTTCTGTCGGTGCTGTCATTTCATTTCCTACCATGTAGTGCAGGTGTCTTTACACCAGACTTGGCTGGGGTCCAAGTGGTGTTCACAAGATCAGGCCCAGAGAGGGAAGGTGATTGAGGAACAGGCTAAAAGACAGGGAGAATGTAATAGAAAATGCTCATAGGAGCTTGCCAAATAAAGAGAAACTGATGGGCACAAATCAGAAAAAATGATCATTCATTTCAATTCATGATTCCTCAAGGCTGATGAATCACGAATCACAAATTTACAGTTTTTTCTTACAAATCAACTAACTGATTCCTTGATCTGTTTTTGACCTTAAAACCCTATAAAATGCCCCCCTGACACCTAGAAACGTCAAAATGGCAGGGAAGAGTCTGGGAAAATATTGCAATCTTGGTTTCCATGGGTACCTTGCGGGCCATTTTATAACTCAACAATTTGACAACTCAAACATCACTAAAAATTCATTGATTCATTGATTCGTAATCACCAGTGGTTATCAATTAGTGTGAATACAAACTGACAAATTGGTGACTTTTTCAAAACAGATTTTGGTAATTCGTTTGTAAATTCGAACCCGTCTCTACCGGCAGATTCAAGGGATTCAGAGAGAAAAACAATGGAAACCCTCCCCATCGAAACTCTTCTCGGCAGCCTTGTTTACAGTCTTTTCTCAGCTTCTGTTTGAGGCACCACAAGGCATCTAAAACCAGGGACATCCAGACAACCTCATGACTCCAATTACACTGCTGTGTTCCGTGTTAGGAGGGCAGGCTGGACACCTGATGCTCTCACTACTGCCTCCCAAACCTACTTAACTCCCACCATTAGAGATGGGCACGAAACGAACAATTTTCCGTTTCCGTTTCCGTTTTTTTCGTTTCGTTATGCAACGAAATGACAAATGAATTTTGTCTCTAAAATGAAACAAAACAAACAGAAACACCCGAAATTTTGTCGTGAGTTTCGTTTCCGTTACTGCAATACAAGTGAATTGCTTAAAATCCAAAAAAAAAAATCACAAAAAATTCAAATAAATGGTAACAAAGTGGTAACAAAACGAATGAAAACGAAAACAATTTGTTTTGCAAAAATTCGCGAAAAACAGAAACAAACCAAAACGGACCCTCCAAATGACAAACGACAAATGAAATGCCAATTTTTTGATTCGTGCCCATCTCTACCCACCATAATTACATCTCTGTGACAACACAAGTCCGCTAAAATTTTAGAAAAGAAGCCTTGAAGAGTTGCCCTTGTTAGCGCCGACCGTAAAAAAGAAAGAGGAGGGCTTACATCCAGTGCTGTCAATCTATAACCCTCTCCTTCCAGATGTTGGGTTGAGGGACACCGACCAGTGCCTCCCAACCCTGGGTCCCTTGATATTCTTGGGCGGCAGCTCCCAGAAACCCTGGCCAGCACAGCCAGTCGTGCATGAAGGTTTCTGGGAGTTTGGAACACCTGGGGACCTAAGATTGGGAACCGCTGAACTATAGCGTTCTTGGTCATTCGCTTGAGTGGCTGCAACTGATGGGAACTGGACTCCCGGAGAATGTTGGGGAGCCAACTTTGGGGTTTCCAAGTCTCCACCTGCTGTCTGGGTGCATGTTTGCGGTCTGCTCTGCTCTTGAAAGAGAGCAAATAATCCAGTCGTTCTGTGAGTGCACCCATTTCATTTGATGCAGTTGTAACAAATTCGCACCCAAATTCGCACCCATTTCCATCTGCCAGCGAAGGTGCCTTGACAATAAGCCCTTCTGCTTCCAGGCAAAGTTTCTAGAGAGGGCACCTTGTGTTCCCACGATGCCCAGGGCTTTCAAGGACGTCATTAGGTTTCCAAAGAAGGTGCATGCTCCCACCTACCTTCTTTAAGGATGAAGTTGCTCGGGACGCCTGCTGCCTTTCCAGTTTCTGGCGGGGTGGCAGCAGCCTTGAGGAGAGGAGTGTGGCACCGTATTGTCTGGAAGAGGAACCCATGTAGGTCCCTGGCCCTTGGGAATGGCCCACCTTGGTTCTGAAGAGAGAAACAACAGATGGAGACAAGGCATAAAATAATGGAATTGGAAAGGACCCAAACAGACATTGCACCAATGTCACCGGTGCAACTCAGAGCCACCCACCTTCATGGTCGTATGTCGGCCCGATCCACCTGCACCATGGTCCACTCCACTCCACTCCACTCAGAAAAAATAACTCCAGGCAGCTTAAATGAGCGAGCCAAGCCATGAGAACACAGAGGGACTGGAAAGAGCTCGCCAACAGGACCGTTCAGGTGGGGGGAATATGGTGCCCTTTGGTGGGGGGGATTCTTCTCCATCCTCTCTTCTGCCCTTGTCCTGCAGCATCGAGTGCACCACGGGTGGGAGCGGAACGGAGAGGTCTGGCCACGTGGTGGTGGAGGTTCTCGGAGGAGGCCAAGGAGTCTTCAGCCACGTGTTCACCTACCAGGTACAGTGAGCACTTATGGTCTCAGTCTCTGTCTCAGGTGGCAGCTCGGCAGGGCAGAAGAATAACAGGACTTCCCCCACCCCCCACCCCCAATTCTTCTTGTCGCCCCTGCAGAACCCAGAGTTGAGCTTCCTCTCTCCATCCCAAGGCCCCAAGGCTGGAGGGACGGCCCTCACCCTGAAGGGCTCCAAGCTGCTGACCGGAAACCCCAGCAAAATCAGCGTTCTGGTTGGAAACTTCCCTTGCTACATGTAAGAGGCAACTCCAGGGGGTGGGGGGTGGGGGCAGCAGCAGCAGCCACTGCTCTTTCAGATCCCCCCCCCCAGGCCTATGTTGTGTTTGCAAAGGCACAGCCCTTGAGTTAAGTTCTCAATGGACCTTCCTGAGTAATTGCTCTCCTCTCTGTTTGCTGGTACCATCTTCATGTGGTGATGAAAGAGGGGTGAGTTGCTCTCTTGCCTCGTCTCCATACTGAGTTAGCAGGACTTTGAGGGATGGCATCTGGGGGGTGGGGAAGCTTAGGATTTTTAATTAACGTGTTTGCTGAGGTTTTAATAGGTTACAGGCAATACCTTCATAGGCCACTATTAAATTTTTTTTTTTAAAGGAACATTGCAAGCTTTCGAGGGCACTCAATCACTCTTCTTCAAAGCAGGTCCCAGAAGTTCAGACATGGTGAAAGATGTTCTTCACCAGGAGGTTACAGGTGAAGAACATGTAGGTCACTTCTGGGACCTGCTTTGAAGAAGGGTGATTGACTACACTCGAAAGCTTGCAAGGTTCCTTTTTTTTATTTTTAATAGTGGCCTATGGAGGTATCACCTGTAACCTATTTTTGCAGTTGTGTTTTGTGACGGCCACACGGCTCAACTCCTTTTTGCCTTGACTAAGGTTTTAATTGAATTTTGAATTACATTGTTCTAAAGCAAATTAAGGGCACATGGTCGGTGTATCTCTGATGGGGCCAGGAGGAGATCCATGGAGCACTGCCCCTCCCTAGCTTGGGGCCTTTCTTTTTGTTTCTTTTGTTATGAAACTTCCAGCCTACACTCTTACCTGTACAAAGGGGAGTCCAGGAATGTGTTACAGCTTTCTGTATCTTTTTAAAAAATATTTTATTGAAATTTCTAAACCTAACAGGTTAAAACAAATGCATTGCTTGTGTGTTGCTGTGTTACATAGTTCAAATACAAATATTTTCCCCATATTTCGGCCCAAGTGTTTGGTATATTCCAAATTTACATGTTTCTTTTCCATCATTATATTCATTGTTACTTATCTCCATCTTCATCTAGTACAAAAGATGAAAATAACAAAGTACAATATTAAGCTAGCCTATTTAATCTTAACCATATTGATAATTCTTCATTTTACTAAGCAGCTTAAAATTCTACTTGCCTAGCTCAGTATATGATGTATGTGTATGTGTGTTGTGTCGTTACAGTCGTGACAGACTCTTCGTGACCCCATGCCCATGGAGTTTTCTTGGCAGGAATACTGGAGTGGCTTGCCGGTTCCTACTCCAGGCGCCTACAACACCTGGCATTCCCTGGTGGTCTCCCATCCAAGTACTAACCAGGGCCGACCCTGCTTAGCTTCCGAAATCAGGCACGATCGGATGTGCTTAGAGCATCTAGGCAGCTCAGTATATGATAGGCATACATTTATATCTGTTTTCATCTAATACAAAGGGTGAAGATAGCAAATTTGACTTTTTTCTCTGCATCTTTTGTCCATCTTAGAAGAGATGTTGTGCTCAGGAAGGTGTGTCTCCCGCTTTTTTGTGTTTAGATTGTATTTTTTGGATTTTACTTCTGCACAGCTCAGGCGATCTCTCCTAGAAAGCACCCAATGAATGCGGATATAAACAAAACCAAAAAAACCAGTCCTCTTTCTCTTCCCTTCTCCACCCGCCCGCCCATCCCAAAAGACGTTCCGAAGTGCAGGAGGATATGCTGCAGTGCCTGACCAGCCCCAGCGATGCGCCCATGGAGCTTCCGGTCAGCATCAAGTACGGGGATCAGGAGCGGAGGTTGGCCACGGCCCTCTTCAGATACACCCTGGACCCTAACATCACCTATGCAGAACCAACCAAGAGCTTCCAGAGGTAACAAGGCACCTTCAAGGAGGTCAAGGTGGGGGGGGGGGGAACCTGTCATACCTTCACATGCTGCTGGATTAACAGCTGCTATGCACCTAGTGCATCCCTGCACACGTGAGGTGTGAACACCCTGCCTGCTTTCTTTGGATGGGGTTTGTGTTAAAAGGCAGGTCGCTGTTCCTACAGAAGAAAAGAAAGGGGCAAGAGACAGCCGAGACAGGATGGGTTTTGCCATCAGCACTGGCCACATGTCCTGTCTGGTGTGCTTTAAGAGCTCAGGTAGATCTCGGATGGAAGATTTCCCTCCACCCGACAGGCCTCCTTCCTAGGAATGCCAGGAATATGGCCTGCCCTGTTCAGCAGGAGGGATTGTTTTAATTGATGAATGGATCATGTGATCCACACCAGAGAGCATTCTAATGAAATCAATACAGTGGACCGTCGTATAACAAACGGTTTGCATAACATGAAATCTGTACAACATAAAAAATTCCGGAGATAGGGAAAATTTGCTTGACAGAATCGCCTATGGGGCGAATCCGTACAACATAAAAATGGTCGCGATTAGGGATTACTGTGTTTTCAGTGCATTCCTATGGGAAATTTGTATAAAGGAAAATTTGCTTAACATAATTGCATTTGGAACGAATTAATTCCTTTATACAAGGTACCAGCATACTGTATCAACATGCAACACAACCTGGGCCTGTGGCAACCATTCGCAATCAAACAACAGTCCTTAATCACTATTAGCCCAGTCCTCTAACCCTTGTATCTCACTGCTGTGTCTTTGGCTCGCCCTTTTCCTGAACAGGGCACTGCCAGCTGCCTAAGCTTGTTGGCCTGCAGAGTTCCTTGTGAGTGCCCACTTTTCCAGGAGGCAGCGGTTTCAGGAGCCTTTCCATAAGGCCCCGATTGACGTGTTGTTGTCTCCCAAATGTGTTTCAGCGGCGGGAGAGAGATCCTGGTTCGGGGGCATAACCTCGACGTCGTGAAGCAGCCTAGGATCCGTGTGACGGTTTCCCCGGTGGAGCGCCGACGCCGAGGCCTGGGGAGGTGGCGTAGGATTATCCCAGAGACGGAATGCCCCAAGAATGCTCTCTGCAGCATCCAGCAAGTAGGTCGACTGAGTGGATGCTAAAAGGACGTGTCCCGTTCCAGGCTGGTACTCTCTCTAGGCAGGGAGTACGGGTGAATCTCAGCAGGAGTTAAGGTGGACATGCAGAGGGCTGAGTAGCGTCAGGCCACCATCTAGGGCACCCCAGAGCAGCAACCTAGATACCTGAAGGACCACCTCCATCCATATGAACCTACCCGGCAGTTAAGATCTAGCCAGGGGGCCCTCTTGAAAGGAGGTGAAAGTGATGGCTTGTTGGAACAGGGCCTTTTTGGCAGCTGCTCCCAGTTTATGGAATTCCCTCCCAAGTGAGACCCGCCTGGTGCCAACGATGATGACATTCTGGTGCCAGGTAAAAATATTTCTGTTCCGGAAGTTTTTTTAACTGATTTTTTTGGGTCCTGGTGGCAATTTTAGTATAGTATTTTAATATATTGTAGTTATTGTATTTAAATGTTTTATTGTTTTAATTGTATTGCAATTTTGATGTTTTAATTGTCTGAATTGTTTATTTTGATTGTGAGCCGCCCAGAGACCTTTGGGCAGTGGGCGGCATACAAGCTATATAGACAAACAAACAAACAAAAAACATAAAAATAGAATTCCCAAAACCATCTAGAGGGGCCAAGCTTGAAAGGTAATTTTAGATAGGAACTAGTTACATTTCAAGTCTCCCAAATGTCTCTCCAGTTAGGATGCCAAAAGCCATTAGTTGCTCCTGCAGTTGCTAGGTTTTAGAAGCAGCTCTAAATCCTGCTTCTCACGAGTAACTGGAATAATGCATTTCAGTTACTTTAAACCTCCCCCTCCACATGCATGCATGCAGAACCCTGTGTTAAGGCTATAGATCGTGGTGCAGCACAAGATAGCAGTTGAACTCTACCGCTGAGTTAGGCCGCATCCCCAGTAACTATGATAGTAACTAAAACTTCCAGTTACACCGCAGAACGAGTGACATTATCCTCTGTTAAGTTAATGATGAAATTTATTTATACGATCACCCTTATTAATTTTTCTTCTACATTTAAGTCCCCCCACCTTTCCTCCAAGGATGGAGAATAAAAATCCTTTATGAGTAACTCATTACTTGTAAATAGGTTACTTCCAGGCTGGGAAGTCCTATACAGTATTTGCCCCTTCAGAAATTGCTGGAGGGCAGCTTCCTTCACCTCAGTGATGAAGGGGGAGGAGGGGTAAAAGTTGCTGTCCAGCAACATCTACAACAGTGGTTCCCGACTTTGGGTCCCCAGATGGCCGTGGAGTACGACTCCAAGAAATCTTAGCAGTGAAAGCTCCTGGGAGTTGCAGTGCAAAAAACACCTGGGGGGCCCAACATTGGGAATCACTGCTCTGGAGGGTCATGAGTTAAGAACATAAGAAGAGCCATGCTGGATCAGGCCAAAGGCCCATCTAGTCCAGCTTCCTTTATCTCACAGTGGCCCCACCAGATGCGTCTGGAAGCGCATGAGACTAGATATCTGTCTCCTGATACCACTCCCCTGCATCTGGCCCTTGAAGTACCCTATTTTTAAGCCTGGAGATTACATATCTCCCTCACGGTTTGTAACCTGTGATAGACTTTTCCTCCAGGAATCTGTCCAATCCCCTTTTGAAGGCATCCAGGCCAGATGCCATCACCACATTCTGTGGCAGGGAGTTCCACAGACTAACAACGTGCTGGGTGAAAAAATATTTTCTTTTGTGTGTTCTTACTCTCCCAGCCCTCACTTTGAGTGGATGTCCCCTAGTTCTTTGAAGTCTTGCCTCTGGTACTGGAGATAACACGCAGCCGTCATGACTACAGGTAACGAGGATACAGCTGCGGATAGCGGTATCCTCGTTAATTGGTCCACCGTTTGCTTTCAACACTGCCCAGGATTGTAGCCACCACTGCATCTTTTGGAACTGAGTCCTACCATTCATTGGTTTTAGGGAAAGTGGCTTCTTTCCCTTTGTACTACATCTCCCACAATTCCTCAAGAGGGACTTCCAGATTCTCTGGGAATGGAGGGCTCTCTTCTAGAAAGAATGGTGGCCTCCAGGACCCAGCCATTCACTTCCTTCCTTCTTTCTTTCTTTCTTTCCTCCCTCCCTTCCTTCCTTCCTAGTTTGAAGAGCCCTGTGAGGTCAACTCTTCCAACCTTATCTTGTGCAAGACGCCGGCCATCCCGCAGCTGCCTCACGCCGTACAAGTCAAAGTGGAGTTTGTGCTGGATAATCTCGTTTTTGACTTCAATGCCTTCCATCCCACTGGCTTCTCCTACGAGGTGGACCCCATCCTGAAGCCCCTCAACACAGAGGACCAAAGCAAACCCTATTGCCACAAACCTGGGAGTGTCATCTCCGTGGAGGTAAAGGCCGTGGGTGGTTCCCTGTAAGCAGGAGGGGAAATCTGCTTTCCGTACTTAGTCGGGGCTGCTGGCGATCTGTACATCTAAATTAGGCACTAAACGAACAGCAGTCTTGGTAAAATTAGCAGCGCGTTCAGAAAACGGATGCGTACATTTTTTGTGCAAGCTTCCCTGCTAGTCATCAGGAAGGAGGTGGGGAAACGCTCGTGACCTTCCGTCCACCTCACCTCCCTTCATGCCACCCTCCCATCCCGACCCTCTGGCTGCCAATCCTTGCCTGCCTCTTGACCTTTCAAATTACATTCCCGATTCTCTAGATCCTCTGTTGTAGGTAGAGAAGTGTGATTCTTTAGCCACATGGAATTGTGTGTGTGGTGGTGGGGGGGAACAGTCCCTTCCTGTGGGCTTTTCTAGAAGAGGATACAGTATTGTAGAAATGCCTCTTCTAAATTTGGCACCTGAGCAAAAATTGTATATTGTAAGGCAGCAGAGGCCGGAATCCCCCCAGATTGTGTGTTAGAAGTAGCCAAGCTGGGGGGGGTGGGGAGAGAGAGACTTTTCTGGATTGTATAGCCTACAATAGCCTAGCCAGCTTTGAGCTACAACTTTCCTCAGCTCTGTTGTTTCTCTCCAAAAGTTTTCTCTTGCAGAGAACTTAGAGGATGAGATCATGGGCACCACATAGTCCAGCATCCTGTGTTTGGTGCTTTTAAAAATGTTTTTTCAACGGCTTGCTTCTGCTGTCCAAGTCTTTCTGGACTACAGCTCCCATCATGTCTGAGCATTAGCTGGACAGCCTAGGACTGTTGGAAGCTGAGGCCCAGTGCCTCCAAGGGCTGTACAAGTTCCTTCCCATGGCCTTTCTGAATAATAATTTAAAAAGTAACATTCCCACGGTCTAATTCGAATTATATATCAGACTTTTTGTTTGCCAGCCACCATGCATCCTTGCTGCAGATTTCATAACTTTTTACATGATGCAGGCCATAAGACCTTTCAAAGGGATACCCTTATCTTCCCATGCCATCTGTTTGCAACGGCTCATTATATTGATAATATTTATTGGGAAGTGGCTGCAGGCTAATAGGGTGCACTGAATATTAATGGGCCACAGATCTCTCAATACAACTGCTTCTTTCTCAAGATGGACGCTGGGTCATTAGCTGGCATCTCCAGACACATTTTGGCCATGCCAAGACTCTAGACTCGGCTTTTCTGCAATCCCATCCTTGCACCATTGTACTAACAACACCTTCCCTGCATCTGTCACAACTGTCCTTCCGAGGCCGGAGATTGCCGTGTGGTCTCTGCCTTGTTCACCGCTTTGCCTTTCAGCACCAGCCTGGTCTTGAACCCTGGGAAAGCTATTCTTTGGGACTCCCAGGTCCCAGAATCTCCCTCCCAAGGTGACCCATGACCATGGGTGTCTGTTGCGTACAGACAGTTGCCCTCTCAAATAGTCACTCTTCTCTGCTTTGCCTGGTGCTAACCATAAGCAAGAAGAACATAAGAGCCCTGCTGGATCAGGCCAAAGGCCCATCTAGTCCAGCTTCGTGTATTTCACAGTGGCCCCACCAGATGTGTCTGGGAGTGCGCGAGACTAGATATCTGTCTCCTGATAGCACTTCCCTGCCTCTGGCCCTTGAAGTACCCTGTTTTGGGTGGGTTTTTGGACCACGATTTAAAAAAAATATTGGGGTCGCCATTTTGGATCCCCCCCGCACCGCATGGCAAATGGAGACGCCGAGGATGCCCCCTCCCAGCCTGGTACAGTCTCAGCAAAACCTGGCCATGCGATTGGTGGAATGGCTCCAAAAATTTGCATGGTCCCATCCCATGGCCAGCCCATCATTGCGCACGTGTAAAAAAATAAAAATAAAAATAAAATAAAATCAACGGAGACGTTTTGCTGCAAGAAAAACCCACTGCTGCTACTGTAAAAATTCAAGCAGTTAAAATAGCTATCTAATTTTCGCCTGTTTCTGTGGTGCTTTGGTGGGTTTTTGGACCACGATTTTAAAAAAAATATTGCGGTCGCCATTTTGGATCCCCCCCGCACCGCATGGCAAATGGATTGCGCCGAGGATGCCCCCCCCACCCTGGTACAGCAGCCCAGGACAGGGGGGGAGGCTGGAGTGGGGGGACCCCCCCCCAGAAACCACCCCTCGGGTACGTGCCCTCAGGCAGGCATATTTTCGCCTGCTTTTTTGGCCGTGAATCGGGCTTTTAAAAACTTTTTTTCTGTGCCACTTGGCATCGCGCGATCGCGCGATGCCAGGAACAACCACACAACAAATCAGACCCAATTTGTCGTTTATCGGTTCGAGTTCGAGTTCTGGCGGAGTAATTGTCGTTCTTCGTTTCGTTGCGTAACGGAAACAAGAATTTCGCCAAGTCATGCCCATCTCTATTAGTAACTTCTGTAACCTCTGTGTTTATAAGCCTGGCCTTCTGTCCCTTCCCGCAGGGGGAGAATCTGGACCTGGCTATTTACAAAGAGGAGGTGAAAGCCATGATTGGAGTCGGGATCTGTGCCGTCAAGACGCTCACCAAGAACCACCTCTACTGCGAACCCCCTGCCGAGCAACCAGCACCACAGCACCGGGCCAAGCGGGAAGGTACAGACTCCCTGCCCGAGTTCACAGTAAGTGGTGGGACGTGAGCCAGGCTGAAAGGCCAGGCGGAGAGGGAGGTGGGAACAGGAGTGGAGAGGAAGAGAAGGAAACAGGAGGAGGAAGAGGCTCGGCACTGGCATATTTGGGAGGGGAGAAAGAAGGGATGTCCAATGGTGGATGTGCAGCAGGCTGGAGAAGGAAATGATAAGCCATTCAGCATTCCATCTGGGATGAGCAACTCTGGTCCAGATCTTGGAGCAAGTTACTTTCTTGGACTGTCCTTCTCCCTGGACTCCCTGCTGACCAAAAAACAAAACAACAACAACAACCAAAACAACCAAAACAACCAAAACAACCAAAACAACTAACATTTCCAAATTCTTTTTGCAAGAACATGTGCATCTTTGAAAAATAACATCGTCGTGCTTGAGACATTGGAATGATAAAAACTCCCTTGTCTGCACCTGAAGGAGATAGGTATCAACTCTGTTTGTCCCCTACCCTTCCATAAAGCCATCCATTTCAGAGGAAGGTGTAAATTTGGGGGAGGGCATGGGAGTGAAGGATTGCACTACTTTCTCTCCCTGAGCCAAACCTCTCCAGTCTTCATGGCAGCCCTCTAAGGGAGATGATGATGAGCAACAGACCCTTCACAAAGGAGATCGTCATCTTGAGTCACGTCTCGTTTTGCACTCAACCTTTCTTTCTTTCTTTGTTTAATAGCAGATGTGAGCTCAGAGATCCATATCCCGTGCTGGCCGGGGGTGTCTGGGACGGGCAGTCCAAAATGTAACTCTTCCAACTCTGCGGCTGCAAGTTTTGAGATCCCTGGTCTTCTGGGACATTACTGCTGCCTTCTCCCTATTCCCTGCCGTTCAGTTCTCCATCATCTTGTCCTCCTGCAGGTCCAGATGGGGAACATGAATTTCTCATTGGGTCGCGTGCAGTATGACACAGAGAGCCAGCTCAACTTTCCCCTGGAGGCCCAGATTGGTCTTGGGGTCGGAGCTTCCTTTGTGGCTTTGATTGTGCTCATCATTGTCTTCATATACAGGTGAGGAGGAGGAGGAGGAGGAGAGGGAAGAGATGTAAGAGCAGGGTTTGCATTTCAGCCTTCCCCCGACATCTGGTGCCCTCCAGATAGTTTGAAGTCTCCTCCCCAGTACATAAAGCTGCTTGTTTATGCATGTATGAATGCCAGTGTTTTGAAATCACCCCTCGTCAAAAGATATCTGGGTTTTGAACAGTAAATGTAACATAGACATCATCATTATCATTATGTATCATTAGGGCAATTCTGACTCATAGCAACTCCAGGTAGAGAGTATCTCTTCTGGGGTTGCCCTGGAACTCTGCAATGGCCCAAGGCCACACAGGCTGGCTCTACTCGCAGGAGGTGCTGTGGGGAATCAAACTCCCAACTTTTAGTTCTGCAGACAGATACTACTTTGAATTATCCAAAATGGACATGCTGCCATATAATAAATGTAATAAAGACAGTGTAGAGATGGGCATTTCATTTCAGAAGGGACTGGTTCCGAAACGAAACACGCCAGCACAGCTGGCGCTAGGAACCCAGACCCACCTTCCAGAACAAAATCAACCACTGCCTTACCTTGCTATAGCTCATGCTGGGTAAAATTCCAACCAGGAAGCAGCCTCTGATGTGTCCTCTTTCCCTCTCCCTGGCACTGGCCAATCAGACAGGGAGGCGGGATGATGCATGTCCTTGCACAGCTCCTGATTGGCCAACGCCAGGGAGAGGGAAAGAGGACACATCAGAGGCTGCTTCCTGATTGAAATTTCACCCAGCATGAGCCATAGCAAGCTAAGAGAGTGGTTGATCTTGCTGGCGTGTTTCGTTTTGGAACCAGTCCCCTTCCAAAAGGAAGCGTCCATCTCTTAGACAGTGCAAATCATCATACTCATAGAACTGCGGAGCTGGAAGGGACCCTATGGATCCTCAAGTCCCGACCCTGCCAAGGAGGCCCAGTGGGGAATCCATAGGCAGATACCCAAACCACTGAGCTCTCCAGCAGTTCGTAAAGGGCATTGGGAAAGCCTCTTAAGACAAATGGATCGTTGTAAAGTACTGGGCCAGCCAGCGGAGCCTTGGCCTGGCACTATTGTAATTGCAAGATTGGCATTAATTCCACCACTGCTAGGTGGTCAGCAAAGGCAACCTCTCCTTTGGTCATCATTGGACTTTCAGACACCCTGACCTCAGCCTATTCCATAGGAGGTTCTGCTCTCACACCTGCATGGAATATACTAAAGTCCCATAAATGTCCCCCTTAATAAAGACACAGAGCAGCTGCCTAGGTGCCTGTGAAATCTCCGATCATTTCCCCCACAGTGGCAGCTGGAGCCTTCATAGCAGCTCTTGACTGCAGACTGGAAGAGTCAGAAGGACATGGCGAGGGCTCCCCCATGGGGCCCCCCATCCCCATCATGGGACTCCCACTCTGGTGCCTGGGTCTCAGAAAAGCGAGAGTGCACTTGTTGTCCACCCCAGCTGAGGATTCCGTTTTTGCAGCCTGTGTTTCATTTGCAATTCCAGGCAGATTCCATATTGACCACTAGGCCTTCCTTTCAGAACTTAGGCTCTTCACCTGTGCCATTCCCTTGCAAATCTCAGCTCAGCTCCTTCCTCAGCCCAAAACCTCACACTCCTTAGAAGACTCCCTTGTTCACTGAGCATTGCAAATTATGCTGCATCCATTTTGTGATATTTACTCTACCTGCCCAGCTTTTTGGGGTGGGGGTGGGGGGCTGGGGTTAGAAAACCTGGGGAGGGGTCTCTAGCATAGAATTCAGGAGCCATAAGCTGTGAGCGAAGGGACTGTTTTGCTTCTTCTTTTATTCTCTTTCCAGGAGGAAGAGC
Organism: Phrynocephalus versicolor; assembly: GCA_023846285.1. Taxonomy (NCBI): domain Eukaryota; kingdom Metazoa; phylum Chordata; class Lepidosauria; order Squamata; family Agamidae; genus Phrynocephalus; species Phrynocephalus versicolor. The sequence goes on from JAHTLZ010000015.1 coordinate 1,900,723, forward strand.
AAACAGGCCCTACGGGATTACAAAAAAGTTCAGATTCAGCTAGAAAATCTGGAAACGAGTGTCCGGGATCGGTGCAAAAAAGAATTCACAGGTATGAGAAGTGGAGACAAGCGTTCTGGCGCCCACGCTTTGAAATTGCCTTTCCCCCAAACTCTCCAGATGCATTTCTTCTGAACTGTGAGCAGCACCTTCACCCCCAGCCATGCTTGCTGGAAATAGCGGGAGTTCTCATTCACACACAGCAAGAGGGTGCCAAAGTGGAAAAGCACCCTTCGAGCACCAGCTCTCTCTGGCCTGCCCACAGGGTTGCTGACCTCCGGTTTTAGGTGGCTGTGTTAGGCAGATTAGTTCCTGGGATAGAGCAGAATTTAGTCATGGGAGGTGGGAAAGCACTAGACAAACTATGGTGGTTACTTCACGTCTTTCCTCGTTCCGAGATTACGTTCGTTTCGTGATAATGTCGTTTGCGGTCATGTGGTTTTGTCCCGGTTCTGTCCCTGTTTCCGTTTACCCACGGGTGTGATTGATGGTATTGTGACGACTGTTACTTCATGTCTTGTTTCATGACAACATCTGTACTTCCCCACCTTAGTTCCCCCCCTTTTTTTTTGGTCCGACCTTCCATTTTTCGATACAGTGGTACCCCGTACAACGTACGGTTCGTGCAACGGAAAATCCGTGCAACGAAAAAAAAATCCGCCCCCCTCCCCCCCCCCGCGGCCACGGGCGGTCAGGGAAAGAGGGGAGGGGAGGTGCGGCCGGGCGACTCCAGGACTCCGGCAAGAGGCAAGCGGGGGGGGGGGGGATTCCCGGCGCGGCCTGGCCAAGCCCCCCACCCCAGGCCAAGCGACGCACCGCACCCCTCCCCCCTGCGGCCACCTCCACCCACCACCTCCTGCTGCAGCTTGGCCGGTGATCGCCGCTTCCGCCCATCCGCGCCGCCTGGCCGCTTGGCCGCACTTGGCCCCGGGCGACCAGGCGTCGGCCGCGGCGCGGGTCGGCCCAGGGCGCGGAGGCGGAAGGCGGGTGGCGAGGGGACATGGCGCGGCGCAGGAGCCCCAACCGCTACTCCCCGCCGCGCTCTGTGTGTGTGTGTGTGTGTGTGTGTGTGAGAGAGAGAGAGAGAGAGAGAGAGAGAGAGGCTGGAACGGACCGGCGGGGCCTTTGGGAGCGCCGCCGCCGCCCGTGTGTGTGGGGGGGAGGTGTCTGGCAGGGCCTTTAGGAATGCATTGGAACGGATTAAATCCACTTCCAATGCATTCCTATGGGAAATGATAATTTGCTTAACGAAAAAATTGCATAACGTAATTTAATTGGGAACCAATTAATTACGTTATGCAAGGTACCACTGTATTTCGATTCTCCATAACTTTGCCTTTCATGCATTCAGCAGAAAAGTTAGAGGTTTTATGCCTTATTATCTCTATGTGATGCATTGTTTACACCATTGGGATTGTACTGGAGAATGCAACTTCTCACTCCTGTCACTAGATGGAGAATGTGTATGCTGCATGACGAGCCTTACTTCACGGGCACTTGTCTCGAAACAAGAACCGAGACAAGAGAATTCCCGAAGTCAGGGAGAGGTGTGGCTCATCACGCTTAAATCCCAGTTCAGGGGGCGTGGTCGGGATGAAATTCCGCTGTCACGCAATGGACATGGAGTAACATTTTCTCGTACCGGTCCCAAGCGTGGCCGCGAACCGCGATGAGAGGGACGTGAAGTAATCGTCTATAAAGCCTGGACGAGTGTTCTCAGGGGTTTCTTCCCCAAGAGGAAGAAAAGGGTGGTTTGAACTTCTTCAGCTGCAATCAAATGAAAAGTAGATTGATTGTATCTCTGTGAGTAAGGACACATTTTGCTTTCAGAAGTTCCAGCTTCAATCCATGACCTCATTAAAGGAACAGAACCAGGCAGGAGATAATGGGAAAGCCTACCGCATTTTGGGAGTGGAGGCTAAGACCAAGAGCACTACTACCCATCTGCAGAAAACCCTGGCCTAGGTGGACAAATCATCCGCCCAGTTCGCCTTCTCTTTCTAGTCCTCATGGAGGACGAGAGGCCTTTTCCTCATAACCTGAAGGGTTTCCTTCTTTCCAGACCTCATGACTGAGATGATGGATCTCACCAGTGATTTAGTTGGAACTGGGATCCCCTTCTTGGAATACAAGACCTATGCAGAGCGCATCTTTTTCCCCGGGCACCGCGAGTCGCCGTTGCAGAGGGACCTGGACGTGCCAGAATCTCGGAGGCAGACCGTCGAGCAAGGCTTGGTGCAGCTCTCCAACCTCCTCAACAGCAAGCTCTTCCTCACGAAGGTATCCCGTCGGGAATGTCAATCGCTGGAGCTGTTTGGGTCAATGATAAAATCAGGTCAATTGTGTGCATCACCAGGCAGGGCTCGTGCTGTGCGGGGAAAGGCTCTCGTCATAGCCACCAAGGGTGACAAGGCCATGACTCTCCCTCTCAGAAATAATGCCAGCAAGGCATTATTAATAGAGTCCCTTCTGGTCATCCTCACTTCCATGGCAGTGCAACCTTATTGATTGATTGATTGATTGATTGATTGATTGATTGATTGATTTATATACCGCCCATCTTCCGAAAGGAACTCTGGGCAGTTTACAACAATTATAATTCAACAGTAATAAAAATAATAATAAAATAATCGGTAAAGATAGCGGCTAATATGTCACACACACAAAAAACCTAATGGTTGCCAAATGCCTCTCTAAAAAGCAGAGTCTTAAGGGCTTTTTTGAAGGCCAGCAGGGACTGTGTTAGGTGCAGCTCACTTGGCAGATTGTTCCACAACGAGGGGCCAACCACAGAGAAGGCCCTGTTTTCGGGTTACCGATTTTGTAGCCTCCCTGGGGGTGGCCACCCAAAGAGAGAGCGCCTGCGACATTCTGCTGGTTTGGGCCTTGCGAGGCGTGAGGGAGAATGCGCGCTAAGTGTCTCTCATGTTACTTCTGTCTGGGTTGTCTGGGACCAGCAGGTGTCTTTTTGCTTCTCCACATGTTTATATAGGATACGAAGGGGTTGATTTCAACATCTGTGTCAATCTCAGAGGTGAGGAGGAACCTCACGCGCTGATCTCTTCCTCAGACTTTTGCCATTCCTTCATTTGGTCCCACCCTTGATATCAACAGCCTTGGGTTTAGGGGAGGGAGAGGCGTCCCGACTCCCTGTGCCACCTCAGGAAGAAGATGGTTTCTTCCATCAAGAACTGCCCACAAGACATCTGGAAGTTGAGTCATAGCTACTGGACTTCTTTTTGAGAGATAGAAACGTTTCGCTGTTCATCCAAACAGCTTCATTGGTCTGAATACTAATACAGCTTGCACTAGCTGTATTCAGACCGATGAAGCTGTTTAGATGAACAGCGAAACGTTTCTATCTCTCAAGAAAAAGAAGTCCAGTAGCCATGACTCAACTTCCAGATCAACTCACCTGGATGACTGAGAATCTTCATAGCCCACAAGACCTGTTCCTCTCAGACCGGGTGCTTAAGATCTGTCACTCCAAGAGAGGCATGTAAAGAGAAAACGAGAGCTCATGCCTTCTCGGTGATTGCTCCCAAATTATGGAATTATTTTCCTCCCAAGATCTGACTGGCCCCTTCCCTGGATTCCTTTAAGAGCTTTTAAAAACCTGGCTCTTTCAGCAGGCCTTTCTGAACCATTAATTGTATTATTTAATACCATCTTAGTTGCTGCTCTGCCATCTTAATTTTAATTTAACTTTTTGTGTCCTTGGCTGTTATAATTTATTTTTATGTGATATGATGTTATTGTAATGATAGTTTCGTGGCCGTAATGCATTTTACTAGTTGGGTGGGTTATATATATTTTGCTACTGACGTTGTATTGTTTTCCTTGTTGTAAGCTGCCCAGAGCGGCCCAGATGGCCAGATGGGTGGGCTATAACTATAACAGTGGTGGCGAACCTTTGGCACCCCAGATGGTCTGGACCGCAACACCCACAGTCCTTTGTCATTGGCAATACAGGGTTGGAATTCTGGGAATTGCAGTCCAGAACGTCTGGAGTGCCAAAGGTTTGCCACCACTGAACTATAATAATAAAATAAAATAAAACCACCTCCAAGCAACTGGGCTCCCCGCTCCCAGTAAAAGTGTTGCCTAACTGGAGTGTCTGGTTTGCCCCCTCCCTTTTGTCCAGTTCATCCACACCCTGGAGATCCAGCGCACTTTCTCTCCGAGGGACAGGGCCTACGTCGCCTCTCTTCTCACAGTTGCCTTGCACGGGAAGCTCGAGTACTTCACGGACATCCTGAAGACTCTCCTGAATGACTTGGTGGAGCAGTACGTGGCCAAGAACCCCAAGCTGATGCTGCGAAGGTGAGAAGGTTGGGCAGGAGAGAGGAGGCGAGGGGAGTTGGGCAGATTGCATCAACCAACAGGACTAGTAAGCTGTGATCTCCCCTTGGTAAGAAAGAACCTGCCTGCAGGATTAGGGGTAGTGTGATCCCCCAAACCGGCCACTAGGGAACTGTAGTGGCTTCTGTGCTCATAGACCAGTGCTGTCCAAACTTTGAGCCCTCCAGAAGTTTTGGACCACAACTCTCATAGTCCTTTGTCATTAGCAGTACAGGCTTGGAATTCTGGGAGTTGTGGTCCAAAACATTTAGAGGGCCATAGTTTGGCCACCACTGTCATAGACTGTTTGTGAGCCTCCCATTGCCTCACCTGTAAACGGGATGAGGCGCTTGTGCATCTTATGACCCAATTCCCCCCACCCCCCCACCCCGGGCCCGTCCTGTGTTCTTAAACTGAAGTGCTTATTCTGCCCAGGAATGAATCCTTGAGTGGTTCACTTGTTTTGCATAAACTTGAGACCAAGGGATGAAAACCTGTGAAGCTGTTCTGAAGGAGAGCCCGGAAAAGCTCCTCAGTTGGATGGTTGGTTGGTTGGAACTGTATCTCCCAGAGGTTCCCCAGCTAGCTTGAGCAGTCACCATAATGGCCGAGGGGTTTCTGCAAAATTTAGTCCTAAAAATTAACTCTTGCAACACTGACTATACTTAAAATGGTCAGGAGAGCCCTGCTGGATCAGACCAGTGGCTTGTGTAATCCAGTATTCTTTTTCCAACAGAGGGTAGCCAGAGGCTTAAAAAAAAAAACACCCAAAGCCCCCCCCCCACAAACTTCCACAAACAGTGGATGAAGGCCACACTCTCTATCATTCTTTTCCTGTTAGCAGCATCATGATACCATTTTCCCCGCCTATAAAACACTCCCATGTATAAGACAACCTGCGCTTTTCCAACCCAAAATTACAATTTTGCAACCAGGCAGATATCTTCTTGGTGTTACTTCCATGTGTAAGATGACCCTCAATTTTTAATCTAACAATATTAGAAAAATATATAGTCTTATACATGGAAAGATACTGTGTTTGGTAGTATAGTGCCTCCACACATGAGAATGAAAATACAGTGGTACCTTGTATAAAGGAATTAATTCTTTCCAAATGAAATTATGTTAAGCAAATTTTCCTTTATACAAATTCCCATAGGAATGCATTGAAAATGAAGTAATCCCATTTTTATGTTGTACGGATTCTCCCTATAGGCGATTATGTTAAGCAAATTTCCCATATCTACGGAATTTTTATGTTGTACAAATTTTATGTTATACAAGCTGTTTGTTATACAAGGGTCCACTGTAGTACCTCCCTTTTGCACCTCAGTTATGGTGTTTCATTCCAAAGGTGTTAAAGCAACCATTGGCATTTAGAGAGGTGATAAAAACATTTTTAATTTGCCGGGCTTTTGGGGGGTGGGTTAAATATACAACTGCCTTTTGCTCCTTTTGATTTCAGGGTGTTAGTTTTAATCCTCACGACTCAATTGTGTTCTGTGTTTGCTTCTCATTTGAATGTGCAACGCTTTGAAAGCATTTGTTTGTGCTTAAAGTTGAGTACAAATGTGCTTCTAAATAAAACTAAAAACATTGATCTTGCTTATATTTGGCCACTCTTCCCTTTTGAAAGTCTAATTCCAAATGAGCAGCCATTGGTGCAATATGCAGCATCAAATTCCAATATTAGTGCATAATTAATTGTACAAACAGGACTGCATTAGGTGACAGTTGTTAATATCCCATTTCCCAAGTTCAGAGTATTTGGAAAGAAAGAAAGAAAGAAACAACGAAACAAAGAAAGAAAATTAAAAATGGAGATCCTAAACATCTCTTGTGTCTAAATACGTTGGGTTACAGGCTACTGCAGAAGGGGCCAGAATCATAATAAACCTGGTTTCTCTTTTAGGACAGAAACAGTGGTTGAGAAATTGCTGACCAACTGGATGTCCATTTGCCTATATGCATTTGTGAGGGTAAGATATCCATCCATTCCAGCCACTTGCAGGTAGAGGAAGTCAAAATGTAACATCATGTCCTGCTATTATTACATTTGGTACTTCTTTGCTAAACCTATTTTTCATTACTATTGGGTTAGGGTTTGACATCATAAGACACATGTGTACACATCCCTTTGTGGCACAGGGAAGCCAGGCTGAGTCCAAGAGATATTCAGCACTGATGAGAACAGTCCACCTATACCTGATTAATTTAGCGTTTGGATAGCATTGAACAATGATGAACCCTTGGATTGAAAATCAGTCTTGAGTTTACAATTTTTTTCAGACTGGGGACCCTTAAACCATGTATTTTTGATCCCTATGATCATCTTAAACCACATGTTTTTTATGACAGGTACAACTACCATAGCCCTTAGAGATGTGAAGCCCAGGGGGTGAAATGGAAAAATTCAGAGAAAAAAACCACACATTTTTCTATCTTTTTTTTTCCTGAAGGCTTTTTGTTTCCCTCCCCCCCCAAAAAAACTGGAAAAATGAAAAAAGAAAAAGAAAAAATGACTATGGAATGTTTTATTTTAACATGATGAATAAAATGTTTTAAGACATGGTATTCAAATATTTTCCAAATCATTTCTTTTAAAATTATTCTAATTTCTGTGCACTGAGGACAAGGAAGTCCTAGGTTACAAACTGAACTCTCAAATGCAAGATCAAGATGCATTTCTTAGAAGGAGCTGCTGTTGTCACAAGAAAAATAATTCTGATCAGATTTCATGCCCATTCAATGAAACTTAGTCCCACTCCCTTCAATACATTTCCCCCCTCTTTAGTTCTTTTTAAGAGAATGAGATATTTATTTTATTTTTATTTAATACTATGGAGAGGTAATATAAATAATTGTTAGTTCTGGATTTTTAAACTTTGTTTTGTAGAGTGTTTTTTTTTGTTCCACATAAACTAGTAAACAGTTCAGAAGATTGTTACTCCATTTGTTACAATTACGAATAAAAATATTTAAAAAGTAAAATCTGTTTATAATAATTGTTTGGATACACTAGGTTTTAATATGCTAGTTGTGATAATGTTGTGCCAAGTCAAATTGTCCAAAGTCATATTTTATGTTCCTAAAGTAACAGAATGACTTTCAAGCTGTAAAAGGAATCGGGGCAGTGCTAATATAGCATTCCCCCCCCCAGTTTTTCTAAAAATTTCCATTTTTTTCTTGGAAAAAACAACGGAAAAATGTTTTCTTTTTCCTGAGCTTCAAAAATTCCAGAAAGTTTACCTCTCTAATTCCGTTATCATGGCTTAAAGCGGCTTTTTCCTCTTTCTCTACCAGGATTCCGTGGGGGAGCCCCTCTACATGCTCTTCAGAGGCATTAAGCACCAGGTGGACAAGGGGCCAGTGGACTGGGTGACTGGGAAAGCCAAGTACACCCTGAACGACAACCGCCTTCTCCGAGAGGACCTGGAATATCGCACGCTGGTGAGAGTACTCTCCTGAAGTGCCAAGGGAAGGAAGCCCAGCTAGGCCCCAGCCTTGGGCCTCATCCTCAGCCAGATACCCTTCCAGTCCAAAATGGGGCAGTTAGCCGGGGAAAAGCGTTGATACTATAGTTTGTTTAACGGTTACTGATTCCATAAATATAATTCATGGGTCAAAATCCTCCACCATAACTGAATGCAGCATAGGAGGAGTGATGCCATTGCAGCAGCAGCAAACTGCTAATTAGAGTCCCTGTTGAAATGCCTTCTTGTTATGTGCAAGCCAAGTGGCTTTATGCATGGCCTAGAACGCAAGCAGGAACTGACTCCAGCAAACATATATTCAGAAATAAGACCTGCTCTGTTGTTATATCTATATATAGACTTGTTTGTTTATTTCTTAACATAGATAGTTTGTGTTTTCTTCAAATATGATTTCCCCCCCCTGTGAAAATATCTTTTTAGTAGAATACAAATTTCTGAAGATATTTTGTGGTCTCAGAAGGAAGCTGTGATTAGAAAACACTTACTGTAACTTGGAACATACACCCACATAACTGGAAGTAAACTCCATTTATTAAATATAGTGGAACTTGTTTACTTCAGGGGATTTCACTTTTAGACTGTTTTTTTTAAACATAGAAAGGGTGTCTATATTAGACTGTACTATAACCTCACTCCACTCCTGTTAGGTTCATGTACTCGTAATTCATTAAGGCTGCAATCTTATATCCACCTATCTAGGAATAAGCCACCCTAGAATTAACGAAAAGTTCTTCTGAGTGACAATCCCTGGCATTTATGGCTACTCCCAAAAAGGTCAACGTAATAACAAAGAAGTACTTTTTTTAAAAAAATTGCACACATTTACTGGAATCCTATTGCTTAGGGTGCGATCAGCGATGCAAAGATTGTGTTGGATCACTTGGCAGGGTGCCACCATTTAAGTGACCTTCCCATCCCGACAGGACCAAGTCCTGATCAGGGCAGCCCACTCCAAAACAATAGAGAGCCCCCTCGCTGCTGCTTGATCAACAATTTTGATCTGCAGGCTTGCACCCCCCCTCCCAATCCCTATCCCCACCCCTGCTCCGCCCTGCTCTCCCTCCTGGAGTCCTGTTGGTCGGGGAAGATGGCATTTGTAGTCTGCCTTCAGGCAATCAAAACCCGAATCAGGGCAGGGGACTTGTGTCGAGTTTTAATTGGGCAAAGAGCAGGGTTGGGCTGTTTTATGATCTCCTGCACATCATCTGGTGTCCGACAAATAAATTGAACCAGACCGTGCGGTTGACACTACTGAAAGTGCTCTAAAAAAAACAGCCATCCGATCGCACCCTATTGTGTCGGGCAAGTTATGCTAGAGTAGGCTCATTGAAGCAGTGAGGATTTGGTGCATCAGGCCCTCCAGAAGTCCCTTTCTAGTTGCAATTTACTTTAGCAAAGCGAATCACAACTAGACTAGGCCCGTTTGAACCCGTGGAATGTGTGGAGGAGTTGACTCACCAAAACCCCACTGATTCAGTGAGCCAAGTGTAGTGAGACCCACTGTAATAAGCAACAGGGTTTCCGCTATTAATTAATAATTTTCAAAGAAGGGTTGGGGACCCTTCCAGTTCTCCTTTGCCGATGTCACTCTCAGTCCTTGGAATTTTGTGGGAGAACCGTGGTGTTTTGAATAGAATCAAGTTCCACCCCAGCCAGGGCCTGCTCCTCCCTTTCTACCTCATTAGGACGAGGGCTCCTTTTGAGTACTGATTTCCCGTCTGCATGGAGCAGGTTTGCAAGTGAGTTGCAGCTGAATCCTTTTGACGGAGCTTTTTTTTTCCTGTTTCAGACCTTAACTGCTGTGGCTCAAACAGGGAGCACCACCGTGGGAGGAGTGGAGAGCGCCCAGGGGATCTTGGCCAAGGCTCTAGATTGTGATACAATCACGCAGGTGAAGGAGAAGATCCTTGACCAGATCTACAAAGGGACCCCGTACTGCCACCGACCAGACCCAGACTCGCTTGACTTGGGTGAGTGCGGTGCCAACTTTTGGGAAAGCCAGAAATGGGCCACATTCACCAGGAAGGGCTTCAGCGCAACAACATCAGAAATGGAACCTGATTCTACACCCCAGCCTGCTGTGCCTGCATTCAGCTCTCTCTCTCTCTCTCTCTCTCTCTCTCTCTCTCTGAGCCTTTTCACACGACCCCTAAGATCCGCTGGCCACTTAAATTCAGACCAGAGATCTTAGGGGCTTGTCACTCTCCCTGTGTCCCCACCCCTCCGCACTTCCTTGCTCCTGTCTGCGTGAGGGGAGGGAGAAAAAAAAGGAAGAAAAGAACGTGGCTCACCTCCGTTCTGCCTCTCGCTCTTGCCGCGGCAACATTCCAGCCTCTTAAGTAGCTCTTAAAGGGGCGGGAGCCAAAACAACAACAAACGGAAGCGAGGAGAGCCCCACACTCACTATTGTTACACCGCATCAAGGAATTTCCACCTCCAGAGAGCAGGTACTTGAAAGGTGCGCTGGGACGCGCTAAAGTGGGCGTGGTCGCACTTAATTTCCTGTAAACTCCAGAGCTGGTGGGGAAACATTTTTAAGCTCCGGAGCTGGGAGCCATTTGCCCTGGAGTTTAGGGGTCATGTATAAACGCCATCTCTCTCTCTCTCTCTCTCTCTCTCTCTCTCTCTCTTTCTCTCTTTTGCCAACAGCATGCAAGAACGGTTGTTGGCAGCTGTGTATAAATCCCCCCCCTACACACACACATCAGTTACAGGCAGGCAATGGGAATTTGCTGTGGAAAAACAGCCCCAGAAGGCTGTGCCTCTCTGTGCATGGCAGGACGAATATTTCAGTGCCCGGAAAGGCGTGCAGGGCAAGCAGCCTCCTCTTGGGATTGAAATGCCTTGCAATGTTCTCAACCCTGCATGTTGTGTTTGTTTGTTTGTTTCTCTGTATCTCGCTGCTGTCAAGAGTGGAGGTCAGGGCTGGCCGGGCACCTCATTCTCTCTGATGAGGACGTGACTTCTGTCGTCCAGGGCAATTGGAAGCGGCTCAACACCCTGCAGCACTATAAGGTGAAGGAACCTCGATTTTTATTTAGGGACTTCTCTTCCTATGGATTTCTCAGCTTAATTCATGAACTACGCATACACACACCCCTTGCTAAAAAATTTTAAAGCAAAGCAAAGCAAAGTGTTCTCTTTATATACCGCCCCATACCACTTCAAGTAGTCTCTAGGCGGTTTACAGTTTTAATTGCACTATGCAGGCTACACATTGCACCCCTCCCCAAACAAGCTGAGCACTCACTTTACTGACCTCAGAAGGATAGAAGGCTGAGTGAACCTTGAGCCGGCTACCTGGGATTGAACCCCAAGCCGTGAGCACAGTTTTACCTGTGGTACAGGCGTATAACCGCTGTGCCACGAGGCTTTGGTCACCTCTTTGTCACCTGTATGGCTTTCAGTCTGTTAGTCAGGGTAGCCTGTTCTTAGCTAGGGAGAAGATTTATGGAACTGGGGGTGGAGGAGACAACTGAAAAAGGGAGCGTGGCTGTTTTCTCTTTTTTTGACTTGCGGGGATTGTAAAAATGCATTCATTCAGAATATACACAACATCACTGTTGGGTTCGCCGCTGGTAATTTTGGCATTTTTTCCTTGCCTTCTGGGTGACAGGAGGCTTGATCTGATGTCATCAGTGCTTCTTGTGTGACTTTCTGAGGGTTATTGTTGCTCGGCATGCCTTGTTCATACAGTGGTACCTTGTATAAAGGAATTAATTCGTTCCAAATGAAATTATGTTAAGCCAATTTTCCTTTATACAAATTTCCCATAGGAATGCATTGAAAACAGAGTGATGCCATTTTTATGTTGTACACATTTGCCCCTAGGCGATTGTGTTAAGCAAATTTCCCCTATCTCCGGAATTTTTTATGTTGTACAAATTTTATGTTATACAAACTGTTTGTTATACAAGGGCCCACTGTATTTTGTTCTGGGATGCAAACCTGACCACAGCAGCTCACCTCCGTGTAGCTCATGCCTGTGCAGAAGGCTCCCAGTAGAACACTTTCAGTTAGCGCATAAATATTAAAAATAAATGTACAGATTGAACAAGGGAGTGGGTTTCTAAGAATTCTACCACCCCCCACCCAGAACATCGAAGATACTTTGATTTGGACAAGATATCCAATAAGCCCCACACTATTCCATGACAAACTGCAACCAACTGGAGCAGAATTTTGTCTGGATAAGCCCAGTATAAAATGCCCTGAGAGTGGATATGTGGGAAGTGCAACATAGGAGATCTGTAGTGCAAATTGCATCCGTGTTCTCCGGTATCACATCAGTAGGCAAGAAGGCTGTGCAGTTTCGAGATGGTGCAGGTTGCTCTCTAACTCAAGGGTGTGGTTTCCCCCCCTCAGGTGCCGGATGGAGCCACCGTCGCTCTTGTTCCTCGAATGACCAAGCATCTTCCCAGGGAGAATCAGGATTACATCCCCGGAGAGAGTGAGTCGCTGCCAACCCTTGCTAAAAGCCGTGGCTGATTTCGTCGTTCAAACAAAATCTTTATAGGAGTGAAAGAAGCCAAGGGAGAACCACTGGGGTACTTGTATAAAATCTGGAGAAGGAACCAGTCCATGACTTTGGGACTAGAACAGGGGATGCTCAGGTTCAGATTGTTTGCAGGGCCAGATTTGCAGATGGCACAAGAATAAGGGCATTGGGGCATTAATTTGTTCCCCTGGGCATTTCAGGAGTCAGCCCGTGTAGCAGATTGCAAAGCTAGTCAGGAGGCCTGGATGCTAGGTGATATCGGGTGTCCAGCCCATGGGCCTTGAAGACTCTTTTTGCGTGTTAAGTGCAGTGTGGCATAAGAATTCTCTAGCCTCACTGTTGTGTGACTGTGTGTGTCTCTCTCTGCTTATTCTGTGTTTCTTCATTACTGGGTCCTGATTTGGCAAACTTTCAGTTTGGTCCAGCTTTCCTCCCAGGGACACACATGCAGAGCTCCATCAGCACCTCACAGTGGCAGCCGGTGTCGATGCCTGTTTACTTCTGGGTTTCAGATGGGCGCCCACCCCACCCTGCACACAGAGGAGCGAGGTCCCCATGCAGCATCAATAAGAATTAGAGGGAACATTGGTTTGGGTTCTACCATTTAGAAGCTATGGAGAGTAGTGGAGTCTCCTTCTTTGGAGGTTTTTAAGCAGAGCCTGGATGGCCACCTGTTGGGAGTACCTTGATGGGGGTTCCTGCCTGGCAGAGGGTTGGACCGAATGGCCCTTGAGGTCTCTTCCAGTTCTACGATTCTATGATTCTCTCAGTGATGCAAAACTCCTGCTGTCACTTAAGGTCACTTAGGCTAGGCACAGCCCTCCATTTCTCTGCATGCCCTGCTCCACTAAACCGTTCTGAGGCTAAATGCCACACCTCACAATTGGCATTGTTTCGAGAAAACCTTGTTGATACAGGCATTTGTTTTATGGGTTTTATTCTGCTCCTTCATCTGTTAGAACTGGGGTTATTTCCCCACCACCACCACCACCACACACACACACTTAAGTCCATTTCAGCATGCCTTTTGTTTTTATGATCAGCTTTCATTGCTGTTTGTTGCTTGGAGTCATCTGTAAGCACCGGAAAGGCAGGCGGGGAAGCCTTGCGCAACAGCATGAGATGCTTTGGAGAACAGAATAGGACAGCGCTGTCAGAGGAAGAAAACGCTGACTCAGTCCCCCAATGTAAACATTGGCTAAAACGGACCGTATTCCATTCTGCAGAAACCCCAATGCTCGAAGATGCCGATGAAGGTGGGATGAAGCTTTGGCACTTGGTCAAGCCAACGGAAGAGCCAGAGCTGCCAAAACATCGGCGAGGGAGCCTGCGGGAACGGGAAAGGGCCAAGGCTATTCCAGAGATCTATTTAACCCGACTTCTCTCCATGAAGGTGAGGAGAAGCTCTCAAGCACTGGAATCCCTTCCTTCCGCCCTTCCGCCCTTCCCTCCCTTCCTTCTTCCCTCCCTTAAAACCTTTCACAGGAAAGCACACGCTTCTACAAAACTCATCTCTGGGTCCTGCTAGTTGAAGGTGGTCAGCTCTGACCTCCAGTGTCTTTCCAAGACTGCAAGCAGAATGCCTTCTGGAAAGCCTAGCTGGGAGTGCTTGGACTTGGAACTTTTTCCCTTTCTGCCCAGACGGCAGGCTCTCTCGACCATGGATTCCCATGCCTTTTGCCAAGGTGGGAGGAAGAGAAGAGCAGGAGAAGAGAAGTGTTTTGCTCTTCGCATGGCTACCCTGTGTAGGGTAAGGGTGGTGGATTTGTCTTCTCATTTCTGTTTGTGTTTGCCCGCAGGGAACACTCCAGAAGTTCGTCGATGACTTGTTCCAAGTCATCCTCAGTACCAACCGTCCGGTTCCTCTGGCTGTGAAGTATTTCTTTGACCTCCTCGACGAGCAAGCCCTGAATCATGGCATCACAGACCCAGAGACCATTCATATCTGGAAGACAAACAGGTATGCCGACAGAAGACATGATCTGGTGGCTCTCAGAAGCATGGTACCCTTGATGGCATTCCTGCTGAGGTGTCCTCCATCACCAAGAAGAAGGCAGCACTCTAGCAGAAGTCCAACAACGTCTATTCCTATTGCCCTTCTGAGGTCTTCTAACCCTTGCGGTCATTTTGGCCAAATGAACTTGGCTCTTGTGGCTTCCGTTTTGTCCCTCGGAAGAGAAAACCTGCCCCGAGCTTTCTGATAGACTGGTGGCTAGAGAGGCTTCCCAGAGCCAGGCCAAACCGTATTAAGTGCCAAACCAGATGTGATGCTAAATACTGATGCTGGGGAGGGGGGGGGGGGACAACGTTTTCTCCAAAGACCAATAAATAGCATTCTGTTAAAGTATATACATAACCCTGTTATGCAAATGGGGATTTGTTATCTTCAAGGAAATATATAAACCACTAGCAGAGAGTAGCAGCGTTCTGGAAGAATAAATGCACTTCGTGATTATGGAGCTAGGAGACAAATGAACAATGCAGTAAGGCTTAGTACAAAACTTACATTAAATATGTATACATGACAAAGAGTAATATACGATAACAATATACAAAGCACAGCATAACAGAGAATGGGGAAAGCTGCCTCTCACCTTAGGCAGTACCAATTTACATTGGTTTGCCTGCCACTTGTATACATACAGCTACCTGCTGTAGCCCAATCAGATGAAGTGAGGTGATCAAACTATTCCACCTGGCACTAATCATCTGACCTAACAGGCTCATTACTCCTTGCACATGTGTCCTAGACCTAATACACATTCTTGCCTAGCTCATGACATGGCACCATTTACAGAATCCATTTTGTAATCTGTTAAATACATATTACAGGCATTCTGTCAAAACTACAATCCATGACACAGTCTCGGTGAAAAGAGGGCCTTTCCATGGGATTATAGCTGGAAAGGAATGAATTAACGCTTCCCTCCATTTCATGTGGTGAAATCACGAAGGAAATTGCACACCTCATTCTGCTACTCTATGTCTGAAGAAGTGGGCGTGTCCACGAAATGTTACATTGAGATATGAAAGTTAGTTATTAAGGTGCCACATATTTCGTGTCTTTTGTTTTGTTTTGTTTTTTATGTTTGCCTGGAATAAAGGAAATCAATGCACTCCGTCCACCCCCACCCACCCCCAATGAGAGCTGAGTGTGCTTTTTCATTTTTAGCACATGGTCTGCTTGTCCATAAATCACGACTGTACTCAAGTTTTGGGTCCCCAATGGGGAGAAAGGCACTGGATTTAAATACATTTAAATGAATAAATAATGTGATAATTTAAATACACAGATGATTTAAATAAACAGCTGTTGCCGCTGAACCTCTGGACCAGTCCCCACCCTTCACTCACCCCAGTCGTAACCACGAGTCCTTTCTTCCTTCTCTCCCTGCAGCCTGCCTCTGAGGTTCTGGATCAACATCATCAAGAACCCCCAGTTTGTCTTCGATGTGCAGACGTCCGATAACGTGGACGCTGTGCTCCTGGTCATTGCCCAAACCTTCATGGACTCCTGCACCCTCGCTGATCACAAGCTGGGCCGGGTAAGCCTCCGACAGGCACGAGCAGCTGAGACACCTCTCACTGATCTTCTGACACCTGTAATGAAAATCTAGAAGCTGCTGCTGACCTAATCTGGACCATCCTTTCTGGCACAATAAATACACAACAGCTCCCGTCATGGGTTGCAGCGGGTGTGGGTGCTGTTCTCATAGAAGGCCTGTGCGCTCCTCGCCTAATTCTGCCGCGATGACTTCCCTGCCCTTCTCCTTCCCCACCAGGTGTTTTCATGGCACCTTAAATGGCTTGGCCCTGTAACGCATTTCCTTCCTCTTTGTGGCCATTCCAGGATTCCCCGATCAATAAGCTGCTGTACGCCCGTGACATTCCCCGCTATAAGCAGATGGTGGAAAGGTAAGAAAGGAGGGGAGGGGAGAAGCAGGCTGGGTGTGTGTGGAGGGAGGGGCCAAGGTGGGAAAACGGAGTGGAGAGGGAATAAGAACTGTTTCTGTCCTACAGGTACTACGCGGATATTCGCCAAACTATCTCTGCCAGTGATCAAGAGATGAATTCCGCCTTGGCTGAGCTATCACGGGTAGGAAGCTGGCAAGCTTTTTCGTTTTATCGAACCTGAGTGAAATCATCTACCATCCTTTTCAAACCCGCAGGGGACTTGCTGGATCACGTCACACAATGCCTATATAGACAATGCCCTCGACCTGTAGAGATGCCAGAAGGGTACCCTTAGTCCAGTGGTTTAGGTCTTGGGCTGCACAGACTGAGACCAAGAATTCCGTTCTGCCACTGTCCCTCCTTGACAGGGGCTGGACTCCATGATCATAGAATCACAGAATCATAGAATTATAGAGTTGGAAGAGACCTCATGGGCCATCGAGTCCAACCCCCTGCCAAGCAGGAACCCCTTCACAATATTTCCGACAGATGGCCATCCAGCCTCTGCTTAAATACAGTCAAAGAAGGAGACTCTACCACCCTCCGTGGCAGCATATTCCACTGCCGAACAGCTCTAACTGTCATGAAGTTCTTCCGAATGTTCAAATGGAATCTCTTTTCCTGTAGTTTGAAACCATTGCCCCGAGTCCTAGTCTCTGAAGCCATGGAGAACAAACCTGTTCCCTCTTCAATATGACATCCTTTCAGATACTTAAACATAGCTATCATATCCCCTCTCAGTCTTCTTTTTGATAGGCTAAACATTCCCAGTTCCCTAAGCCGTTCTTCATAAGACATCTCTTCCAGGCCTTCAACCATCCTAGTCGCCCTCCTCTGCACCCGCTCGAGGTTGTCAACATCCTTTTTAAACTGAGGCGCACAGAACTGGACACAGTACTCCAGGTGGGGTCTGACCAGAGCAGAATAGAGTGGCACTATTACCTCCCTTGATCTAGACACTATGGTTCTGTTGATGCAACCAAGAATCGCATTGGCTTTCTTGGCCACCGCATCCATAAGGTCCCTTCCAGCTCTGCAGTTCAACAGCAACAATCTTATGATGATGATTACATTTTTGCCAAGGAGCAATTGGAAAGATTCCCTTTTCAATCTACAAGGCAGAGGTGCTCTTACTCCACTGGAAAGCGGATCAAGCAATAGGGATTCAGTCTGTACTAAATAGGGCTGCCTCTCCTTGAAGATAAAGCTCGTAGTTAAGGAGAGTTCCTAAATTCCGACTTGAGCAACCTGGACACCTGAGTTCTAGCCTGGGCCAGGGAGTTTGTTGGCACAGTGAAAGCTGGTGTGGTCTGGTCCAGCCCACAATGACATACAGTACTGTATCCTAGTTATATGCTGTTTAGATAACTGTAATGTGCTCTGCCAGACTTTCTTCAGAAGAGTATCCTAGAACTTTAGCTCACCTAATAAAATGCAGCCGGAATGCTGACCAGAGCTGGTTACACAGAGTCTGTGTAAGACCTCTAGTACAACAGCAGGAGTGATTATCAATTTCTTTCTAGGCATGGCTTAAAGTGGTAGGTGAGGCCTAAAAAGTCTTATATAGTGTGCATCTAAAAAAGCAAAAGTGTTCTGCTTATATACAGCCCCATACCATTTCAAGTAGCCTCTGGGAAGTTTACAGTTTTAATTACAATATGCAGGATACATACTCTGAAGAACTCGACTCTCTCACTCAAGCCTGCCTAGACTTGGAGATCTGCAGGACAGAACTTTCCTTCAGTCTTGCCGCCCTCATTTTGACTGCATTAGGAGGCTTCCAACTCTCTTAAGAGCATAGAAGAATTAAGTTGGAAGGGGCCTAGGAGGCCATTGATTCCAACCTCCTACACAGGCCAGGAATCCAAGTCAAAGCAGGTCTGCCAGGGGTGTCGCCGAGTTTTCTCTTGCATGCCTGCAGCGATGCAGCACTCACCACTTCCCAAGGCAACTGTTTCCACTGTCATACTACTCTAACAGTTAAGATGTTTTCTATGATACAGTATTCAGATTAAATCTGGCTTCCTGTAGCTTGACCTCATTATCACGCATCCTGCACTCAACAGACCCTGCTCCTCCACTGTCTGACCGCCTTTCATGTGAAAAGTACTCTCCTATGCCAGGTCTGCTAGGTCTGTGGCAACGAAAATAACAATTCATGGGTAGTAGACAATTTTTAACATAGGGTTTGGGGGCCGTCACGCAGTGGCAGAGCACGTGCTTTACACACAGGAGGTTCCCGCTTCAGTCCCTGTCTTTGCCACTTAAAAAGGACTGAATGACTGCTGATGAGAAAGACCTCTGTAAGATGCTGCGGGAAATGGCTGGGGTGGAGAGGGAAGGAGCAGCACGCTATCAAGGCACATCCCACAGAGCCATGCCAAGTTCAACATTGGAGAGGGATGTTTATTTCTTCACTTGAAATATTAAAATTAAAAAAGAACCCAAAGTAGATTGAATCATTAAAAAAAAAACATATTTAAAAGCTAAAAGCCGTCTTCTTCATATCCCACGT
This sequence comes from Phrynocephalus versicolor, assembly GCA_023846285.1. Taxonomy (NCBI): domain Eukaryota; kingdom Metazoa; phylum Chordata; class Lepidosauria; order Squamata; family Agamidae; genus Phrynocephalus; species Phrynocephalus versicolor. Next base: position 1,919,564 of record JAHTLZ010000015.1, read on the forward strand.
CTTCATAGAACATTGGTGATCAGTAGCACAAACTTTTATCCAAAGTTTATTCTAAATAAGGAAGCTGTGCTCACTGTTAACCATTGACTTAAGTTGTTTGTTTGTTTGTTATAAATAAATAAATAAATAAATAAAAAGCAAGTAAATAACTAAATAAATAAATAAATTGACTTAAGTTCTTAAGCCAGAGTGTTCTTCTACACCCCAGGCCACATTTTCCATCCATGTTTCCTTGAAGGATAACCTGCCGCAGGTGGTATTTGTTATTGCGCATTATGTGATCGAAATACAAATAAATATTTTAAAATAATTAAACAAGTCTTCCCTTGAAAACTGCAAATAAAATCAATACTAAAACTCACTGAAAACAACAGAGCACAACAATCCATTTTAAAACAACACTCATCATCAGTGACGACAGGAAAGCCTGCCTGAAGAGAAAGGTCTTTGCCTGCTTGCGCAAAGACAACAAAGTTGGGGCCAGCATGGCTTCCAGTGGGAGAGACGTTGTGTTTCTTCCCCTTTTGTAGCTCCGTCTCTTCCCCTCCCCCACCCCATGCACGTAGTTGTATCCCCCAAAATCTGGTACAACGGCCACAGGGGCCTTCTCAGCGGCCTGGAATCTCTTGGTCACTAATAGCTGTTTTCTCTTGGTTTCAGAATTACTCAGGTGAACTCAATTCCTTGGTGGCTCTGCATGAGCTCTACAAGTACATCAACAAGTACTATGACCAGGTAAGAGTAGTTCCCTGGAAGTGGTTTCTCCCGCTCCTTTGCCTATTGTATTTTAGCCTTGAGAATCCAATACTCTCTGTCAGTGGTGGCCAGACTTCGGCACTCCAGATGTTTTGGACCACATCTCCCACAGTTCTTTGTCATTGGCAATACGGTCTTGGAATTCTGGGAGTTGTGGTCCAAAACACCTGGAGTGCTGAAGTTTGGCCACCACTGCTCCATGTAGTAATCCCTTCTGCCACCAACCTGCCCCCCCCCCCCCCCAAAAGCTCTATACTGGGCTAACAACCACTGTACACAAAACTTGGGTGCCAAGTTCATAGGCCAGCCGTGATGCCTTTTGGCCATGTTGGACCGCAACCCTCATCATACACAAAACACAGTGGTCATGCTGCGAGGAATGAGGAGAGCTTGACCTCTCACGCCCTCTCTTCGTGCACATGCACTTAATTCCGCACCACTCACTCATGCATAAATGGTATTTTACCCAGTAATGATGTTTGGCTGCACCATGTTTTGGGTTGCATTTTTGTGGGATTCATCAACTTATGAGTGGTGTGGGTGGATTTCAGAAGAATCATGTTGACATATTCTGGGATATCGCCCATAGGGTGTCCGCATGAAAAAGATGACCGAGTTCCTGCCCCTTTGGTCCTTGTGTCGGGAATTTCAGTATTTCAGCTTCCTTTATTGGTCTGTGGCCCTATCATCTTTTTTCATGTGGATACCATATTTGTAATTAGCTCACCCTGAGTTCCAGCAGCAAGAGAACCAGGTCTTTGGGCGGGTGGTGGTGGTGGTGGGGCTGTCATAAGACGCTGGGCTTTTTCACGGGCCCTTGCCTCGCCTGATGGCGGAGGCAGCCCAGGGACTAACCGCTCTGAGTTTCCCTGCAGATCATCACTGCATTGGAGGAGGACCCAACAGCACAGAAGATGCAGCTGGGCTACCGGCTGCAACAGATTGCCGCCGCCGTGGAGAACAAAGTCACCGACTTGTGATGGACTTTTGGGGAGATGGTCAGTGAGTGAAGGAGGCAGGCGAGTGCCTTCTGCTGCAGCCAGGATCAGGCCATCTGCACTGAAGTGGAAAGAGGGAACGGGCAGCAACGGACCAGGAAATGCCAAGTGCAAAGGAGCCAAGTGCGCCAGTGTACCCTCTTTCCCCATTTTTCTTCTTCTTCTCCTTTTTCGTTTTGGACAGATTTTTTTTTAAATAATAATAAAAATAATGAGCATAATAATGGACTTCAGGGAACTGCCTTCCCAAATGGATCTGGGTGGTTCCCTCCAGGTAAGCCAAGAAGCCAGGAGGCCAGCAACTGTGAATGTGCCAATGTGGTTAGAGACTAGTTATAGCCGTGGAGACGCTGGATCTTGGCCTCCCATGTCCCCTGCAGCCTGAAGCCGTAGGAGAGACCAGCTCAAGCAGGGACCTGAGTGAGCTTGAAGCCTGCAAGAGATATTTCACCCTGGTTACAAGAGAGAGGACACGACCCCTCCCCCAAACGCTGCCTTTGCTCCTGCCCATCGGGGTCTCTCCTCCTGCATCTCTTGCGGCGCTTCCTTCTGGGCCTCTTCTGAGTTCCAAAACAAGCAAGGCCACGGGGCCGGGGGTCTGACTGGAAAGGCCGGCTTTCCCCTCACTCGCACGTGGCATTCTGCCAGATCCCTGCGACGTGTCCTGAGTCGCGTCTCTGTCGTCCTCAGACACACCCAAGCAAGATGGCCCTCGTGTTCCCCTGGGCAGCCATTTCTGAAGTGTATTCTTCCGGCACAGACACCCTGCCTGAGATCCTCCAGAAAGCACAAAGGAAGCCTTGCTTTGCTCCAGAAGACTCACACGGCTGGTGTTTCTACTGTTTCAGCCATGAGCTGTCGGTGGCTTTGTAGGCATTGGGGGTGAGATGGGGTCGGAGAGTATTTAAGAGCTATATTGTTTTCATCCCCCTTCCCCTTTGCGTTAGCACTTCTTTGCCAACACTTGTTTTTTTTTATGGCATCCCTTTCTTCCACCTGCCCCACAAAGGGGCGCTCTGTGTTTGTGTAGCTGCCACGAGCATTTAAGAATGTTTATACAATGCCCTATGTTTGTCTCTCTCTGCCCTGCATCCAAACTTAAAAATGAAGTCTTGGACTTCCTCATACTAGGCCACTTTTCCTATTTTCTATTTCTCTGTCGATGGTTGGGGTTGCTGAATTTTGTACCTGCCCCTCTTCTTGGGCCACTGGGAGCAGATTTGACCAAGAAGCACAAATGAGCATCTCAGCTGTAAAGTCGGCAACTCAGTGGTTCAAATCCCGGTGCCACGCAGCGTCGGGAGCTCCCGTCGTTAACCCCAGCTCCTACCAACCTAGCAGTTCGAAAGCATGGAAATGCAAGCAGATAAATAGGTACCGCCGTAAAAAGCAAGAAGGTAAACTGTTCCGTCCGTAGAAATGTGTTCAGCCATGCTGACTGCAGACTTGCACAACACTGGCCCTTTGGCTTGGAAACCCCTAGAGTCGGACATGACTAGCACGCATGTACCGGGGTGGGACCTTTACCGTTTTATTGGAGGAGGGGGGAATTGGGCTAAAAATATATATCTTCTCCATTCTGGCGTTCTGCCTTGAGAGACACCTAAATATAGTTCATGTGGGTGAAAGGCCTAAACCAGAAGGCATTGATTAAGACCTAGCTCTGCCTAGCTTCCTGTTCAAAAAGAAGGCAGGCTCCCAGCTAGCACTGGGGCAGAAACAGGAAACTTGGACAGAGCTAGGCCTCAGACCCTTAAGGGCCTTTGGCCCAGTTGTGTCACATTTAGAAGTCTGCCAGGTAGATATCTTGCTTGTCATGTTCACCTTCATGCAATCAGTCAGAGTTCACTGCAGATTTCCTCAGATCGAACAGGAGCAAGCCAGATGTTCTTTTCTGGTAAGTTGCCCACCTTATTTTGGAAAGGATAGGGGAAGCAGAGCTTCAAAAAAACTGATTTTCAGATGACTGCTCCCAGTATCCACCGGCCATGCTTTTCCAAACGACACCCAAGCCATCATTTGAAACGCTACTGAATTATTCCCCGGGCCCAAATCCATCCAGATCAACTCATTTTCTTTCTTTCATCTTTGCCGCTGCTAGGCCTCGTGGCAGAGCTATGCCATGTGGCGCCACAGGCTCCTGTCTTTCATCCCAGCCCCTCTGAAAGGATTACAGTGGTACCACGACTTACTGAAGGGCATGCATCCATTCTGAATGCATGCTCTTAAGTTGAACTACTCTTAAGTCGGGGTACCTGTCTAAAAAATTGAAAAAATAAGTTAAAAATGAAAAAATATATACAGTGGTACCTTGTATAAAGGAATTAATTCATTCCAAATTAAATTATGTTAAGCAAATTTTCCTTTATACAAATTTCCCATAGGAATGCATTGAAAATGGAGTAATCCCATTTTTATGTTGTACGGATTTGGCCCATAGGCGATTCTGTTAAGCAAATTTCCCCTATCTCCAGAATATTTTATGTTGTACAAATGTTATGTTATACAAGCTGTTTGTTATACAAGGGTCCACTGTATTTGTAAGTTGAGCAGACCATATCTAAAATTTGTAAGGAGGCAATTAAATGCCAACAGTTTTGTGCTTTTAAGTCGAATTGCTTTTCAGTTGAGCTGCTCTTAAGTCGAGGTACCACTGTACTCTCTTTTGGGTAGAACTCTGAGCACTGGCCAGAATTTAGACAGAGCAGTTTTCTCCTTGCTTCATCCTAAGTGGGGAAAAAAAAAACAGAAGAGAAGTTAGGATTGGCAACAAAACTCTTCACTGTCCCTTTTGCTTAACTTAAAGCTGTGCAAGTTTGAGGACTACAATGGGGTTACAATGTCCAAATTGTAATTGTTATAAAAAAATATTAGGATGCCTGCACAATTGGTGGAGGGGGGAGGACTCATTTAAACGCTGCTGGCAGCATATCCACTGCGGAAACATAATAATGTGCTATTTTGTTCTTTTAAAAATACTCTGAAGGGGGAAATAATACAGGAGCTACATGAATTCATGTGTGACTTCTCCTGTGGTGAGGCAAACCACATATTCCAGGCAGTGCCTCTTAAACTAGGTGGACTGTCTAAAAAAGTATGACTGCCACTACCACCCCCAAATACCGCAATTGGAAATCAAACAATCCACTTTCCTCTAGCGTAACGTTTTTTAAAAGCAATAGGTACTGCTAACAAGTTTCTTGGACCTCAGCCTAACTGGCCTAGATCACTGCTTTCTCCGACCTGCTTTCTTCCCGGTCTGCTGGACTACAACCTCCAGCATCCCTAGCCAACCTGGGCACAGATGGAGGGGCTTGTAATTCAAGACTGGAGGAGGTGCCCCAGTTGAGGGAAGCCTGTCCTAAGAGTTTCAAAAGCCGATGCCTACCAAACAGTGTCTGCAAAGAGCAAGCATCTGTTACCATTTCCCCCGGTCCTGGTTCCATCTTCAGCCTAAACACATAACCTCCTAGAGTGCCTTAAAGCCAGCCTCAACCTCCTGCTTATCAATTGGGGAATGCGGATAACGATACCGGTTTATCTTCCCTAGTGCTGGGATTACCTGTGTGTGAAGCTTAGCAAAAGAGCTATGTGAATATAAAGGCACCTCTGGCCAAAATCCAGCTGTAAATGCAAATGTCTCACCTGGAAAAAATAATATCCCTTTGTCCTTTATTTCGCTCTGGAGCCAACAAGGCTAAGACCATACTGTAGTACATAACCTTCACGCTATCCTTAAAACTCTCCCTCCGGCCTTTGTCTATTATTTTCTTCCTCCAGGGCTATTATTGCAGACTAATCCACACCTCAAGTTAGAAGGGACAGGGCTTGAGGGACTTTGGAAATCATGCTGTTTGACTTGGATCTGCCTGGCAGCTGAAAGCTCACCCATGTACTGAAAGAATGGTACTTTGTACGTGGCTCAGGGAGATTTTTTTTTCCATCCCTCTATTCTGATTCCAAGACAGATGGAAAAATGATTGTTACAAAAACCATGATTCTGAAGGGAGCCTTTATCTGGAGCTATACAGAATGGGAATATTTACCTTGAGTTAAGATGAGTTTAGATTTTTATGGAGAATGTCCTGCACAAACTGGTGTTGGATGCAGATGATCTGGTACATGATGGCACCTGATCCTATTTATGCTACAGTTGCCCTAAATCAGTTTTTAAGGGTAGGGAACATTTTGCCTTCCAAATGTGGAACTGCTCCTCTAATCGTATCTCACTATTGGCCAGGCTTTGGAGGGATGATGAGAAATGGAGGGCCCTCAATTCCCAACCTTGCAGTAGGCGTCCGCCTCCCAGCGACCCTTCGGCCATCTCTGGCAAATGATTTCTTTCTACACCTTAAGAAGGTGGCCAAGAAGGACCAAAGGACCATCATCCTTTTTCTGACAGTAGCCCATAAGATGCCTCCGAGGGCTCCACAAGCAGAGCGAGAAGGCAATATTCCCCCAACCTCCATGGATATTCCCTGCCAGCCAGTACGCAGAGAACACTGCCTCTGATCCCAAATGTTACAAATAGTGATAAGGACTAGTAAGCGTGCCGTTTCTGGGGCAGGCAAGGCAGCCAAGGATGCTCCAAGATGCAGGGAGCCCTTGGACAGAGCGTCCTTGAGACAGCTCCCTTCCTCCTATAGTATAGGACCTATACCTTGATGGCCTGCAAGCCAATAATGGATTCCTTGATGCACCATGAGAATGGCAGCTTTGCTGCAGGGCAGGGCTTTCTTCTGTGGCTTTCAGGGCCCCTCAAGGCAAAAAAAGGCAGCGGTTCCTTCTTAATGCAGCTGTCAAGGGGAAGGAAGGCGAATGGGCCTCGGACTTCCGAGTGTGGTGGGACTACCACTCGGATCATCCCCCACTATTGGCCATGCTGGCTATGGCCAATGGTAGTCGTAAGCACATTTGGATGAGCACACGTGGGGTCACCTCTAGTTTAGGAGGCTCAGGATGAAATTTGCTCTCGAGCCCTGAGACTACCTCAGATATCAGCTCCATCACACCTCCCTCCTCCAGCAACTGTGAACTTCAGAGAGATGGTTTGACAAGCTGATGTTGGCACTGCCGTTCACAGACAAAGCAAGTGGCACATAATTGAACTAGGATCACCCAACAGATAATCCTGGGGTGTTAGCAGAATTTAAGGGGCAAACAGCTGTACTACTACTGCTTCTTCCCTGTCGTCTATTTGTCCCTGTCCCACTTGCAGTGCGCCACCATAGGGAATCACTTGTAAAGCCGGGCAAGAGCATGTCAAAAACTGCTTTTCTGGACTCCAGTTCCCAGCATCCCCCAGTTAGTATTCCAACCAGGTTTCATGTCCTGATGACTGAAGAATCAGAATTGCTCGTCAAAACAAAAGAGAACAGGACAGGCCTCCCACTCCCACCTCCACCAATAACTCAAAAAGGAAGGGTTGGTTGCCTCCTCTTTCACAGTTGAAGTCACACGGTTTAAGGGCGAGGTCAGCTTCTTCTAGAACAGTGTTCTTGAAAAATCTACATCAAGGTTGAGGAGCCCTCCGTACGATTATGGGAAACATTGGGGGGGGGGGGGTTGAGGCGGAGGTAGAGGCTACTTTCCCTTGTCTTATCCCACAATTTAAAATTGCATTCATATTCAGTATTACAAGAATCAAGCTGCATTAATATTGGTTTACACGCCTATCTTTCACTGCTCCATAAATGGAGGACAGAATGTCTTCATTGAAAATGACCCTCTGTAGAAAGAAACTGCTCTTTGTGGGTGATGAGAGTCATATTTCCCCTTTCTGAACGTTGGGAAATTTGATATGCCTTTGTTTTACTTCTGGTTCCTTCCGACCCGGCTCAGGACCTCCCGTTTCCTTTCTGCATTCTGGTCCAGCTCCCCAAATTCATTCTTTCAACTGATTGGAGAATTAATTATTATTAATTTAAAAAGCTTGAAAGACAAACCAACCTGTTGTCTCATTCCATAGTATAATAATGTTATTGTAGATAATGTTCTGAGCAAAGTAGGGATTTTTATCACAAAATGAGAGGTTTTGTCTGTAAATAATCAGTTTAGATCTCAGATGACTTTATTACAGAGCAAACGTCTTACATGGTAATTCAATAAACTTTAATATACAACACAAAATAGCGCTCCGTTCCTCGTTCTTATGTCCGCAGCTTCCTTAATGGTTTGCTAAATTTTGATTGTAGATGTTTGGTTGTTAATACTTTCATTGAGTCTACTCTTGGCAAAAGCATCATCTGCTGTATCTTTCCTCGAGACTTATTTTTAAGCTAGAAAAAGCTTTGGTAGTTTCATTTTTGCATTTCTAGATTGCTGGTGTGTGTGTGTTGAATTATAGCTTAAAAAAGAAAATGAAAACCCAGAACTTCATTGACAAATATGGTAAGGTGCCTAGTAGACAAAACGAAAGAGCTGGGAATATATATTTAGCCTAGAGAAGAGATGATTAAGATGTGACAGTCTATCCCTCAGCAAATACCTGAACAGCTGTTAGATGTATAAACATTTATACATGATATGCCTTCCTTCCTTCCTTCCTTCCTCTCCCCCCCCCCCCGCCCCACCATTACTCCAGAGAGTAGTACCAAAACTTTAGGGTTTAAATGACAAATGCCAGTTCTAAGCAGACAGCAGAAATTAATATCCAAATGGCACTAGCTATCTGACAAAGTGCCTTAGAAAAGTGGTGGACCCTCCTGTCAGTGGCTGTGTACGCTCTATCTGAAAACTTGACAAGGATGCTGTCATAGTTGTTTTTCTAAATAAGCAGAGAGATGAACTAGACTTGAGTTAAGTAACTGTGTCTCTCCAGTATCTGGGCAGGAATTCACAAGTTTCAAAACTATTATTCGTGCTGGGTTGGACTGGCGGTAGACACAGCCCAACCCCATCTGGAGGGCTATTGGTGGCCCACTCAGCATATCTACTCCCCGGGTGCCTATCATAAGAAGTGCAAGGATTCTGTGCATCCCAGCACAACTATTTAATATGCACAATATATTGAGGATATGACTAGACAAAACGAGGGCCTGGGTATAGTGTTTTCACACGGTGGCTGTTTATTTAGGTTTCTGCTTGTTTCCTATCGACCCTTCAGGTTTTCTTGTGCATTTAGCAGGTACGTGGCGCATAATACAAGATACAACATCACTCTGTTTCAATGCTGGGGGGTGGGGTGGTCAGAAACTCTGGGGCATTTCTGTTTGCCATGCCAAGAGGAAAGTGACGATTCTACAAACCAGATTGAGCACATTAACACTCAGGATTCCATAGGGATCCATTTCACCAACTACTTTGGACCAGCAGTGTTAACGAGATAAATTAGCTTCCTGCAAAATATTACACTGATGGGTATTTATAAAAGTACAGTGCCCGAAATCCCGTAGTAGATGAGTGGAGTCGGCTGCACTCGAGTAGGCCCACTGAATGGTTAGGGATTGGGCGAGTCAGTTCCTCTGTTAGGTGCCACCACGGCGGAGCCACAGGTTGGAAGTTCGATTCCTCACCGTGCCTCCTTGGCTCGGCAATTTCAAGACTGAAATGCGCCCGCTCGCCCGGGCTGCGATTAGTACACTAAAGTTAGTCACAACCTAAGGGGTGGAAGGACAATAGAGAGAGGCGTTGACTCATCCAATCCCCGCCACGCCAACAGGACTTCAGCCACTGAACTTCAAAGCCCGCGGGAAAAAAACGAAAGCAACCGCTTCCTCTCGGTCGGGAGGAGGCTGCTTGCTGGAGAGGAGGGATGACGCGGTGGCGGCGGCGGCGCTTCTGCATTGAGAAGGGACTACAACTCCCAGCCGCCCTTCCAGCCCCGCGGTTCGTTCGGCAATGGCTGCCTCCTCCGTCTCGGCCCGCCAAGAGCCGGCTCGGAGGAGGAAGGGCTGCTCAGCCTAGTGAGTGCAGCAGGTAAGCTCTGGAGGAGAGCTTCGGCGGCGCCCCAGCAACCTCCCCGGCTTGGAAGGATGCGCGGGAAGGCGAAGGGCGCGGGAGGGGTGGGAGGCCCGGGAAGGGAAAGGGAGCGAAGAAGGAAGGCCCCAAAGTGGCGAGGGGTTTAATCCGGATCAACCCGCCCTGAAATCACATTGGATTGGGGTGGGGTGGGGGGGGCGGGGGGCGGGGGCTGAGGCTCGAGCGGGTGACAGCGCGTCAAGAATTGGGCGGAATCGATTCTGCAAGCGAGGCCCTGGTTGTGCTCCAAAAAATACCCTCCGACGGCTTTGCCTCTCCGTCAGAACAACTGCGTTTGTTTTCCCGGGAACGTTTCCCGGGAACGGGAGATGCCGAGATACAGTATCAGGACGACTTCGCAAGCTGCCGCCAACAGATTGCTTTTCCCGCCCCAGGATCTCCCATGAAGGTGTGGTGCTTTGCTAGGTTTTTGTTAACGTCTCAGGTAGGTTGAGCTGGGTCAGAGTGGACCTTCCCGCAGCGAATGACATGTCTTGCGCCAGTTTGGCTTGTGGCTGTGCAGGGCTAGCTGGCATGCCACAAAAGAAAAGCAGGACCGATGCTGCGGTTGTAACAGGGCAAGAGTCACTAACATGTTCACTTGGTTTTTGTTTTTTTGGTCAGCTCAAGGCCAACGCCAAGCTTGATGCCGGCCCTCTGGATGCCAGGGGGCCCCCCTCTCCATGTGGACAGAGGGCCTCGGTTCCAACTGCAAGATGGGCTTCTACATCAGTTCCCTCTCCAGAGCGCCCTACGGGAACAGGGCCCCACCCGAGCCCTCGCGCCCCCCAGCCAAGCGGTACCAGGCAGCACCCAGCTACAACTACAGATGGACGGAGCTGCACTATGAGGCCAGCCGGGGAAACGTGGAGAAGCTGAAGCAGCTTCTGCTCACCTCAGGTTTGTGTGGTGTACAGAGAATGGCTGATTCTGGTTTGGATGCCACCTCCTGGGATGCCCTGGGCAGTACGGAGATGCAGTCCAGAAAAAGAGCTGTTCTCCTCTTTGATTATGCACAACTTCAGTGGAAAAGCATTTCCTCCGATCTTAAGTGCATCCCTGGGAGTGAGGGATTTGGGATGTGGAAACATTAGGACAGTGGGGAAGGGGGTGGCCTTTCCTATCTCTGCAAGGAGCCCCTCCATTACCCACTAGTTCTGCAATTATACTTGAGAAAAGCCTCCACCCCGAGCAGGGTTTCTGTGTCAGAGAGAACCCAACAGGTTGGAGGGGGCTGTTCTAAGGGTTACATCTGCCCCCCCCCCCCACGGGTTTCGGTAAATCTAAACTAGTTGTTTTCACAAGATGTCTGATGATTCTCAGTCATCCAGGTGAAGTTGAGTCGTGGTAACTGGACTTCTATTTCTTGAGAGATTGAAATGTTTCGCTACTCATCCAGGTAGTTTCATCAGTCTGAGGAAGGTTGGTGGGAGGCTTCCAGTTTATAGTTCACTTTGGTCTCATGCCACCCTGGTCTGAATAGACTCATTAGGTAGAAAATGGCCTGAATATATTTATTAGGTGGACAGTGGTCTGAATAAGCTCATTAGGTGGACAGTGCCCTGAATAGGCTTGTTAGATGGACAGTGGTTGGGTGTGTGTGAAAGTCCACCTATAGCAACCCTTCCCAACACTCGGATGGGTCACTAGGAGTGGCCTTCCTGGTGGAGGTGTGAAGTGGATCTGATTTGCCTGGGGATTGATGAAAGAGCAGCATGATAAATGGCAGACAGATTGTGACTTGCAATCCCAAGATGCTCCTCACTGTTTGGTTTTAGGCAGGGAGCTAGTAGACAAGAAGGATTATTATGGGAAGACTCCGCTCTACTGGGCTGCCTACAAGGGGCAGAAGCACACTGTGGAGGTGCTTCTCCAGCACGGTGCCAACGTCAACACCTGCTGCAAACATGGAGGGACCCCTCTTCATGCAGCCATTGGACTCTTCCCAGACTGCACCCTGCTCCTGATCCAGGTAACGCCATCCAAAATGCCTCGTCCCCTTCCAGGCACTTGATGCTTCTCCTGACTGTGTTTACTTCCTGGGAATCTTATTTTCCAAAGAACCTTGAGACACCCTGATCTCTGGGAGTCTCAGAGCTGTGAAAAGTAATTTTGCCAAGCTCTACGACCTGCAGTAAAGCTTCGGCCGTATTCCCAATGGCACAGTTAAACCCTGGGAAGGGTTTTTAGCATTTTCAAGGACGGAGGGCGGATCCACTTTGTGATTGTTGGATTTGCAAGGTGGGGAATATTCCCTCTTCCCTCCCCACGTTGTTTTTTGCCCAGAGCAGAACAGTTACTGTATTTTTCCCTGTATACAACACTACTTTTTTCTAAAATCATGAGACCAAAAATTAAGGGGCATGGTATACAAGGAACTAAGCCTTTTGGTGGGTGGAGGAGAACCCAAACTCACCTTGCTTTTTTCCTCTGTGGTTTATTTTTTGCATGATCTGCTCCGTCTTTCCTTGAGTTCCCCACATCCACCCCACCACCCCTGCTGTTTTCTTTCATTTCCCCATTCTAAACACTCCTCTCGGCTTTGCTGGATCAGGCTCCATCAGGCTTGAGCAGGCCATTAAGAAATGTGCTCTGGAAAGGAAAAAAAACACACCTTTTTTAGTGTGAAAAGGCATTTCTTAATGGACTGCTCAAGCTCGAAGGAGCTTGATCCTGCAAAAAACAAACTCACCAAAGTGGAGAGAAGTGTTTAGAATGGAGAAATGAAAGAAAACAGTGGGGGTGGTGGGGGTAGAGAACTGAAGCAAAGACTGAGCCTGTAAAACACAACCCCACCAAAGCAGAGGGGAGTGTTTAGAAGGGGGAAATTAACAGTAACAGTGGGGGTGGTGGGGATGGAGGAGACCTCAAGGGGTCTAAAAAGTGGGGAGCATCTAATAAAAGGTGGCTTATAGATGGAAAAATAATGGTATTCAGAGATCTAGCAGTGTTGTTAGTCCTGCGAGGGTGGGGTGAAGGTTGTGGAGCGTGAGGCCTCCAGGTTTGCAGTGCAGATGTCTTGTTTTCCTCTTCAGCATGGTGCAGATGTGAATCTGCAGGACAACTGGGGAGTGACCCCCATGTACTTGGCGGCGTGCAGTGGACAGACAGAGTGTATCCGGTTGCTGGTGCAGGCTGGCGCATGCATCTCCTACAGAAACAAGGTAGACTTTTAAGGGAGGCCAGCCAGAGCTGGGCCTCAAGGCCAGCCTTCCTTAACCGCCCGCGATCCAGATCGGTGTCCACGACCCCCCCCCCCCCGGGGGGGGGGGGCTTCCGGGAATAGGGATGCTTTGGTTTGCAAAAATTTCCAAGGGGGTGCCCTCGTTTATGGCTTTCAGGCGTGAAAAGCCACTTTGCTCTCTGCAGCAGTAGTGAGCAGTGGGCGGTGGCGTAGGAGCTAGCTGTCAGAAGCAAACCTGGCCAGTGAGAGTGAAGCCACTGGCCAGTGAGCGAACAGCTTCATTCCCACCGGCCAGTGGCTTTGTTCCCGACAGCCAGGTTTGCTTCAGACAGCTAGCTCCTTCCCCACTACCACCCGACTTTGCTCCCCGCGGTGGTAGTGATGGGCGGGTGGCGGTGGCGAAGGAGCTAGCTGTCTGAAGTGACTTCTTGACAGTCATTTTTGACTTTTTAACAATCACTTCTTTTCCCCCGCTGGGCACCACAGTGAGGGAAAGGAGGTGACTGTCGATTAATCTGATCTCCAGAAAGGATTACTGTAATTGGTTTCCAATTCATTTCAATGGGAAACCACGCTTCACTTTATGAAATTTTCGTAAAACCAAAAGACCCAGAGAATGAATTAATTTCGTTAACTGAGGTACCACTGTATTTGTAAGAGAAGCTTTCCTATAACTCTTGCAGAAATACTCATGGGTCATCTGTGTGTTGCCATATCTATGAATTGAGGCCTGGTTGGTATTGGCCTACAGCACTGCCAACAGGCCTGGTGCTTGGGGCCTACTTCCCCATTGAAGGCCAGCACCTAACTTCAGGATTGTAGCACCAGGTCCATCTTTCCCACCCGGCACTTCTGATGGAGTGACAATTTCTCTCCCTCCTCCCTCCTGCAGAAAGGAGGAAGATGGAAGCAAAGGAAGGGAAAAAGCCCACCCTCTCTGATAAGGGGTCGGAAAAGGGGGAATTCCTTTTCAGGAGCATCTCCAGAGGCAGAGCTTGGGGAGGGACCCTCAGAAGGGGCAGGGCTTGCCCAAGCATCCTTCCCAGCAGAGTGTTGACATGTTTTTCTGGCCTGCCATTCCTAGACCGGCTGGCCAACCTGTCCACTGGCAGGTTGGGGAATTCGGAGCGTTGCCGTGCCAACAGGTAGCATTTGAGCTTCAGCTAAATTTGGCCTGGAGGGCAAAACATTCTCTACCTGTGTCCAGCTGCAGGCAAGTGCGTTTTGTCAACAGCCACAACCACAGCTGCTCCTTCTCTCCTCTTCTGTTGCAGAGAACTGGAGCCCCTCCCAAGCGCCTGGTGGCCCAGCCGTCCCTGATCGCCTGGATGGAGGCTTGCCGCCGGCAGCCCCCTTCCCTCAAGCACCTCAGCCGCCTGTCTGTCCGAACGGCCCTCGGCCACCGGAGGCTCCGAGCCATCCATGACTTTGATCTTCCCCCCGTGCTGAAGCAGTACCTTATGTTTGAGGACCTGGCCCTGCCCGATGGGTTGTAGCAGCCATGGGTCCAGCATGAGAGATCCCCGGCCCCCTTTGCTGCGCAACCTTCCTCACCATCCAGGAGAAAGGGGTGCCTGGGGTGCCTTTGATAACCCCGGAAGCGAACTGTTGCCGTGTGTCTGCGACGCCAGCCTCATCCCATGTGGAATCTGGGCAGAAGAGGATCCTTACTGGATCCGTCCGGGGGCTTACTGCGTTTGTCCCCAAGCACATCTGGCCAGACGTCGCTGAGAAGCTGGTGACCAGGACTTGGATGGAACACAATACCCAGCATCCTTTGTTTTTCCCTGTTCTGTCGTCAGAGGCCTACGTGCTTCTGGAATCTGAGGTTTTATTTGGCTGTTCGAAAAGAGGCCAGCTTGGAAATTTTCACCAAGAAAAGGAAAATTGGTCTTTCTTTTCCGTGGCTAAAAGAGGAAAGAGATGCCCTGACAGAGGTTTGGGAGTTGATTTCCTCTGCCCCCCCTCTCCCCCCAGTGCCTCCTTGGGAGGGGCTGGTCTTGATGATGCATAGGGTCCCCCCCCCATTCAATGATGATGATGATGATGATGATGATGATGATGATGATGCACCACCTGTCTTCTCATCCACCCTTGTTGGGCCTTCAGACCAAGGCTTTTGTTTCTCACAGATAAGTGCTAAAAAGGGGGTGGGGCTGGGGTGGGGATTAATGAGGCCCAGCTGATTGATTTCCAACTTTCTGGCATTTTTCTGGAGAGACCAGTAGGATTTTCCTCTTGGGAAGGCTGGAGATTCCGGAGCGTGCAAGCGCTTGTTTGGGACCATGGCTTCTAGAAACCCCGAGCCAGGAGATCCAGTGTGATTCTGCGAGAAGTCTCTTTCAGAGCCTGGCTGGGGCGGAGGGGGGGGGTTGCAGGGAGGAAAACAAGGAAGGGAAAGGCTTCTCCTCTGCTCTCCAGGAAGCGGGCAGCCTCTGTGAGCCAGAGGAGAGCCACAACCCCATGGTTCCTTGGCCCTTCAAACAAGGTGGCTAGTGAGAGCCTCCCGGATGTTTTGGGCCTACATCTCCAACCAGGTCTTCACCACAGGCTAGGTTGAGGGCAGTTTCAGTTGAACAACCTCTGGAAGGTTACAGCCGCTCTTGCATGCTGAGCTTGGTGCCAGGGCGTGGCATCCTCAGACCCCCCAGCCAAGAGCCCTCGGCTGCTGCACTTCCTTCCTCTGGGACCTTCTTTCTGGCACTTGTCTCACCCGAGCTGGGAGGCTGCCGCTGTCACAGTCAGCACCTGTTCTCTGGAGTGCCGCTGCTTCCCTCTTTGTTTTCATTCTGCAATGAAATTCCAGCCCTGGCACTGGACACGGGTGGGTGGCAGTAAACTGGAGGGGAAAAGGGGTTGCCCCCCAGTTTAGGGAGATGGGTGGGTCTAGTAGAGATCGACATTGCTGAAGGCTCCTCCAGCCTAGAGCTAACTCTTGCTATAGAGGTTTATTTTTATTTATTTTTAGGCAGAAAAAAGGGTGATGTTTCTGAAATATTTTCAGGAAATGGAGTGCTAATTGGGTTCTAGAAAAGGCCATCAATTTTTTTGACAGGGTAGGGGAGGTTTTCTGCTTCCTTTTTTGGAGCAAGAAGCTGTTTGGCAATGGAATATGCTGCCACGGAGGGTGGTGGTGGTCGCCTTTGGAGGTTTTTAAGTAAAGGCTGGATGGCCATCTGTTGGGAGTCCTGTGATGGGGGTTCCTGCATGGCAGGGGGTTGGACTAGATGGCCCTTGAGGTCTCTTCCAACTCTGTGATTCCATGATTCTATAGATCTGCTCATTTTTAGACATGAAAAAACCCTTGGTCTTCTGTTGTTGTTGGTTTTAGAGAAAATGAGATATTTTTAGAGAAAACAAAAATTGCCTCCCACAGGTAAAGCAGCAACAATATGCAATATATGGAAGGGGTTTAAGAAGTCCACTTGGGGGGGGGGAAGCAGACTGGATTCTGAGAAGGACTGGCAGGCTGTCATTAAGATGGAGAATGAATTTAAATTTCAGCTTTTGAGGCACTGAGAAATAGGTTTGTGGCAAGACAGTGTTACTGATGGGGCTGAAAGAGAAGACAAAACAGCAGGAGATGCTGGAGGTTGTGAAGATGCTTTGGTATTTCCTGTCGTGAGGTGGGATGGAGACCCACAGCCCTGTGGCCACAAACTGTCACCCAGCCTTTTGTGCCCTTCTTCCCACCCACCGCCACTGGCCACTGAGGTTTTGGGGGCCAGCAATAGTGCCTCCTTATTTCTGAGAGACATTGCAGACACACCCGTACTACCCAGAAAGCACAGTTCACAGTTTTGGAAGGAGATCCCACTGCCCTGGATTGAGCCTGAGGGAAGGGCCTTGTTGGTTGGTATACTCAGAACTGTTCCCCCCCCCCTCCTCAAGCCTATTTGCTGTTGTGTCCCCCAGAATTGGGAGTGAGGGCAGATTCTGCCTCCAGCAGGTTCAAGGGGAGGGGACGTTGGCCCCTAGGTCTCCCAGAGTACCCACCCTTGGTTTACAACATGGGGCAGAAGCCATTTTGGTGATGATGACAGAACCCTTGCAATCTGAGGAGGGTGAACTGTGTGCAAATATTCCTCACCCACCCTGTCCAGATCCTAGAGATTGGAGAAAGCACTTTGGGGAGTGTATGAGAGACGCCTCTTAGGATTCCCTCATCAGCGCGATTGCTGTTATGTTGGCTGGGGAATTCTGGAAGTTATAACTTGACAAACAACAACAATGAGTCTTCCCCCTCTTCTGCCAGTTGGTCCTTTTGCTCAGGCATCTTTTTTGGCTGGTGCCTTCTGACCTTGGAGTCAAAGTGACCATGAACGGTATAGACATTAAATAAATTAACAAATAAATAGCTGAATAACTGCCGCCCCCTCTGGATTCAAGCACACTCTACTGACCTTCCAGACATGCTGGTGCCCGTGTGATAAGCAGCCTTCCCCAAGCTGGCACTTTCAGGTGGTTTGACTACAGCACCCATCATTCCCAATCTGCTTGGCTGGTGGATGGCCACCTGACACAGCTGGAGGACACCAGCCTGGATAAAGCTTTGCTAATTGGCCACATTGAGTGAAATCTTGGCTTACGGGGCTGGGAAGACCTGGTACCTCACATCGCACACACAAACACACTCTGTCCTTCCTGTGGTGGTGGTGGTGGTGGGAATCCCTTATGGGCCACCAACTCTTATCACCTTCTGAGGCCTGAAGAGCTGTGGTGAAAGAGATGTAACAAGGTAGCCAAGGCTAAAAAGCACATGGCAGTTGAGGGTGGGGGAGAACGATGATTTAGAGCAGCCAAGATGGAAAGGTCATTTTGGAAGGGACCTCTGTGATTTCAGGGAGATATTTTTCCCTGTTGAACTGGAAAGTGTATTTGCATTCCTCGCCTTCCATTTCCCATATGACAAAATACACATTTAAAGGCATTTCCCCCCTAACTTCTAGATGTGTCCACTTGTAGGAAACAGGTTGCAAGGTCCCCAAACCTACAAAAAAATCAAAGCCAGAAGATTACAGAAGATTACAGAGGCATTTTCAATTTTGATTTAAAAAACAAACCACCAAATGATCCCTTTTGACATTTTCTGTGACTGTTGCGTCCTGTTAACGATCCTAGGGATGAAAAATATGCCCCCAGGCCCACCAGAAAGTCACACTTTAGATGAGATCGCCCTGTGATCTGTCATGGCGCAAGGTTACATCCTATGATCCTGTGAGGTAAATGCCTGTTGACTTGCTTGTTCCTGAGGAAACCTACCCTTACGGTTTGAAACAGCAGAGCGAACATGAAGAATAGATGGCCCTTCCGATGGTGTCAGTACTTCACCGGTTGGAGTACAAGTTCTTTCAGCCCCAACCAACATAGGGATGGTGAGGGACAATGGCCGTTGCAGTCCAAAAACCACTGGAAGGCTACCTGTTCGTAATAGACACGAGAGTTGGCTAAGGACACCAATAGTTGCCTTTTCATGTTGATCTTCTGGGCAGAGGATGATCCTCAGATATTGACCTGGAAGCTGGAAGGGGTCAGACTGCATAATGATAAAGGAGTCGCCATCTGGTAGCAGGTCTTGTACTATTAACGGTGTTTGTATGTTTATTAACAGTTGTATGTTTGTATAATGCATGCATGACTTACAGAAAACTCCAAAGAGAGAGACGTCTTACTAAATGTAGAGGACTGATTGATTGACTGATGGATGGCAACCAGGAAACATTTCCGTCTTTACGAGTCCAACTGTAAGCAAGCTTTTTACCACACCACTCAAGATTTGGAAGAATCTCCACGGAGGCCAGAAAAACATTGATTCGCTGTGGGAGCTGATTTTGGCCATACTGGAACGCCACTTACCAGCCCTGGCTGAAGCCAAATTGGAGTGATTCAGCTTTGCTGCAGCTTGATTTGCACACCATTTCATGCTTCGGTTCTTATTACTTGATCATACAGAGACAATGGATTGTATTGGTGCCCCTGTCCACACTGGGCTCTCCACCCAATGCGGTTTGACCTGTGCCATATGCCCCTTTCCTTGATCCCTGGCTCCCCTTTTATGGTTCATGTTAAAGCTGGTGGGCCGTACAGCACCAGTGAAAATGGATAAATATAGCATACAAACACATAGGCTTACATACAGTACTGTTTACTGTATTTCGTTCAAGTTGTTTATTTCATATTGATTTTTATCTCTACCTTTGATCTGTGCAGAGATGATCTGGCTATTTTTAAAAAAATAGTTTAAGGCAACTAGGGAGGAACATTTCAGGGGTGAGTGTCCTGAACTTCTGACTGTCCAGAACATCGCACCAGAATACCTCCCTCTATCATGTCCTACCTCACTGCCACGACCATCCTTTTGGAGAACAAAACAACAAATGAAATCACATATGAAAACACCATCTGAATCACTCCAGCATGAAAAAGTAGAACCCCCAACCCCAATGGCGGGCAAGATGGGAACCTCACTTCTGAAGCCAAAAGGGCTGGGCTGATTTGCATTAACCTTTGTAGTCTTATAACTGCTTAACATTTATTTAGATCCATTCATTTTACCTCCACAAATCCCGTACTATTTACCCATTTGGTTGCAGGCTGAAAAGCATTACAACTGAAATAAAACACGGTACAGTATCTTGTTTTCTTTCTTACTATAAATTTAACCAGTAATGCCATTTTAAGATGTGAATAACAAGATGCCTTTGAAAAACAAGTTGTTGTCTGTATTTATTCTTTATTGCTTTGTTATTTAGAAGATCACATTGAGAGAATTTTAAATGTTGCAATCTTTGGTGTTGGCTGTGGAGCTGAGGTAACGTGGGAGGCATCTGAGGCTTGGAGGTGATGCGTTACAAGAACAAATATTAGGATTAAAAAGTTATGGTTTTACTTGATGGGCAGAAATGACATTTTCTGCATACAGTGGACCCTCGTATAACAAACGGTTTGTATAACATAAAATCTGTACAGCATAAAAAAATTCTGGAGACAGGGGAAATTTGCATAACAGAATTGCCTATGGGGGAATCTGTACAACATAAAAATGGTCGCAATTAGGGAAATTTATATAAAGTAAAATTTGCTTAACAGAATTTCATTTGGAATGAATTAATTCCTTTATACAAGGTAGCACTGTACTGTTAAAGCTGTTTTAAAGGTCTTTCCCAGGCATTTTAAAATGTATTTCTGTAGGATTTTGTCCTTACAGTTCTGGGGGTTGGAGTGGAGTTGAAGTAACAGACAGCAATGCAATGGATAATGAAGAAGTTGCAGGGGGTTATTTTGCAAAACCACCCTGAGCGATTTGTCGGGGAAGCTCAGAAGTGAAAGGTAAGTGGAATTGCCCCTTTGTGCTCCTCTCCCCCAGAAACTGTCTCGTTGGTAATGATCACCAATATGCCTTCATAAACGTGCCAACTTCCAGAGAAGAAGTAGAAGAAACAGCCTCTGAAAAAAAGAGGAACAGCAGAAATCACTGTTAGATTTTGAACTATCTTTATGTGACATTAGAGGAGGAAAAGGAAAAGCAGTGGATTAGTTGGAGGCAGAGGTCAAAAGGTCAGCAGGATCTGGACTTTTGGATTACTTCAAGCAAAGCCATCATCAGCGAGTGAGCGTCACACCCAATATCTGTTTCCTTTGAGCAGAACTGCAACTCCCACAGTTGCTGGTAGGAAACTGATTTCCCCAGCAATCCTGCCCTGAATGTGGTCTGATTGTCTTGGGGGGGTGATGGGGGTGATAATTGGCCCAGGATGGATGATCAAGACTCGTGTTCTTTACAGAAGGCCTGTTTTGGATGCAGATGAAAATGGTTAGGGTTGATGGACGCAACGCCACGCCCTCTTCCAGCACCTTTTTAAAGGCGCCATTTGGCAGTTACAACTGCCTCAGTGAGCTGCTGAATTTCACGACTTTTCCTCAACTACTGGACCAGAAGCAAACCTCTCTTCACAGCAGAAAAACTAGGCCTGGTTTCTATTGAATGGACCACAGAGTGTTAAAAATGGCATCTCATTGAGGCCATTTAAAACAAAAACAACAACACACACAGCTTGGCTTGGCAGTGTTGTTAGCTTGGAAATGTCCTTTTCATAACTCCTAGGATCCTGTGGCTGGCCTTAAAAAAAAGAAAAGAAAAACCTTTTAGGTCTGTGGTTGATGTGGCCTTCATGTAAGGGAGTAGTGTTCCAAAATCATCATACCAGCCACTTGGCAAACCCATTTCCATGTGTGGAATCTTGACTGGCTTATGGCACAAGTTTGTGCATGTCGATTCAGATGGGAGTCTAATGGGGCTTTACTCCCAGGTGGGAGAGGGTAGGAAGACTGCAGCCATAGCAGGAGAAGGCAAAGGATGCCAACTCTACAATGCAAATGTTGGGCATTTCCACCTCTCAATCCGCAAATGCTCCTCTATAAATATCCTCCCCGGGGGATTCCAGATTTTTTTTTATTATGCATGGGTAGCAAGAGACAGAGACAGAGCCAGGAAAGGATTAAAAGAGCAAAGGAGGAAGCTGTTCCAACAGGTGCAGAGCAAAGGGGGCTGGTAAAACGAGCCCTTTCCAGCTGTCCTGACTCCTTGGTCCCTGAACTGTTCTGAAGTTGGTACCGTGTTGGGAGCTGCTCCAGGGTCCTCCAATCCCAGCTCTTCCTCCTTGCTCCAGTTATGTGGAAAGGGGGGGGGGACTTGGGGCAACCCCTCCGCCCGCCCCCTTTTCCAGCTACAAGGACTAAAAAGGGAAGCCACTGGGAGTTTGCCGGACGACACTCCCAAGAGCTGGAAAGCTTGGAAGATCGGCAACCAGTGTGTGTGTGTGACCCTGGAGGAGTTGGGAACAAGCTGGGCTTGGTGAGTCTCTACCCACAGCAAAGGTAAGTCTTACACATTTGCTGTTTGTTCAAAGAACGGAATGCGTTCGGCTTCCTTTGGTTGGACAATGTTTTTTTCAGAAGAGATGAAGCAAGATCAGTAAATATGCCTTTTGAGTTGTAGACGTTTCTGGAGTTCTTAGGTTGCTCCCTGCTTTGTTTTCAACCAGCCCTCATTTTCTGTTGCTAAGCAATAAAACTACGAGGCACTCGAATACTTGAAATAAACCCGAATCTACAAACGAGCAAGGCCAGGGTGTCCCAATTTGGAAATGGGCAACGCCAAGAGAACTGCATGCTAGTGGGCCTCGGTGTGATGCCAGTTCTGATCATGGAACTGGCTGATTATCTGATATGCTGCCTTTCTCCAAATAATGATGGCATATATCTCTCCCCCCCCAATTTATTGCCAGTTCAACCTTATGAGGTAGGTCGGGCTAAAGGAGGGAGGGAGGGGGCCAAAGGTCATCTAGTTGGTGTCACAGCTCCTTGAGAACATAAATCCAGATTTCCCAAGTCTCAGAAGTAGCACTTAACGTCTAATGATGGCACCCCACTGGCCCTCAGCAACCTGCCCTGGAAAGAAAATGCCAATGTTGGATGAGGGTTGCTAGCCCACACGTCGACCAGAAAATTAACTTTTTTCCAGCTCCAGGATATGTTCTTGTGTTCAAACAGCCCACATTCTCCAACTAGGATGAATACGCTCTTCTCCCTCTCACGAAATACCAGAACTATGGGACATCCATTCAAACTGAGGACTGGGAGAGTGAGAACAGACCAAAGAAAATATTTTTTCACCCAGCGCGTTGTTCATCTGTGGAACTCCCTGCCACAGGATGTGGTGATGGCATCTGGCCTGGATGCCTTCAAAAGGGGATTGGACAGATTCCTGGAGGAAAAGTCCATCACAGGTTACAAGCCATGATGGGGATGTGTAATCTCCAGGCTTAAAACCGGAGTACTTCAAGGGCCAGATGCAAGGGCATGGTATCAGGAGACAGACATCTAGTCTTGCGCACTCCCAGATGCATTTGGCGGGATCATTGTGAGATACAGGAAGCTGGATTAGATGGACCTTTGGCCTGATCCAGCATGGCTTTTCTTATGTTCTTATACATCCACATCTTGATTTGCCTCCTTCAGGTTCTAAATTTCAGAGCAATATTGACATCACACAGATTTAGACATAATAATATGCTAATAGTTTGGATTTTCTGTATGTAGAATGGCCAAGGCTTATGCTACCCACCCACCCACTCAGACTAAAGTACAGTATTTGTCCTGGGCAGTCGGAACAGGTTGAAGCGATGGACAGGCACGTACCGACTCTCCTTTCTGCTCACCTAAGCTTTTTCCTGCTGAAGGCCACCAGGCCAGCCTGGCTTTCTAGGAGAGATGCCAGTGCCTTTCTATATGATCCTCTCTAATCCTTCTAAAAAGCCAAGCCAAGGCAGTGAGAAACCAGAGAGCTCAGCCTGGCACCGTTCTAACTCCATCCGCCGCTGAACAGCCCCACTTTGCCTGTCTGCCGTCCTTTGAAAAACATCAGCGCAACTGCCTGAAATAATCTCCCTGCCGTGTCCGTGCCAAAAATGGTTGGAATTCTCCCAGCAGTCCAGCTCCAAAATTCAAGGAAGGAAAGACGCGACATGGTGTGACAGGTTAGAGAATCCACATTTCTGAGGGCAAACCGATGGCTCCAGCGCATTTATATTCTGCCTTTTTCTCCCTGTGGTGTTATTCCCAAGCTCCTATCTTTGGAGTTCTCAGATAAACCTCCTTCAAAGCAATGACCAGATCTGCATCCGCTTAGTTTGAACTACAGCACGACCCCATTGCCCACTGGAACAAGTCCTGGAATCAAATATTTTAAAATGCAGAATGTTTCCCAAGCAGAATATTCTTCAGGCTGGGTGCGTTTAAAAATGTCCCTGTCTTAGTGCAAGAGGTGACAGAATCTGCTGAGGGCACCAGATTGTTTCTCATGGTCAAAAGACACGGTTCACAATGTGTTACTTTGATAATCAAGGCCAACATCTGTGTGTGTGTGTGTGTGTGTGTGTGTGCGCGCGCGCATGCGCGCGTGTGTCCACACCCACGTGCACATGCGCGTGTGCGCGTGCGCACGAACACGCACACACGCACACACAGAAGCTTTCCTGTTTCTTACAGTCAGCTGCATAAGTACAGTATATTGCTGTGTACTGTCCCAACTAGAGTAAAGACAATACTGGTAGGAAAAGCTGAAGACAGTAGGAAAACAAGAAAACATAAACTGCAATGGTTTGGCTCAAGAAAGGATGCCACAGTGTTCCATCTGCAAGATTTCAGCAAGGATTTTGACAACAGGTCCTTTGGGAAGCCATTAATTCATAAGGTTGGAATATGTCAGAAGATCACCCATAACAATAACAATCCAAAAGTATTTTGAGGGTGGTTCTGTCTTGAAAGGAGCATTGAGAACCATTAGCTTTACAAAAGGCCTTGCTCCTGGTGGACATATAAAATCCTAGAACCAGTTCATCAGGGCAGATTAACACATTTCTGGACACTCCTTGTGACTGTGACTATCAGCAAGTTCATAATAAGCAGTTTACTTCAAATCAAAACTAAGAGATGGAGCAGAGCAAAGAGCTCCAAATCATCTCTCCAGACTTTGGAGAATATAGATTGAAAATTGCAAAATGGAGCTCAGTGTAAGCAAGCATCAAAGATGCATGCAAATATTTATTTATTTATTTATTTAATTTAATTTAATTTAATTTAATTTAATTTAATTTATATACCACTCCATCTACCTTACACGGCTATTCTGGGTGGTTTACAAACTGAACAGAAATCAAAACCATAAACAGTAAAATACAATATAATATAATAGATAAGCACAAATAAATAAATAAAAACACAATAACTAGTAAACAATATATAACAAAACCATAGAACAGGAGCAAGATGGGCTACAGATAAAAACAAAATAAACACATAATAGCAATCATTATTAGAACAGATTAATATACGGGCCACATCCTTAGGTGCTTCTTAAAGACTGGGAGGGAAGGTGCCAGACAGATCTCAGGAGGAAGTTGGTTCCAGAGCCAAGGGGCCGCCACTGAGAAAGCCTGATTTCTCGTCAAAGATTTACAGGCCTCCTTCAGCGAAGGCACCCTCAAATGTCCTGCCTGAGATGATCGGGTGTTATGGGCAGTACTTTGCGGCAGGAGCCATTCTGCCAGATAGCAAGGTCCTAACAATATGTAAAAAGGCAAATTCCATCTTGAAGGTTAAGGGAAAAGGAATTACTGTAAAAGGAAACTGTCAATAATATCACACTGTATAACCCATCAACAGTATAACCCATCTTAGCGTAACCGTGCATAAAATGGAAAGTACCCCTGAAAAATAATTGGGTGGCACTCTGGTTGTCCTGAGGATGCCCTGCTTTGTAGTTCCTCTTTGAAGTCAATATCTGTTTGGAAAAGCTGTCCAAGTTAAGCTCCATTTTAATCTAAAAGGGCAGGAAGAAGGGAGCGCAGTAGGAACTTGGATGTTGATCCTCCAGAATAGACACCTTGGAGGCAAACTGTGCAGACACCAAGGTCACTCGGATGCCACCGTTCTCCTAGCAATAGTAAAATGGATAAATTGTCCTTCTATTCAGATTCGAGCAACTGGCCAAAATCCTGTTGAGTAGTCAGTGTAAACCTTGATAGTGAATTGCCACCAGTTAAGAAGTTGGCCTAGATGATTCCTGGGATATGCTGGGTTGGTGTCCATCAGCAAATGCCCACACTGTCTTCCTAGGCTGCAACAACTTCTGCTGATTTCATTACGATGGCAGCCCTAACTAAATGGATTTGGTTATTACTATTTTTAAATGATCTTCTATACATATAAATTAGCATCTACAGAGCAGATCTATTGCTACAAATGCATAAGATAAGTGGCCATCCTATAACTGACCAGGATCAAATACTTCTGCCTATAGATGTGAAGCCTTCCCAGCCTAGAGAGTTCCAGGATCTGGCCATTGGACAAGAGTTGCACACTTGTCATGGGGGGCAGTGAACAGCAGGTGACTATGTCCCTAGCATCTAGCACAGGTAAGTGACTGATAAGGTCCAGCTGCTGTTAGAACCATCTCCACTCATTCATTCGTTTCTTTATCTCTCAAAGGAGCAGCACTCCTCGTGGCGCAGTGGTTAAATGCCTGTACTGCAGGTGAAACTGTGCTCACGACCTGGGGTTCAATCCCAGGTAGCAGGCTCATGGTTCACTCAGCCTTCCATCCTTCCGAGGTCAGTAAAATGAGTACCCAGCTTGCTGGGGAGGGGGGGCAATGTGTAGCCTGCATTACTGTAATTAACACTGTAAACCGCCCAGAGACTACTTAAAGTGGCATGGGGTGGTATATGAGCAGAACACTTTGCTTTGCTTTCGCTTTTAGCCCACAACAACAGGGTTAGCGTTATTGAGGGTGACAAAATTTACCAGGTTTCCTGGTAAATTTTGTGGCCAAGCAGGGATTTTTACCTGCTGGTCAAACTGGCAAGCTGGTAAGACAAGTCAGGATCAGCAGAATTTGGCTTCATCTCATTGTTTTGTTTTCTGCGACGTTTATAGCCCTCTTTTCCTCCAAGGAAAGCTCAGAGCTAAAGGTGGTATAC
This sequence comes from Phrynocephalus versicolor, assembly GCA_023846285.1. Taxonomy (NCBI): domain Eukaryota; kingdom Metazoa; phylum Chordata; class Lepidosauria; order Squamata; family Agamidae; genus Phrynocephalus; species Phrynocephalus versicolor. The sequence continues at coordinate 1,946,002 of JAHTLZ010000015.1, forward strand.
ATGGTTCTCTTTCCCTACTGTATCATCTTCCCAGCGATCTTATGAGGTAGGCCAGTCTGAGAGAAGGCGACTGGAGCAAGCTCAGTTGGTGGGTTACTCAGCCTAGTGGGAGAGGAGCCTCCGTTTCCTAAGTCTAGTATGCGAATCACTCCTGTGCAAAGCAAGAACCTTCAGTTCAGGGGGAATTTGCCTCATTTGCCTTCTGATTTTCCCTGCACTACGTATTGCATTTGCTGCAGAAGGGGATGCCTCTTTTGGGTCTACTGCATTCCCATACAGGGTCATTTTTGGGGTGCCTAGGTGGGCTACCACCCCTATCTATACAGCCTTACTTTACCATTAGTAGGGCCAAATACAAAATCTGCTGTTCCTTTTGTCTTCCCATACCCCAGCAGGCTCCAGACAGGTGGAACAAGCACAGAGTGGTGAGACAGAAATCATCTAGCAAAAAGCAAAGCAAAATGTGCTGCTTATATATCTCCTTGTAGTGCTAAAAGCACTCTCTGGGCAGTTTACAATGTAATTATGCAAGCTACATATATCCCGACCCCTCAAGCTGGGTTCTCATTTTACCGACCTCGGAAGGATGGAAGGCTGAGCGAACCTTGAGCCAGCTACCCGGGATTGAACCCCAGGTTGTGAGCAAAATTACAACTGCAGTACAACAGTTGAACCACTATGCCAGGAGGTTAAATTCATCACCCCTGCCGTTCTAAGACTATTAATATAATTAAGACTTTTGTCGGGTGGGGAAATCTGTTTGTGGTGGCAAAAACACTGGTGGTAAGTTAACTATTCAGTGCAAAATACCTAAAATAATACTGTAGTGCATGACTACATTGTTTTTAAGAACTTATAAAGCATAACATACACTAAATGCTCTAGCCACCTCTACCTCTTAAGCCTTGGGAATTGAGGCCCTTGGGCTGGCAGAAATACATTTGGGTAACCAGAGAACTAATCTGCAAGTAAATAACAGCAGCCAGATTAATAATAGCTAAGTTTCAGAAAATAAAGCATGACTTTCAATTAAATGAATGATATAAAGAAGTTTGGGACATAGCTAATAATGATAAATTAATGTGCAACTTCAAAGTAAAGAAAGGATGGTTAAAGAGGCATACATTTGCAAAGATTTGTGGAGGAATTTATTGAGCATATATTAATAAAGGGAAGCCAATGGTCTCAGTGGTGGTGGGGCACAGTGTTATCATTTTAAAGTTTTGTGTATAAAATTGTTTTATTTGTTTTTCTACTGAGGTTTTTTTTTCAGTCTGTAAATTTTTTTAAAAGTCTGAAAAGTGGCTTTTGGCCCTTCTCAGACCTCAGCATCATCTATTCAGATGGTCCGTGATGGATCTATCAATGGCATGACAGGGTTGATTAAAATTCCTATGGCCCGGGGAACCATGCCAGCGGCAGGTCAGAGAGTGCATTACATTCTACTTACATCTCTTTGCCAGAACCAGCCTCTTGGGAGTCGTGTCTTGTAATCACCCTACCTCACCCTACACTTTGCTACACAGATGGCTACTGCCCAGTCAGGAAAGGAGAGATGCTCAACGGGAGGTACCATGCGGTGAAGAATCTGGGGTGTGGCTACTTCTCAACAGTCTGGCTGTGCCAGGATGTGGGGTAAGTACAACACACACACCCGGCCATAAGTCCGTCTTCCGGTTATTACTATTACAGTGGACCCTTGTATAACAAACGGTTTGTTTAACAGAAAATCCGCCTAAAGAAAATTCGCTTAACAGAATCGCCTATGGGGCAAATCCATACAACAGAAAAACGGATTCAATCATATGTTTATTTGTTGGTAGTCCTATGTTTATACTGTATATAAACATATATACAGTGGTACCTTGTATAAAGGAATTAATTCGTTCCAAATGAAATTATGTTAAGCAAATTTTCCTTTATACAAATTCCCATACGAATGCAATGAAAATGGAGTAATCCCATTTTTATGTTGTACGGATTTTCCCCATAGGCGATTATGTTAAGCAAATTTCCCCTATATCCATAATTTTTACGTTTTTATGTTGTACAGATTTTATGTTATACAAGCTGTTTGTTATACAAGGGTCCACTGTGTATATATATATATATATATATATATAGTCTAATGGAATTTGTGACTGTTGTAAACCGCCGGAAGTTGTAAACCGCCTCTGGAAGACGGGCAGTATAAAAGTGTATAAATAAATAAATGATGTAAGGTGCCTTGGGTCCTTTCCTAGGAGAAAGGTACGGTAAAAATATTTTGAGTAAGTAATTTTTTTTCAGGAAGAAGAGGTGTGTGGCTGTCAAGGTACCCAAAGCGGGAGAGGATTTTTTCGAAGCAGCTCTAGATGAAGTCATGCTCCTTCGCTGTGTATGTAACTCTGAATCTACCCTTTCTTCCGAGCAACCCCTGCATCATATTACATAAGAAGGCAAATTCCTATTTATCCCTTTATGCCCACTTTCCCCCCACTGTTACATACCTGAAACATCAGACATGCAAACAAAGGTCTGTGTTGCCCAACTTCCAAAAAACCCTTAGACAAACGAAGCCGATTTGCCAAGTGTGGATTGAGGCAACCTCATGTTAATATAGATAACATTCTTCTTTGCAGGACACACTTTTTCTGAACAGGGAATCAGCCTCTTGCCTTGTGAGGGCATCAATCTCTCTGTACAAATTGAGCAGGTTCACCTGCAATTCCCTCGTTAGTGCAACAATTCCAATATAATAGAGTTGGGGGATCTCCTCTCGCCACAAGACCCACAGTGGTGGTGAAGGAAGCTCACAGTCTCCTTAAATACAAGTGTATAATTTGCAGGTGGTTTTCTTCTTCCTTGTTTGGCAGGTGAACAGCAAGAGGAGGAAAAACAGAGCCAGCGATCACGTCATCCGCTTCTTAGATGATTTCAAAATGATTGGCGAGGACGGCTTCCATATCCTTTGGTCTGGTAGAAAGTAGAGCACCAAAGATCAGAAGGGGCACATGGTCTTGTATTGGGATCAGAGATACTTCCTTTTGCAGGGACCCAGGTCCCAGGAGACTCCAGCAACAATGGCCACAAAGCTCTCAGAAAACTGTCTTCCATCCTGCACGTGGCTGACACTGGAGAACTCCCAGTTGCAGAAGGGTGAAATCCAGACTCGGAAGGTTCCAGATCCATCCCCTAGGCCAGTGGCGGCAAACCTTTGGCCCTCCAGATGTTTTGGACCACAACTCCCAGAATTCCAAGCCTGTGCTACCAATGACAAAGGTCTGTGGGAGTTGTGGTCCAAAACATCAAGAGGGCCAAAGGTTTGCCACCACTGCCCTAGGCAGAGGGGGCAAAGATATTAGGATCTTCAGGCAATTATAGCCTCTGGCATCAGCACCAGCAGCAAAACTTTTTGTGTTGTCCAGAACTAACATACTCTACACACAAAGAATCCAGACTCTCACATGGAAGTTTTTGTGCAGTAATCTATTACAGTGGACCCTCGTATAACAAACGGTTTGTTTAACAGAAAATCCGCCTAAAGGAAAATCGCTTAACAGAATCGCCTATGGGGCAAATCCATACAACAGAAAAATGGATTCAATCATATGTTTATTTATTGGTAGTCCTATGTTTATATATACTGTGTATATATATATACATATATACATGTACATACATATATATATATATATATATACATATACATATACATACACACACATATATATATGCGTGTGTGTGTGTATTAATAATAATAAATAATAAATACATTATATATATAGTCTAATGGAATTTGTGACTGTTGTAAACTGCCTATTTACAAGTAAACAATCAGACAGAGTGACTAGCCTTGTGACAATATTGACAGAAAGAGATAGATCATACAGACCATAAGACTTACATATATGTATAGCCACCATTCACATTTGATTACACAGGTAACTGAATAATTACAGTTCCATCAAACCCTTCCTGACACTGTTTTGTCTATTCCAGTACAGGACAACAAATTAACTCTTGATATACCAACAGAGGAACCTCACTGTTATCTCCAGTCAGTGATCAGCAATAACTGGAAGGATCTTTCCCTTCTGCACAGCTCTCAGCTGGCTCTCCATGCCGGCTGATGGTGCTTTCTTCCTCCTCTGTTTTCCTGGTTTGGAGAAAAAGAAAAGAGGAAGGAGGAAGAAAACCAGATTCCCAACGGGGCAGAAAAGTGGTGGTGGGGGTGATTAAAAGGCTGGAACTTTGATGAGGTCATGGATGGGCTTCTGCCCTCTTAGGAAGTTACTTCACGTCCTTCCTCGTTCCGAGATTATGTTTGTTTTGTGATGTCATTCATGGTCACGTGGTCTTGTCCCGGTTCTGTCCCTGTTTCCGTTTACCCACGGGCGTGGTTGATGGTATCGTGACGACTATTATTTCACCTCTTGTTTCGTGACAATATCTGTACTTCCCCGCCTTTGTTTTCCCCTTTTTTTTGGTCCGACCTTCAGTTTTTCAATATTTCGATTATCCGTAACTTTACCTTTCATGCGTTAAGCAGCAAAGTTTGAGGTTTTATGCCTTCTTATCTTTCTGTGCCATTGCAATTGTACTGGAGAATGCAACTTCGCACTCCTGCCACTAGATGGAGAATGCGTACGTTGCGTGATGAGCCTTACTTCATGGGCGCTTGTCTTGAAACAGGAACCGAGTCAAGAGAATTCCCAAGGTCAGGGAGAGGTATGGCTCATCACGCTTAAATCCCAGTTCAGGGAGGATGGTCGGGACAAGATTCTGCCATCACGCAATGGACGTGGAGTAACATTTTATTTATTTCTTTGTTTGTTTATTTGTTTGTTTGTTGCATTTCTATACAGCACCTTCTTCCAAACTGGAACTCAGGGCGGTTTACAGCTTTAAAAGACAAAAAAAATACAGTTAAAAACATATAATACAAATAGAATGAAAAAAACAAACAGGCAAGAGAAAATTTGCTTAACAGAATTTCATTTGGAACGTACCGGTCCCAAGCGTGACCATGAACCACGATGAGAGGGACGTGAAGTAACCGTCCTAGATCATTTTGCCGTCAGACTGCTGGAGAAGGTGGGCTGTGTATTCCTGTCCCCCTCCCCTAAAAATGTGCTGCCTTCTATTGGGCAGGAAGTATCTGGAATCCACCTTAGGGGCCCCTTGAGCTCTGGCCATGCTTGGAAACATTTTGGACTACAAATTCCAAAATTTTCCTGGGCAACATGAAAATAAGCTCATTCCCCTTCCCAGCTCCACTGAAACCCCAAGGAATGGTTGAGGGAGTGAAAACAAGGCAAGGAAGTTTCTCTGTTAGAGGATCCTTTACTTGTCCCTACATGTGTGCTTAGTGTTTGAGCTGCTGGGCCCTTCCTTGCAGTCTCTGCTGAGCAGCCCAGGAGCCCATGGCCTCCCGTTACCCTTTGTGAAGAAAGCCACTCAACAGGTGAGTAAAATCACCTCAGAAGAGGTTGAGGGCCTCAGCATCATTATCTGGAGTGTTGACGATGTTTGTTTTGGGGGTGGCATGGCATGCATGCAGGGCCGGCGCGTCCATTAAGGCAAACTAGGCAGTTGCCTAGGGTGCCAAAATGGACAGGGAGCGCTGCCCAGACTGCTGCCCCCTGCCGCCGCCCATTGCCGCCGCCCGCCCCCCTGCTGACGCTGCCCCCGGCCCCCCTGCTGACGCCCCGCCTGCCCCCCCTGCCCCCAAGAGGCTCAATGGCATGGCACCCGCCTGGTCTTTCAGCATTCCCCTCCTCGGATGCCTGGAGTTTTTGTCCATCTGCCTGGGTCTTGAGCCACTGCCAACATGCTGCCCTCCAATTTATGCAGGTACTCCAAGGCTTAAGTTTCCTGCACAAGGAATGTAGCATCATCCATGCGGACATCAAACCAGAGAACATCCTGCTGCATGTCACGGAAGACAGTCTGTGGACTTTGCTGCACAACATGGCTTCCTTGGAACATGGAGTAGGAGCAATGCCAAAGAAACCAGGTATACTTCTCAGCGGGCTGATACACACACACACACACACACACACACACACACACACACACACACACACACACACACACACACACGGAATACTTCAGTAGCATAGCACTTATTCTAGAAGTTTTAATCTGAAAGGGTACTTCCACATTTTTCTTCTGTGCTTGCTTCTCTACGCGAAATGATTGCATGTTTTGTGGACAATGCCTCAATGAAAAACACCACGCTCTCCCATGCTAGCTTTACATTTCTGTTGTCTTTTACTTTGGTTTTATCCATGGCAAACTGAAACCAACTGCAGGGTCAAGAGCTGGTTTTACTTCTGGTGGCGAATCTTGTTATTATTTGCTTAACTTTTGCATAACTTCCTGCTAACTGTGGCTAACCGACAAGGTGTTGGGGCATGTCTTGCGTATACCACCGGTCACATGACCCGATGTGGGACTGAGTCATGCCCTGATTAGCTGCAGCAGGCTACAGAAGCAATGGTAGGACTATGGCCATGTCTGGTGTCTTGTTGTGTACCAGTTCCTCTCTTTTGGCAGCTAATTGCAGAGGACATGTTTTAAAAGTGTAGGCACTGAGCTCAACTTTGTAGCTGCTCCCCACAACTCTGAATGCTTTGGGTGATGACCCAGTGTACTCACCCCCAAAGCTCTGATGGCACATCACATTATTTCTGCTGGGATGGTGTGAATACAAAGGAACCCTGCTTGTTTACATCCTGAGTTTTAATTTCACCTGGCAAGCTCCTGAGTTAATCTTCTTCTGTTTGTTTCATTCAGAGGACGACATGGCTGCTTTCTTAGACCTTGGCAACCTTATGAAAATGGGGGTGAAAATTGCGGACTTGGGAAGTGCATGCTGGACGGTAAGTCAGTGCCGACCTTTGTCTCTTTAAGTGTCCCCCTGATTCACTCAAACTGCTCCTGCCCTTCAGGGCTGCCCTTGACAACCTTTTACACGACCCCTAAAATCTGCTGCAAAACACTTGCAGATCCGGAGCGTAAAATTGTTTTCCCACCAGCAGCAGACTTAAAAAAAAATAAAGTATGCCCACGCCCACTTAAACGCGCCCCAGCACACTTTACAAGTACCTGGTCTCCGGAGGTAAAAAAATTTCTGATGCGGATTGTAAAGCTGTAGATGCCAGGCTCTCTTCACCTTCTGCTTGTTTTTGTTGTCCCCGCCACCCCTTTAACAGACAGGAATCGCTACGGACAGAGGTGAGTGGAGGTGAGCCTGCATTTTTTTCTCCCTCCCCTCACTGCAGACAGAAGCAACAGAGTGCGGAAGGCTGGGAACACAGGAAGAGGAACAAAACCCACATGATATCTGGCTGGGGGGGATCCGAATTTAAGCTACCAGTGGATCTTATTTATTTATTTATTTATTTATTTATTTATTTATTTATTTATTTATT